>CM038228.1:32047388-32424888 GCA_021442155.1 Cymbidium sinense | reverse complement strand
AATTATAATTTATCCTTAAACAATAATAACTATTCATTGAATTTGAATGGTTTTAAATTTAGAAGGATGTGGCATTTTTATTTAGAGTCTTAAGGACACATAGATCTTAAGGGGGTATTTATTGAAATAATCAAGTATGACATTGAGGAATGATGTACTATCCTAAGAGGTAGAAACATCACGATACAATAGACTCAATCATTTAATATGGACTCCTAAGCTAGATGGTTTTACGTATATCAAAGATAATTCCCTTACTTAACATGGATGAAGTAAAGTTGTGTTTATTTAATGTCGAGCTCTTTAGTTCCCTATGTAGGCAAGTCTTCATAGTTAATTACATCATAAGAAATGAGAATTTTCTAAGAATACTCTCAATTAAAATAGTCAATTAATGTCTCTAAAGATTTCAATGTTTTGATATCAAAGAATTGGTAATTATTGAGAACCAAATGGAAAGACTCAAAATATGAAGATTTCTTAATGAATTCTAAAGAATAATAAGTAGGAAGCACTCATGATACTAGGAAGCTTAGTGAGTGCTTCAACCTATCCTATAGTAAGACTTTATATTTTTTAAGGTGAAAGTTATATTTATTTGAATTAACATTTCATTAGAATGCTAGGACTTAAATTTCAATAACAAAAGATTGTGAAAATGCCTAAGAGGAGAAAAATTATACTCATAGCAAGAAAGAAACAAGCAACCTCCGAATAAATATCTAAAGTGCTCTAGCACAATCTAAGAGGTTGACTTAATTCTACTCAGGAAAAGTTGAATATGTTGGTTCACTTCCACTAGAGAGAGTGAACTGATCCCAACTCTTCTGAACTTATAACCACTTGGAATGGATACCAATTAAGACCTCTTATGATTCAAAATAATGTGAGCTAGTCTTATATAATTGCAGGATAGTTACACTATTTTTTAATAAAAAATCTATAGTCTTAAACTTACTCTTTAAAAAAATATATCATGATTAATATGCAATTAATGTCTTAAATAATTCAAATAAAATTTATAGATTTTTAGTTCATTTTAGACTCATCAATTTGGATTCAAGCTTGTGAGAATTTATGCTTAAATGCATGATGAAGTTGGGTTGTGGATTAAATCAACAAGAAGGGTGTTTTCCACTACAAGGGACTACTCTCATAGGTCAAGCCTTATCTCTTATCATTTAAGAGTGGAGACCCCTTATTTATAAGAGTGAAATAATATGCATGTATGTTGTTAGAACATACAATCATATAACTAAGGGGTTGCTAAATCTTTTATTTCTTTGATTATAATCTTAAGCTTTAGAGTGAGGTATGAATTATTAAGTTTTAATTAAAGTTTTTTAATTGGAGTAGAAAATTTAGTTTTCTAAATAGCCTACCACATTCAAGTCATCCATCGAACAATCAAATTTTAAGAAACTTATGAGCATATCATTTATGTTGCATAATCAAAGTAAACAATAAAACAAACATCATTCGATTGAAAAAAATAAAAGGCTGATGCAACCATACACCTTGGAAAAGAAAAGAAATCAAGTAGTTGATCTCTACCATTAGATAACCAAGATTACAATTAGATTGCAAATGAAAATAAAGCTATGGGGGTCTTCAATTTTTTATCATCATCTTCACTTCATGGATTTGGGTACGCCAGGCATTATATGGCCTCTTAGGCCTGAGCCTTCTAACCTCTCTGCTTATCAAAAACCCCATAGCTCTAATCCTAATTTTATTGTCAAAATTATATTTTTATGAAATGAAAATTTAACTACACCTGCAAAATAAAAATTAGCTTAACATATATGCAAGCCAAATAACTATATTTCATACTTTTGGGTTTAGCACCTTATCTTAGATCACTAAGCCCACATGTCATAATGGATTATGCTTTTGGATTTATGCAGCACTTACAAGTAGGAAGAACTTATAATTTTTTATTATGGCTCCTTAAATACAATTCCATGCAAAAAACATCATTAGTCTAATATCGACCTAACTTCCAAACTATGCACAATTAATCTTAACATCTAGTCTAAAATAATACATTACAAAATAAAACATCACAACATTACTACAAGCAACATCTTAACTTAGAACTAAGATTGGTGACCTAGTATTCTAATGTGTGTATGGCCTTAGTGTGGTATACTATGATTTGGCTTTAATGTTTAAACTTATCTAATGATGAGTGTTCAAGTCCCCTATTAGGGGTGATTACATTTTATGAGATTAGTAATTTGAAATGAATTTTCAACTTAGACTTTTAATTTTTCTTTGAGTTTCATTTTGATTTAAGATTATAAAGAGAATAAGGTGAATAAGATCCACTTTAATCCCTAACTTTAAGTTGGATCTAAGAGATGAATTTTATGATTTTTAATCATCTTAATGAAAGACTATAAATCTTTTATTAAACTATTTGTTTGGATTTGTCATAAGAGATTTTATATAAATATGAAGAGCATCTTAAAATTAATAAAACTAAACTTTGATTAAATTGGTAGTATTTTCTTGACTTTGCTTCATTATTTCTTAATATTCATTTAATTAGATATCATGCCTAATTGAATAATTAAATTGACTATATATATATATATATATATATATATATATATATATATTAATGTATGAAACATGATGCATGAACTTTGTAGAAAAGGTTAATTTAATTATATGTTATGCATATATGTACACATTAGTATATTAAATTTATATAAGTACGTGTCATTGTTAAACCAAAGAAATGAAGTAATTTTTCATTCTAAAGCCTTGGTTCCCTTTAAATCCTTGCCCTATTCCTCTTCTCAACTTTTATTCATTTTAGGAAAGGAGATATGTCATTCAAGTACTTTTAAAAGGGTAAGAAGAGGGCAGCTTCGAGCGATGATAGCCGATTCATCAAGTGAAGGAGAGGTATCAGCATGCTCTCATTCACAAGCATATCATTCTAGAGAGGAGTTTCTACAATCCAAGTGGGAGCGTATAGAAAATTATCAATGAGCGAGGTTGGGAGAAGCTAGTCTACAACAACGTTTACGTTGTCATTATGGTGAAAGAGTTCTTCACCAACATGAAGGAGCACCAGAATAATAAAGTTTTTGTAGGGGGACATTGGTGAGTTTTGATAGTACTACGATTAACACATATTACAATTTATAAGATATTGTGTATGATCAATATCTTATCTACTATAATGATCATCTTAATTTTGATGAAATTCTTAGTTTTCTCAGTGTTAGAAATGTAAATATCCAATGGAAATGGTGAGAGAAAAAGATTATCAACTTTCCTGCCATTGGTTTGACTATTGAGGCAAAAGCTTGAAATTATTTTATTTTCGCCAAGTTGATGCCCACTGGTAATATTAATGAGGTGGCTTGGGATAGGGCCATTTTAAATTTTGTGATTCAAAAGAGTTTTATTATAGATGTAAAAAAAGATTATTTATAATTTAATTTGTAATATGATTAAAGGTGGTGCTATTGTAGGATTTAATCATCCTTCCTTATTTATGCTTTATGTGTTGCAACCTGTGCGTCAAAGACCTATATGATGAAGTCTTTATACAAATGGCTTCCTTGATTAAAAGAATGATTGAAGGTTTGGAAGTACATCCAAATTTTCAAAAATGTTAATTGAGCAACTATGAGATATTAAAGGAGAAGTCTCAGAATTAAAGAAAAGGGTGGGTGAAAGTAATATACGATAGTAGAAATTGGAGAAGAAATTTGATTGTCATATGGGTTAATTGAAGCATTAGTTTTCTTGCATGAAAGAGTTCAACTCAACACTCGTTCAAATATTTAAAACCCACCTTTAATTCTTGCTTAAATAGAGTTTATTTTCTTATAGTGCCTCACTACCAACGCTATATTAGCACTCTATAGGAGCTAAAGAAGAAGAAGAAGAGGAGGAGGATGACTATGTTTTTGAGACTAGTTTCCTTTTTTTTTTTTCATTTATAAAATTTAATAATAAGTTTCATTTTATAATAAAAATGCATCGCATTTTATATTTTGTATTTTATCATTATAATTACTGATCGACTACTCAAGGATTTAAAGCAAAAATATAATCAAATAATAATATTTAACCCAAAATGATGACTTTGAAATATTAGTGCCTTGGTGCTATTTTGATAGTGCGGTGCGGTGCTGTAATGGAACCTAAAATCAGACGGATTAGCACCTCTATGATGTGTGGATAGCATTGCGGTGTTGTCGGTGGAATTCATAACTTAAAATCAGAGATATCAGTGCTTTGATACTGTATGGAATGTACAATGGCACTGTAGGTGGATATCCTTTAATCTAACAACTCGTCAATGCAGTGTTGTGGTGCCTAGATTATAGTCTCACGATGCTAAATGATCAGCACCTTGGCGCTAAGTGATGGGACTTAGGCATAAAAATTTATGTGAGGTAGTGCTTACATGCTACAAAGGTCAACACAACCCCTTGCCACTTTAAGAATAGTGTCACGATGCTATAGATTTGACATTTTAACTCTATCACCCAAGAAGGTGGCATTGCAGTGCAAATATTCAAATCCATAGTGCTATGTAATGGACATTTTGCTTCTATAACCTGAGAGGGAGGCACTATGATGCTAGGATTTAGCACTTCGATCTTGTTACAATGCCTCAGACTCACTTAACAACACTATGAAGTGGCACACTAAGGTTCAAAATCGTGAGAGCTCAGTGCCATGACACCGTGAATCAAAATACTCCAATCTAAGGTGATTTTCCTATGTAATTTGATAATTTTGTTTTAAAATTTTACTAACATAACATCTTAACAATGCTAGTTTTAAAATGGTTATAGTGCAAAATACACTCTTCTCCCTTATTTCCATCCAAGATTGATGGAGAGGGGAGTTCTTCATGTCACGTCGGAACCAAGTTCAATGATGGAGGTCTTAAAGTTTTAAGCTTATTTTAGTGGATTAAAGTTTGATTTAATTTTAGTTTTAGCATCATTTTTCCTTGGAAATACCTAAAATTTTATACTTAACGTAATTGTGTTCTTCTCCCTTGCTCTAGATCTAAAATTAACAGAGGAAGGTTCTTTATTTTGCACCAGATCTAAGATCAATGGTAGAATTCTTCAAGATTTTCCTATAGAGCAAAGAATAATATAAAAGGTACTTTTCATTCAGAGTTTATCTTGAATCTTGCTTTATGAAAGGAAGAAATCATGCAACAAGAATGCACTTGCAATGGAGCCTGCAACAACAAAGCGAGAGAAGAGAGAAGGAAGAAAAATGGAAGTAGAAAAAGAAGAAGTAGATCAATCCTCCTCTTCTTATAGAGGTTGGATCTCAACAGTTCCCACTCTTCGACCAACTATTGTCATTCCTCCCAAAATAACTCACACTCTCCCCTCAGGCAATTATCACTGAGGGAATGCCTGTTGGTGGGAGTGGTTGGCATTCTTTTGAGCTTTTTAAACTTAGGAGAAGTGGAGACAACGCTTAAGCACAGTGTTTGCGTGCCATGGCGTTAGAGTTGGGATATTCATTTTTTTAATTATTATGAGCTAACTCTTAAGCACCGGGATTATGACATTGCAGCGCTAAAGTTGGAATTTTTATTTTTTTTATTATTTATATTATTTTTAAAATTTTTTTATTGCAAATAATTTTCACCCTAATAATGTGTTACTTGGACATTATGCATTTGCTTCTTCTTTATCCATCTATCAATGATTATATACTATAACTTAAAGTAGAAGAGATAACATAGCATTTAAGAAGTCTCTAGTCATAATATTCATATTCTGTAATAATAAAGAGACAATGATATTAAAAAATTTCTATTATAAGTAATTTGTCTAAATTTCATTAATATAGATAAAAGTAGTATGAGCTCGATATACCATAGTATTCCTTCTCTCTTGAGCTTCATGGAGATGTTGAAAAGTGGTTTCTTGGTCATGGACTTGTGTAGAGAGGACTTTCTCATGTTAAACACTTGAGCATCCATCTATGAGTAGTCTTCTTCTATAGGCATGGCAGCTTGCCTCACCATAAACTTTCTCTCCAATAAATATTATCTTCTTGTTGTAACTCTCTCAATTCAGCAGATATATTAGGAAGCTCAATCTGTGCTCTAAGGAGTTCTCTTTGGAATGATCTCAAGGTTCTGAGGCTGTGTTGAGATCTTGATAGATTAGAGAAACTTACTACAAAGTAATGATGAGTAAATTTGTTTTTTCAATAAGTACATTTGATATGAGTTCCTAGTAAATAATTCAGTGAGAATAGTCTGAACTCAACATCTCAACATAAGGACTCACAAAGCTGTAGCTTTCTTACTTCAAGGCCCAAAATGGTAGCACAATCTAACAAAGAGTTTGCCTCTGCACAAAAGCTAGATAGCTCAAGTAAAACTTCTAAGTCAACACCTAGAAGTAAGTGATATAGTGTCATCACTATATGACATAAGCTCTTTGAAAAGGCAGTGTAATACTCTTGAAGGTCTAGAGTGAATCCTAGAGACAAACCATGAAAGTTCTAGACCAAATAAGCACGCCTGATGTATATCCCTTAGACCAAAAGTGGATGGTTCTTTATATAGAAGTCAAGATTTACTGAGGAATCATTCTAGGTGGCACTCACTATCACCCAAGTCGAGCCTAATAGGAATGATTCATCACCAATTTTAAAGCACTAGATTCCTCTATTCACAGATCTTTTTTGATAAACATATGTTCATTAATGATAGGCTCAATTGAATGAGAGACTGCAAAGTTATACTAGTGTTTGTTAATAATAGTAGAGTGACCTCACTCTCTACTCATTTTACTGACTATTTAACCTCTACTGGTGGAGGTGGAGTGTGAATAGAGTCAGATGTTCTTACTACTCCCATACCATAGTTAGCTGGAAGAGGGCTTCAAGTCCTTTCATGAATAGGTGAAGGCTCTCAATTATACTTTCCACCACTATCTCGTCTGCCTAATGATTCCTTAGAAGCATGAGTTGTGTGTTGAGGGGAATGTAAGTGTGATGTTAGTCAGTCTTTCCCGAGTCTACAACTGTATATGCAAAATCTCAGCTTCAAACAGGAAGAGAATATATGATGAATCCATAGCCACCATGGGTGTCAGACTTCTGTGTTAACCTTCTGTTGAGCCACATAGAAATAAGATATAGTCTCTAGGTGAAGCAAAAAAGCCCAAGCCATAGAAGCTATCTTTAAGTGAACAGATAACACCCCTAGGGAACAAGTATTTATGATATCAAGTATCTGTTGTAATATGTATACAAGTGTAGCCTAAGTAAAACTTTACTACTTGGAAACCTATTTGGATTATATCCTTCCAAAATCATAGACTCATGATAGTGATAGGAAAGCCATGCAAGTCCCAATGATATATGGTTAGCAAAAAAGGAAGTTTCCATGATTGGATTCAATTAGTATTTAATACAATATCATGGAATATTCAATCAATTCTTCTTGATAGAATGAAGGAAGGAAAGAGATAACATACAAGCTTTATTTAATAAAAGCCAAGGAATATTCAAAAATTTGGCCAAAACTACTTTCCTAAAATAGATTAGATTTAGTTTAATGTAATTAATTTGAATTAAATTATGATGGATCAGATCTTAGAAGAATTTAAATCAATTTTCATTAAGAGATTAATTTGAATTTGAATAAAGACATAGTTGGGCAATGGAGGTTTCCAAAAATAGAATTTATATGAAAGGAAAGAAGATAATTTCATGGCTTATTTTAATTGAATTGAATTAACTCAAATAAATTCAAATAAATTCAATTCAAATAAACTAGATTAGCATATGATCATCCACATAACATTCCATAAAGAGGAGAGTTAAAATTTGCACATGTAATTAAAGGAATTATTCAATTTGAATTCAAAAATAATTCAAATTAAAGATTCAAATTAATGAATTTTTTAGTTTAGAAAAATATGGAATAATCATAGAAATAATTTAAATAACTCTCACATAATTTATTTAGCAAATAATTATGAAAAACATTGGCTAAAAGGTTTAGGATGAGAGATAAGATAGGAGAGAGAAGACTAAGACAATAGGAGAATGAAAAATAATAACTTGAATAATGTTTGGTTAATTTATATTCATGCATTGAATAAATGGATAATAAACATGACTAAGCATGAGAATAATTTAATGAAATGTGAACTTGATTTAAGTTGCAAGGAAGCATACTAAATTTAACAAAGTTTATGCATTTAGTTCACATTATCCAAAATGAATAATTTGAAGAATAATTGTAAATATGAAATGTATAATTTATGAATAATTCTCAAATAAATTATTTTGAAATGAATGAATGATTTATTTTATATTAGTGAGCTTTAATTTGCCTTAATATAGTTCATCTTAGAAAAATTCTCACCCAGTTCATGCCCAATAGCTTTAGCATCTTGAATTGATTGAAGAATGTGGAGTTAAAGAATTTTTCTGCACACTTGGATTTAACTTGATTAGTAGCATCAAAAATATATATATTTATCATTAATATAAATCTAAATTAATAATGACATTCATATTGATTAATATGAATAATTTATCATGCAAATAGATAATTAGTTCTTATTACACAAGGTTTATTATCATCAAATCAAATTGTGATATATACAAGGTGTATAATCAACACTTCCTATGAACACAAGAATTCATTATTAATTATCCCTCTTACTGTAGTAAGAGAGCACACTTGATTAAGGATGTAAATGGACATATCTCTATGATATGAATCAGTGTTTAGAGGTGTGATGTGAATGGCTATCTAAGAAAAATAGGAGGGTAGTCTCAATCAATATCCAATGGTTCAATCATCCCAAGACTGTCATTATGCAAATCTACCAATATCAGAGGGTTATTGGTCGTAATGTCTAGGAAGTATAATTAATAGACATGGGTTGCCTCATCTTAGATATCATGAGTAGACCAGAGGTGTTGTGTAGGTGCATAGTGAATTAAGGCTAAACTAATTTATAAGTTTATCCAATAATTCAATGAAGTTTGCTTTGCAGACATATGTAGGGCTTACATCCATTTGAATGTCATTAGGGAGCTCACATGGAAAACATATGGGTTAGACTTATGTCCCTTTGGAATGCCATTATATTTTAGAAGTTTACATGGTGAATGAAGGGATTATGCTTACATCCTTTGGAATGCCATTATATTTTTATTATTGTAGAAGAAGCATCATAGAGCTAAGTGTAGAAGACCATGTTGTCAAGAAATTGGTGCTTCAATGCCTAAAGCTCAGTGCCTCAGTACTAGTGAGGTAGCACCTCAGCACCATCAGGTAGGAACATAAGTCTCAAAATTAGAGAGGGTGACACTTTTGGCTCTATAAAAGTAGCACCCACTGAGACATCATAAGAATAATATAAATGGATTGACCAAAAAAGTGGCACCGTGGCATTAGTGAAATAGTTGTTCAAACACTGACAAGTTGGTAAGCACATTTAATAGAAAAGGAAAGAACTTTTGAGCAACACCATGATGCTCCATCAATGTCTTACACGCTTCTCAATTTTGGTCGGTTATAGAATTAATGGCAACAAATAGTAATAAGTGCTCTTTTGACTGACATAGTAACTATTTTGACTGGGTGACCAGCATCTAGGCGCCACATGTGGAGCACTCTAGTGCTGGTCATAAATCTTAAAACTAAGAGGCCAGTGCCTCGGTGCTATGTCCAGGCTATAACAAGGTCTCCTAGGCTACAAAATGTTCATTTTAAAGCCTTTGTTCCCTTTTCAAAAATCCTTGCCCTCTTCCTCTTCTCAACTTTTATTCATTTTAAGATAGCAAATATGCCAATCAAGTACTTCCAAAAAAAGTAAGAAGAGGGTAGTTTCAAGTGATGATAGTCAATTTGTCAGTGTGGAAGCAGAGGAGAGGTATCAACATGCTCTCATCAACAAGCATCTCATTTTGGAGAGGAGTTTCTATAATCAAGGTAGGAGCATAGAGAGAATTATCAATGAGGGAGGCTAGGGAAGATGGCCTACAACAACGTATCTTGCATCATCACCATAGTGCGGGAGTTCTTCGTCAATGCGAATGAGCACCAAAAAAATTAAAGTTTTTGTATGGGGAAACTTGTGAGTTTTAATAGTTCTATGATTAACACATATTATAATTTGTAAGATATTGTGTATGATCAATATCTTTCCTACTGTAATGATCATCTTGATTTCGATAAAATCTTAGTTTTCTTGCTATCATAAATGCAAATGTCTAGTGAAAATGATGGAATGAAAAGATTACTCAATTTTCTTACTGTTGGTTTGACTGCCAAGGCTAAAGTTTGGCATTATTTTATTTCCTTTAATTTATTATCCACTAATAATATTAGTGAGATAACTAGGGATATGACTATTTTGAATTTTGTGATTCAAAAGGGCTTTATTGTAGGTGTAAGAAATATTATTTACAATTCAATTTGTAATATGCTTAAGAGTAATACTAATGCAATATTTGTTCATCTTTCCCTTATTTATGCTTTGTGTGTTGCGGCCAGTGTGTTTGAGATGAAGATGAAGATGTCTTTATACAAAGGGCTCCCCTGATGAAAAGAATGATTGAAGGCATTGAATCTAGATCCAAATCCTCAAAGATGTTAACTAAGCAACTCCAAGATATTGGAGAAAAATTTTAAGAATGAAAGAAAAGGGTGGGTAAAAGTAGTGGGTGATAGTAGGAATTGGAGAAGAAATTTAATTATCATATATGTTTGCAATAACAATAGTTTTCTTACATGAATGAGTTTAACATAGCACTCATTCAAATGTTTGAAAAATGCACTTTAATGATTAGCACTCTATGGGAGCCAAAATAAGAAGAAGAAGAACAAGAAGAAGAGGTGGAAGATGCCTATAATTTTTAGGCTAGTAATTTTAGGCCACACACACCCTTTTCTTTTTCTTTTTAATTTTATTTGTAAAATTTCATAGTAAAAATACTTCTCATATCATATTTTGTATTTTGGCATTATAATTATTGTTTGGTTACTACATAATTTAAAGATAAAATCTAATCAAATAATAAGATTTAACCCAAAGTTGATGACTTTGAACTAGCACCTCAAGTTATCAAAATAACCTCTGATACTATCATGAACAATTAGAGAGATTATGATGGTGCATGGACAGTGTTGTGGCATTGTGGTTGTAATGCACACTTAAAATTAGAGAGATCATCGCCTTGAGACTGCATGGATAACATTGTAATGTTATGGGTGGAACTCACACTTAAAATAAGAGAAATTAGTGCCTCAGCACTGCATGGACAGTGTTGTGGGGCTTCGTAGGTGGACATTCTTTAATCTAACAACTTGAGAAAGCATTGTTGTGATGCCTAGATTGTAGCAGTGCAATGCCAAATGATCAACTCTTTGAGACTAAGTAATGAGACTTAGGCTAAAAAGTTTATGTGAGGCAGTGCTTACATGTTGTGAAGGTCAACATAATACCTTGGTACTTTAAGAATAACATCGCAACACTATAGATTTGACATTTTGACTCTATCATCCAAGAAGGCAATGCTGTGGTGCTAGGATATAGTGCCACAGTGCTATGTAATGGACATTTTGATTTTGTAACATGAGAGGGTGGTGCTAGAGTGATAGGATTTATTGTTGTAGTGCTTGTCACAGTGCCTCGACACCACTTAATAGCACTGGGGTGCACTAAGGTTCAAATCCCACAAGTTAGAATACTTTGATCTAGGGCAATTTTTCTATGTTATTTGATGATTTTTTTAATAAAATTTGGCAGCATACATCTTAGCAATGCTAGATTTTAAATATTTTAGTGCGAAATGCATTCTTCCCTCTTGTTCCAGATTCAAGATTGACGAATAGAATCAAGTTCAATGGCTAGAATCTTGAACTTTTAAACTTTTTTTAATGGATTAAAGTTTGATTTAATCATAATTTTGATAACATTTCGCTTTACAATGCCTAAAATTTTGTACAAATCAATTGTGTTCTTCTCCCTTGCTCTAGATACAAGATTGATGGAGTTAGGGCCTTTATTTCACACTGGATCCAAGATTAATAATGGAATTCTTCAAGATTTTCTTGTAAAGTAAGGAATACGTTGACCTCATTTTTGGATAAGGTTAACATCATCCTTAATCCTAGTAATTAGGATCCCTAATCTTAGATTAAGAGTTGTTAGGAACTCATGACACTACACTTAGTGGCTAGGTAAATAAACCAAAATAAAATAGCAAATCAAATCAAATGCTGAATTTGAAACCAAAATTAAATTCAAAAATAATTTAAACTCGAATATCCTAAAATGGAAGCCATAAGTCATCTTAGTGAACCCTTCTGGACATAACATAACCCAATCCAATTGGATTATGTGAATTCAAAATAAGTTTATATTTAATAAAACTCAACGGATATCTAAATCAAACACATCTCAATTGAAATATAAATCTAATTGAACTTAGATTGAGATAATTGGGTTCATTAATCTAATTAAGCCTAATCTCACACAAATCAAATTAAATTAAACAAAAAAATAAAATGAATGCATAAACACAAATGAACTCAAAAATAAATTTAAATGGGACACAAATCACAAATAGGTCATTTGACAAAAGTTGACCCATGTGGGTCCCATTTACTCAAAAGTCAACAAAGCAAAATTTGGCCAAATTGAATCACTCCAAGGACTCAAAATCATCAAATGAACATATTTAATCTAAAAAACTAAACAAATATGAATTTAATAAAGATTCAAAGTGTTGATTTGGCCACTTAACCCAAATAGACCTAAATAAACTCTATGAACTCAAACAAAAATTAAATCACAAATAATCCAAATTAAATACTCAAAAATATTTTAAAATCATAAATGAACATAATTGAATGATTATTTATTTTTAATTTAATTAATTCAGTCATTTGACCTAAGTTAACCCATTAAGCCTAATTTAGGTTGAATTGAGTCAAAATCAAAACCCAACTTCAAACCAATCAAAATAAATTGCTTCAAATCATATCAAACACTTATCAAATATGAGTGAAACCCAAAATCACTTTAATTGAGTCAAATTGATTATTTTAATCAATTAAACCCAATTTAATCCATTTAGTTCAAAATGTGTTGATTTAGATTAAAATCAAAATCTAACTTGAATCAAATAAAATTGATTGGTCAATTACAAATGTTTAATATAACACTATTGAACCAAATATAAATATTAAAATATCCAAAGAGGCTAAGAGACTCAATTTGAGCCACTTAGGTCAAATGGGTCAAACTATCATAAACTAAAGTCAAACATAAAGTTTACTTAAATTAAATAATCCTAAATAATATTAATGAACAAATAAACATAATTTAAATATAATATCAATCCAAAAAGGTCTGAAAAAGTCATTTGATTCAATCAAAATTAAAAAGAATTGAAAAGAAAGAAATTGAACCAACTTAAACCAACACAAACTTAAACCTCTTTATGTGAAATCAATGGTAGACTTTGGCACACCAAATCTCAAGCAATTCCCTCCATTCATGGATGTAGATTTTAGCCTTAACCAATGAGAAGTGAAAAAAAAATAATAAAAATGAAATAATCATAATAATAATAATAATTTTAAAAAATTCAAAAACCAAAATCTTAAATCTTTTCTCCATTCCTCCATTAAATAAGGTCAAACTCATATTGGACCTTTGGGAGCAAACTCCCAAGGCTTCTAATCATCCATGGCTAGCCAACATTAACTCCTTTAATGTGGAGGAGTTTGTCTAAGTTGAAAGGAATAAAAGAAGAGTTTCTCCTTTCAATGGAGGCATTCTAACACATTCCCAAAGAAGAGAGGAGGTGAACTGATCCCTCTGTTAGGTCTCTCGATGGCTGGACTCCGCAATCTCAAGCTTCTTCTATGTAAAGATTCTTGCCCAAGTGAGGGGAGAGGGAGAGAGAGAGCTTCTCTCTCTGATCTAACTTTACCTTCACATTCAGGAGGGAAAGAGAGGAGGAGTCGAATAATTTTCAAGCTCCTCATTGCCAAAAAGTTGGAATCCAACCACGATGGCATTGAAATGGTCCAAATAGACTTTATAATTAGCTTTCCTATACATTCTAAAGATGATTCCAAACTTGACCAAAGCCACTCTCACGAAGTTCATCATCGACGAGCCAAAGAACCACTAAAGTTGGCGACAATAAGGATGACCAAATATAAGAATGGGGGAAGACCATTCCCTCCCCAAACTGGACCCTCCCTATTCTAGAGGTGATGGCAAGCTCAACTGACCCTTTACTGAAGTCCTCACCGCTGCCCAACCAGAAAAGAAACCAAGGCTGAGGCAAAGAGCAGAGCATTGGCCTCCATGGTCTGGAAGACAAAGCACAAAACTTCTTCTAGAACTTCACCTCAACATGGGAAATATTTTTGAGCCTAAAAATCTGATGAGGATCAATGTCGATGAGGTGAGCACCAAATCTGACCACCCCCTTATCCTAGGTTGGTCCTTTGTGAAGAAAATTCAATCTCCATTGAGATCAAGCCTATGGATTGATTACTAATAGATTCTTGATCGATTCATAATTGAAATCTATTTCTTCCATCTGTATCATCGACAATCAAACCTTGAAGCCGGACAACTCTCCATCCTCCAATAGAAGAAAGAAATAATCTTCATCGTCTGTTCCATCTATTTGGAATGGATGGTCGAGATGTAGTTAGATCATAGTTGTATTCCTATAGAAATTCCCAGATCAAATTTGAACCATCCGATCTGTGATCGAACAACCCTACTCGACGCCACATCCCACTGTCACTTGATGTGGGATCCACGTTGGATCTCACATGGCCTAATAGTGAGGCGATTCATAGAAAGGTCACCCTATTAGAAGATGACTGGATAAATAGGAAAATAGGAATTTGTGGGTTTTAAAAATTACAAAAATTGGTTAAAATTTTTAAAATTAATATAAAGTAAAATACTTTACAAAAAATTACAAATAAGGGCTCGTTGGATTTGTCTCTTTGAGTGGAATCTAGTGAATCCAAAATCTACAAATTTTATTGGGTATTTTGGGCTTAATTGAGTTTGAATGAAAATAAATTTTCTTTAATTAAACCAAAAGTATTAATCAAATTGATCTAAAACTTTTAGCGATTGAAATTAAAGTTAAAACACACATATCATAAAACTTTCAAGTTAAAATGGTGAATGGATTAAAAGCTATAGAATTTCCAATACCTAATTTTATAAAATAATCAATTAAATAATCTAGAAAATTATAAAATTAATTAAAATAATTTAAACACTTTAATTAACATCAAAGAATCCTAAAAAAATAATATAATCCTTTGAAGTAAAAAAATCTTTAAAAAATCACTCAAAATTAGGATTTAATAAATCATTAAAATAAAGCAAAATTCAATAAATTAAATATTAAGCCAAAATCATAAATAAAATAACACTTAAACCATCATTAATCAAATCATAAATTGAATCAAGAACATATCATATAATCTTCCATTAAACTTAAACCCAACATAAACTTGAAATTAATTAAATTAATTAAAAAACTCAATTAAATATTAATTAAATTCCGAATTTAAATTTAACAAAATGAACCTAAACCATCAAAATCATCAATTACATTAATAATTTAAATACATACAAGAAAATTAAAAGCCTCAACAACTAATTAACCTAAATCAAATGAAATCTTAATTGACTTAAAAAAAACCATGATCAACCCATAATTAAACTTTGATTAAGCTAATCATAAATAAAATAATTAATCTTTAATCAAAACACCCAAGTAACCTTCAATTAAGTAAAATAAACCATTGTCCAATTTAAATTAATTATTTAAACAAGTTAATCATTTAATTATCGATCAAATTTAATTGATTATTAAATCATCTTAAATTAAATGAATGATTTAAAAATTTTGGTTAATCAAATCAATCTATCATCAATTAAACTAAAATTTTGTCAACTATTTGGCCAAGATATCATTCCTAGGTTAATAATAATGCAACTATACAATTACTTAACTAGGGTGAATCAATTGATCATTAAATTCTTAATCAAATTAAACATTTAATAAGTTAAAGGTTTAAATAATCCATAATCCAATAATAATTGAAATTAGTCAGATTAAATATAAATCAGTTTCACCAAACTTTAACTAGATCTACCATTAATTAAGTTAATAATGAAATTCAAATTAATTTAACTCATCACTTAATTGAACTAAGTTAAATTAAATAAGTCATATCAAAATAAATCTTTAATTCAAACATCAATATTAATCCTTAAATAAAGGTTAACATAAATCAAACAATTAATTAAATTCATTATCAAACTTTAATCAAAATGATCATGGTTAATCAGTTCATTGATTAACTTATAGTTAACTAAATCAAATTCCTTAAGTTATTAATTAAAATATTGATTAATCTATAATTACTTTAATCAAATCTCTTTAGTTAAGTTTATCACACAATTAAGTCAATCATATAGAACTTAAATAATCTTAAACTTAACCTAATATTGATAAATTAATTTAAATAAGATAACTTAAGATAATTCTTAGTTAAACTCCAACTACATCAACTAAAGTAAATTAATCATGACCATCAACTAAATCATAATAATATTTTTATTAAGTTAATCATGATGGAACCAATGAACCTAATAAATCATTCATCTAAACCAAACTTTAAACTAACAAATAAAGTAAACAAGTCAATCTTAAACTATCCAAATAACTTAGCTAACTATATGAAACAAACCAATCTAATTAAATCTTAATTAAGCATTGAACCTCAACCATATAAAATCACTTAAATTCAATAAGCAATAAAACTAAATTGATCCCTAATTAATCATCCAACTTAAATCAAATTGATCATAAATCAAACTCATCTTGACTAATCATATGATATTAATCAAATCAAATCAGATGAACCTAAAGTAAACTTTAATTAATTCAATATATAACCAAATTAGGTTCAATTTAATATATTTAAATAAGATGAATTAATTAATCATTAGATATACAAGTCTAATAATCAAATTAAACATGAACTACCTATACAAAGACATTAACCAAATTCTAATAAATGAATCAAATTAAATGAAATTCTAAATGCGGATAATCAAATTTAATCAAACTTAAAATAAACATTTAATTCACTTAACCTAAGCAAGTCAATAAATTAATAAAACTTCATAAATCAAACCAATTAAGTCAAATCAGAAGATTAAATTAAATCAAACAACCTTCAAACTAAAACCTAATATATAAACCAAATCACCAAATTTAATAAACCAAATTATCAAACTCCTAATTAGAATCTAAATAAAAATTGCTTTAGCCTTAATCAAATAAGGAGTTAATTAAACTAAAATATCTTAAATAAATCTAACCAAACTTAAAAATGAAAAAAAAATGAAATCATTAAATTTAAACAACATTGAAATGATTTAATCAATATAAAATCACATAAAATCAAATCCTTAAAGTGAAACTTAAGGAAAAGAATTAAATACCAATTCAAAAAATGTAAATTAAATATTGATTAGATTACCAAAATCAAATCATATCAAACTAAGACTCAATGAATCAACAATCAAAAATACTTAAAGTCTAATAATCTCAATAAATATAATTCTTGAAATTTTAACTAAATCAAATAAAAGTTAATCAAATCAAATCTAATTTAATTAAATCATTCTAATAAATTTAAATGAGTTAATTAAGATATGTAGGTTCTTAGTTTGACCATTTTATTCTCCATTCTTTAAAATCTAAATTTAACTTTAACAAAAAAAAAACTTAAAATTGAAATAAAATCATATACTAATTAAATCACTTAAATGGAAACCATCCAATGGTAAAATAGAAAACTCTAAGTTCAAATTAAAATTTGAACTTAAGGAAAAGTCTAGTACAGTCATACCACACAACCCCTCTTTTCACACACAAAGATACTAGGTCGCCGACCTTAGAATTAAGTTAAGCCAACGTGTTGGTTGTGATGCTATATATTTTTTATTTTATGGTGTACTATTTTAGAATTGGATGGTTATGATTGTTTGCTCACTAGTCTAGATGTTAGGGCATTCTTTTTAGGCTAATATTATTTTCTATAAGGAGATGTGGTTAAAGGGACCACTATCCTAAAATAAAATAAATAATATTTTTTGCAGGCACTGCTTAAATACCAAAGCATAGCCCAATAGAATAGATGAGCTTTGAAATCATTGATTCTTAAGCCCATATGCTTAAAATATAAATTATTGATGTGCTGTATACTTTTCCTAAACCTACAAAATAGACATAAGGAAAATGTAATTTGAACTTATAATTTGGTTAGGATCTATAGGGTTCAGGAATAACATGCTAACTAAACCTATTTCATGGTCCCGGTGGAGCCTAAGGAGGTCCTTAAAGAAGGCGATGACCCAAAAGTTAATGAATGCCCATAGATTAAACATTTAGTTTATGAATGGGTTGTATAAGGGCAAAGCTCAGCTACCAACTTTTCTTTCTCATGGTGTATAGCGGTACCCGGCCACACTAACCTATTTTATTTATTTAAATTTGGCTTGATTTAGTTTGGGGTGCATAATAGAACTGCATGTTTTCATAGGATTCTTTATGTGATGAAGCTTGGATGTATTAGGCTCTTAGGAAAACTAATTTTTTACTCTAATTAATAATTTTAATCAAACTTTAATTAACTCATAAACTCACTTTAAATCTTATGATCTTAATAAATAAATCAAAAGATTTAATAACCCTTTAGCTAAATTATTATATATTTTAAACATCTTGAATACATATTATTTCACTCTTATAAATAGGGGGTCTCCATTCTTGCATGATAAGAGATATGCTTGACCTATGAGACCAATCCCTTGTAGTAGAGAACACCCATTCTCTATGAGATAATTAATTTTTATCATGCATTTAAGCATAAATCCTTTCAAGCCAAATCCAAAATTGATAAGTCAAAATAAAATAAAGAGTTGTAAATTTTACTTTCATTAATCTAATTCATGGAATGCATACCACACATGATCTAGTTTCTTAGGGAGTGAGATTACAATTCTAGATTATTTCATAACTAATAACAATCTAGTCATCTTGCACTTGCATAAGATTGGTCTACGCAATTTTAAATCATAAGAGGTGTTAGTTGAAAATGAATTCTAATTAATAATTCCAGAAGAGGTAAGGATAGTTTTAATTTTTAAGGTAAGAAAATAAATTAATAATTTCCAAAACTTAGAATAAGTCAAGCCTCTGATTTAAATTAGAAGTATTTTTAGATATAGTTTCTGAAACATCCTATTAGAATAAGTCTTCAACCATTAGGCATTTCTACATCGTTGTATTATTAGAATCTAAGTCTTAGATTTTTAATAAAATATCAAACTCATAATTCTAATAAATTCAATCTTAAAAATATAAAGCCCAATAGTAAGATAGTTGAAATGCTTATTGGAAATCTCAGTATCTAAAAGCATTTTTATTTAATCTCTTTTGACTTCTAAAAAGAACCCTTCTTTCTTGAAGCATTATCTTTGAATTACCAAATTAGCCATCCTTTTAAGATAAGCTTTGAAATCCATAGAGATGAAAGTCAATTTATTTAATCAAGAGTATTCTTAGAAGAAATTTTAATTCCTCTAAGATGTAATTAACTATAGGGGATTGCCCTTATAGGGAATTATAAACCCTGCAATAAATAAATCATGTTTCATATTTTCATATAGTTCAGGAGAAGAATCTCTGGTACATCGAAGACCCGTCAGCCTTAGTCCTTAGTAAGTAATTGAATCCATTACAAAGAAATTATGTTTATTTTTTGAGATAATATATCTATCTCTTAATGATGTATTTGATTACTAAATAAAAACTCCCAAGATCATTGTGGTGTTACAAATAAAATTCACATAGAATAATGTAAAAGGTACTTTTAGTTCAGAGTTTATCTTGAATCTTGCCTTGTGCAAGGAAGAAATCGTGCAGCGAAGAGGCACTTGTAATGGAATCTGCAGTAGTAGTAGAGAGAGAGAGAGAGAGAGAGAGAGAGAGAGAGAGAGAGAGAGAGAGTGCAGGCATAAAAAATGGAAGAAAAAAGAAGAAGAAGATTAGCCCTCCTCTTTTTATAAAGGTTGGATCTCAACTATTCCCACTCTTTGACCAACTGCTCCCGCTCCTCCTAAATCACTCCCATTCTCCCCTTGGACATTTATCGCTAAGGGGATGGTTGTGGTGGGAGTGGTTGGCATTTTCTAGACTTTTTAAACTTAGGAATAGCACTGACAGCTCCTAGGAACTATATTTGTGGTGTCATGGCATTGGAGTCGGGATGTTTATTTTTTTAATTATTATGAGCTTGTACCTAGGTGCTAGGGTTGCTATGTTGGAGTTGGGATGTTCATTTTTTATTTATATTTAAATTTATTATTATTATTATAAATAATGCATAAACATGCCTTAAAAATTATAACACATATGGAATTATAATTAAGGGATAATTAAATAAATAAAGAAAATCCAAAAGCATCAATTACACTCAAAATTATGGATTTTGTCACTAAAAATTTTTTTGTTAGATGAGCAAAAAGAGGGCATTGTTAAAATTTTTAATGATATATCCTAATTACTATAATATTTCTAAGTTCTAGGATAATTAATGATTTAATTAATTAAATAAAAGCCTTTTATGGTCATTTTGATAAGTAATTATAATCAAGAGAGATAATTACTTTGTCTAGTCACTCTTACTGTTTAATGAATAATTAGGCTTCCATAATTAATTCATATTTTTTTAATAATTAAGTAAAACTTCAAATTCTAATTAATTACTATCCACTTAATAAAAATTAGGACTTATATGATTCCTAGATTCTCCTTTATCTAAGCTTTCCAAAATGAGTTTATTTATATTTTTTGAATTTTTCTATAATTAATTATAAATTTTTAAAGTTTTGGCTAATAAAAATATATTTTAAATCTTTAATTAATCCATTTACACAGTTGGCGTCATGTCGGCGGATAGTGCTTTCCACGTGGTGTCACGAGATTGGCTACTTAAATCATCTAGTGTGGCTATTGATTCAATGGTGAAGGATGCACTTTTATCTCAATTGTCCGATCATAGACTAGAAGATGGATATTAATCACATGGATAAAGAAAATAAACTAGATAAATTTAGCATGTTTAAACATGGTCATCTATTCTAATCATGTGGAATGGACGTCGGATGATCTGTCATCACCTATGGTGAGAGATAGACACCATCCATCTTTTGTCATTCAATTTGAGCTTAATGGAGCTTATTTGATGGTGGAATTGAATGCAAAATGATCAATAGATAAATTAAAAGGGATTATATGGCTTGATCAACACTAATTACAAAAATCATTCACAAAAGACCAATGACTAGAAGTTTTTCTATGGTTTACCAAAATTTACCTCGCTAGAGCTAAAGATTGGAGACCAAAAGAGTAAGATAGCTTCTCATTGAAGAGACAAAGCATTATTGAGAAGATCATGAGTTGCCTCCCCACCAACCATCCTCTAGATCAATCACCATCATAAAGCTCACCAGAGTTAATCTTTGAGTGCCTTCTTGGTGGTAAAATTAGGTGGGAATCGATTCATTTTGGTTCACCAAATGTAGAGGAAGGTGTGGGTGAGATTAATTTAGATTTGGTGAATTTTAGGTGGAGTTGGATGGAGAGGGTGCTCAAGCTTGAAGTAGAGTTGGCCTCACCGATGACTGAGTACATCAGGAGCTCTTGGGAAGCTTGGAGACTAAGGAGGATGTTAGTGATGGTTTGTGCAGAGTTTGAATGAGGGAGGAGGTGTATACCCTCTTCCTCATGTAAACCAATCAAAATGATTAGTTTAAGCCTTGGCACCGCTACCAATGGGGATGGCCAAAAAATGGCATGAGATTGATGAGGTGGACATCCACTAGTGGTTGGTGGAGTTTGGTGTCTAAAGTGATGGGATAAGTCTTTTGGGATGAACCAAAGGTTAGCCAAGGTGAGAGGTGACCTTACTTTGGTCAATGGTTGAGCTCAATAGCTTTGCATCAGGTCTACTCAACATTGGGGAGCTTAAGGCATGATAAGGTAGCGCCCAAGGCAAAAGGGATGAAAGGGGGGGTGACCTTTTTATTTTAGATTTTTTTAAAATACTATTTGGAACCCTTGGTTCACTTGGTTTGAACTAAATCAAGTTCACCTTGGGTTGGGTTCACTTAGATAGGTCAATAGGAATCTAAGTATGAGTCATGCTAAGTTTGATTAGGTTTGGCTCAATTTGACCCATAAAGGTCAATTTGGGTCTAATTGGGTTAGTTGACCAATTGACCAATTTGGGTCAAAAGAACTATTAAATCATGTTTAACTAATTATTTGGAATGTATTAGTGCAATCAATTTGATTTAATTTGAAGTGAATGTGAATTTGACTCATATGAGTCAAATAGGCTAAGTTGACCAATTTGGCCAAATTTCCCCAATTGGGATATATGAGGGGTTGAGTCATGTTTGATCGATCATTTAGCATTTATTGAAGGCTTTGATTTGGGTAGATTTGGTTTATAATAGGTTTTAGTTCAATTTGTTCCTTTATATCAAAGTGGGCTAAATGGGTCAGTGAGTTGATTTGATTAAATTGACAATTAATTATTGGGGAGTGTTCAATAATAAATTTGGTTTGGAATGAGTTTTGGCCAAATTTGGGAGAAATTTGGTCGACTTTGCTGAAATGGCCAAATTGGCTCAATTAGGTGTAATTGATCCTCTTGTTATAATTCATAGTAAACTTATTGTAATCAAACTCAGTGGTGTAAGTATACTTGATTAGTAGTCATATAATAGTAAAGACTATTAGATCACAATCAATACATCTTCATAGAATGGTTCTTGAAAGAAACTCTAGTAATTCTCAATCCTTGGTAGGGAGAAGAGTGGAATGTGACTAGCCTTATGGGGACTTCCCTAGATACTTCTTAATTCATCTCAGAGCAAAGTAATCCTCGTCTTACTTAGACTGAGACCGTGTGAAGCAAGACCACATTCTCAAGACTTCGGTAGACATCGATAAGGCTTTATTTGTTCTTATTTCCATACAAGAAAATTATTTCCCTTCCTCCATCTGAAAAAACTAGCAAATAGCACTTCATTATAAATAACATGTCAAAAATGAGAAAAAGCCAAAAATAATCGAGCTCCTTTTTTGGCAATCAAAATTGTGGTTGACTATTGATTCAATTTTGTGAAAACTTCTTTCTCTTTCACACTCATAGTTAGAAATCTTCAAATGAAGGTGAGACAATCAAAATTATCACAGGAGTACTTAAAGCTATTCCTATAATAGGATCACCTTTGGTAAAATTTTTATGTGGAAGTGCTAGTGTGGGCCAGTCCACTTTGACTCATTTTTCTAGTTTACATACTTTTGTATTACCTCTTCTTACTACTTATGAACAATCTAAACTAGCACCTCGGACCAGAATCCTCAAAAGGTTAACCTAGAAAGATGGTCTTTTTTAAACATTTCTTGTCTTTTTTGAGTTGGATTAAGCCATACCTTTATTAAACTAAACAATTCTTCCATATTAGAGAATAGGGCAAGTATCACCCCATGTGTACAACTTTACTACTTCCAATCTTCTAACTAAGGGCCTCCTTCTCACTCTACACTCATGAGTCACTACCACTCATCATAAAAATTCTTTGCTTTGAAAATCCAAATGCTCCACGCCTAAAGTCAAGGGTTGTTCCACGTCTGGTGTAAGCATTATTAGAATAAGAAAAAAAATGTAACTGAATGAATCAAACAATTGCCAAAAATATTGTCAACTTTCTTTTCTAGAGCCTATAAAAAGGGAGAAAAAGAATAGCCACTTATCTAATCTCATGTGAATTTTCTTCATCACCATGACTTATGTACCAAATCCTGCTTGTAAACATCATGGAGGGATAGGGGGAAGGGGGGAAAACCTTTCATATAAAGAGGTTTATAGAAAGAGAACCCGACCAACTATTTTCATTCAACATTCTGGGGCATCTGATTTGATCGATTAATTCGGCAAGATGATTTGCTTTGATCTAGGAGAAAGCCCGATCATCCACCTTTTTGGTGCAGGTCACATGACCTACAACTTTTCACTTTTAAGACTTCTTCTACCCACATCTCCATGTGCTTATAGCACTTCCAAATGGAGAAAGTGAAAATTTTGTATCGACAAAATCTAGACTGTTGGGTGTTCAATCGAGCTACTTTCTTATGAGAAGGTCTTTCCTAATCATTCATTTTTGTCTCAACCAAGATATACTAACATCAAAAAGAAATGACTAGAACTTTGAAATACTTACTAAAAGAATGAATTCAATGTGATTGAGTGATTGATCATAACCAACAATCTTTTTGGGATTGATTCGATGAGTTGATTTGGCCCAATTTTGATTGATTTGAGATTTGACTCAATTTGGACTTTTAAGTCAACTAGCTTGATCAGGTTCAATTGAGATCCATTGAGTGTTGGAGCAAGTTCAATGGTAAATTTAAAGTTGATTGGTGGCTTTGATTGCAATCAATTTGAGTTGGATTGAATCTTGACCCATTTGGACCCGTTAGGCTAAATGGTTCAAGTTGGGTTAGTTGGACCAATTAATGGAATTGGGTGGGTTGAAATGTATTGAAATGTTTAATTGAATATTTATAATGATTTTGAAGCTTGGATTGGTTCAATTTGGTTTAAATCATCTTGAATTGAATTTTGGACCTATAGGGTTCAAATGAGTCAACTTGGGTTAATGGACAATTTGGTTCAATTTTGATTCTATTGAATGAAAATCAAAGTATAATCAAGTTCAATTGAACTTCAAATAGATTTATGTGAGCTCAATTTTAATTGGATCAGATTAATTTTGAATTTATCCATTTTAAGTCAAATAGGTAAAGTTAGCTTAGTTTAGCCATTAAGCCAAATTATATTTTGATGGGCAAGATTGAGTTTGAAATCAATTGGTTTTGGTCAATGTTTGATTTGTTAATAATTAGTTTGGTTTTGAGGAATTAGTTTTGTATGGTTTGAATTGGTTTAGGGTAGGTGGGCCCTACCTAACCTAAGTCTTGGTCTAACCCTAGGGTCAAGTCGTATAAGTCTTCTAGGCTTATGGTTAGTGTTCTCCTAACCACTAGAAGTTTATTAGCTCTAGAAATGCCTTAGTGTCTAGACGGATCTTAGGTCTATGGAGGAGATGGTCAACCTCACTTCAAAAGTGAGGTAAACAAAAAAAGGATAATTTCTTTTTGATGGATATAAGAGTGGTAGTTCGTGATAACAAAAAAAAAAAGGATAGTTTAGTCTAAGTTATAATTTTTTTCATTGGTCTGGGTTAGATTGGGCTAGATTTGAGTTAGGTTGGACTTAATTTAAATTTGATTAGGTTAGACTTATGATGAATTTTGAAAGATGAAGGGAAGGGGTGATCAAGGGAATAACGAGTTTGATTTAATTTGTAAGATTTAGTAAAGCTGAAAATGATCTATGTGGAGCTTGGGATTTAGGAATGGAGTTATAAATTTTGGAAAGATAAAAAAGGAATATAAGAAGTAGAAATAATTAATGGACAAGAGGGTGGGCTGGATATGTTGGGAGGATGAAGGTAAAATTTGCATCTAAATCTCTAAAATGAAGAAAACTACATTGAATATATTACAAGGTCAAAGGGAAGGTCAATGGCCAAATTTGTTGGTGATTTGAGATTCATTGACCAATTTTATGGAGAGTGGGCAAATTATAGATTAGAGTAAAGCTAAAATGGTAGATCATTATTTTGGGGGATTTGGTAAGAAAACTTAGCAAACGAAGAAAACTTGGTTATGTAAAGAGTTTAAGCCCAAAATAAATTGAATAACCTTATGTAGTTTTCATCTAAAAAAGAAAACAAGATAAGATCAAAAGTTAAGCACCTTAAAAAATTTTAAGATTCCCTTTGAAGTTCTTGGACATGGGTAGATTCCACCAATCCTTCAAGTTTTCCAAGTAATCTTTATTACAATATTTTGGCCAAGGAAAGAAAGGATGATTGAATGAGTTGTATCACTTGAATGACAAAGTTTCTTGAAGAGAATGATGTAGCAAACTTAGCCAAGAGAGGAGAGTAAATTTTTGTGAAACCTTTCTCAATAAAACACAACACCAATATATAGAGAAAGGGAATATGAGGTCGGTCAAGCAAGCATTTATAGGAGGGAAATTTATTTGGCAAGAACTTATATTTTGAATTCAAAAGCACATGATGAAATTCAGATGAATCAGTCAAAATAGAGTAATAAATAATTAGTCTTCTTAACATATTCGACATAAAATAGATTAGAAGAATATCACGGGTGGCTCACATCTAAAACACGGGAGGGAGTCCAAACAATGAAAATATTCAAATTTGAATGGAGACATTTCAAACATATGATGAGAGAACCAATGTAGATTTTGGCCAATGTTGATCTATAGAGAGAGAGAGAGAGAGAGAGAGAGAGAGAGAGAGAATCAAATGAAATTCAAGATTAATTTTGAATAAAATAATTTCTAGAAAGAATCCATAAGAATTTTGGCCAAGCTAGTTTCCTTAATTAGGTTGATCACAATTTAATGAAATGAATCAATTTAAATCCAAGTTTATTATTTTATATTCTTTTTAAACTAATAAAAATATTTAAATTAATTTAATTTTAAATGCATGTGGCTGGCCAAACAATGTTTTAAATGGGATTTAATTAAAAAGAAAATAATTCATATAAGGGATGATTTGTAATTTTTTAAAATGACTTGGAATAATTTAGTTAAACTCTAAATGATTGAATTAAATCATGCTTGGGACGTTCAAAATATTTCATAAAATATTAGATTTAATTTAGCAAGGATATGACATGAATTATGCAAATGAAATTCAAAATAATTCAAATTCAAATATTCAAATTAATGAATTTTTAAAATATGAAAATTGAGGAATTATTTATGGACATATTTTAATAATTCTCACATGATTTATTAGCTAAAATCCAATAAAAAATTCGGCCAAAACTATATGAAGATGATAATGATGATAGGAGAGAGAAGATAGAATAATATGAGAGAAAATAGAATAATAGGATAATTTTAGAATAATTTAATTTTCATGCAATAAGCATATGAATAAAAATTATGATTAAGAATGCAAAAATGATTTAATAAAGTTTATAGTAAATTTATCTCATTTAAGCAAATATTAAATGGAATTATACTTATGCATTTAGTTTGCATTATCCAAAATGAATAATTGAAGGAATAATTTCAAATATGAAATGTAAAAATATGAATAATTTTAAAATGAATTATTTTGATATGAATAATTCATTTATTTTGTTTTATTTAGCTCTTCATTTATCTTAATATTGTGATTCATAGAAAATTCTCACCCAATTTAAGTCTAACACCCTTAGCTTTCTAAATTGACTAAAGAATCTAGAGTTGTAAAATTTTCCTACACACTTGAATTTAAACAAATTTGTAGCATTTGAACACATGTTTGTTATCATCAAAATGAATCTCACTTGAGGTGGGGATCATGATGTCAACAATCTCCCCTTTTTTAATAATGACAAACCTATGTTGGTGTTAAATAATGATAGAGGTGCAAAGTGACCTTACATTGACCTTTGAAAATATAATTTACATTAAAGAGAAAGTATAACAAGTAAATAAAATAGATTTTAATAATTTAGCATTTTTAAGCAATATAAAATAAGATTATAACATAAAAAATCTTCCCCTAAAATAATGCATCATAAATAAAAAGACATACAATATAATATTTTATCATGAAAAAGCTCCCCTAAAATTATGGATCATAAATAAAAAGAAAAGATTTTAAAAATATACATCAATAAATTTACATAGAAGGATCTAGCATACCTAACATGCATCTTAAAGTACAAAATCTTTAGGGTAATGATTTTGTGAAAATATCAATAATTTACAAATTCATACTAACAAAGTCAATATCAACATCTCCTTTGTTAACATGATCCCTAATAAAATGATGCCTAATTTTTATACACTTAGTTCAAGAATGCTAGATAGGATTCTTAGTTAAACTAATTGCACTAGTGTTATCACTCTTAATGGGAATGTGATCTAGTTTAATTCCAAAATCTTCTAATTATTGCTTCAACTAAAGAACCTCAGCAACATAGATTTCAATAGCTATATACTCAACTTTCACAGTGGAAAGAGCAATGAAGTTTAATTTTCTAGAGGACTAAGATACTAAAGATGATCGTAAAAACTAAAATATTCCTCATGTACTTTTCATATCTAGTTTATAACCTACAAAGTTAGTATTGGAATAAGTAATCAAGTCACATAAAAGTGAATTCTTAGGATATAATAAACCTAACCTAGAAGAGCCAATCAAATAACAAAAGATATGCTTTACTGTAGTTAAATGTGATTCCTTTAAAGAAGCCTAAAAATGAGCACACAAACATATAACAAATATAATGTCAAGTCTACTAGCAGTTAGATACAAATGAAAACTAATCATACTCTTATAAAGTTTTTTTTATCAATAGATTTTATGAATTCATCTAATCAAGTTTAGTTGAGGGACTCATAGGTGTCTCACTAGATTTATATTTTTTCATATCAAAGCTCTCTAACAAATCATTTGTATATTTGGTTTGATAAATGAATGTGCCACTTTCTTGTTATTTAACTTGAAGACCCAAGAAAAATTGAGTTTACCCATCATGCTTAGTTCAAATTCTTTTGACATTAATGATGAGAATTCAATGTACAAAGATTCATTTGTACTACCAAATAAAATATCATCAACATAAATTTGAAAAATGATCAAGTCATCACCTAAATTATTAAGGAATAGGGTGGTATATACTCTACCCTTCCCAAAACCATGGTCAATAAGAAAGCTACTCAATCTATCATACCAAGCTCTAGGAGCTTGTTTCAATCCATACAAGACTTTCTTCAATTTAAAAACATGATCAAGTTTCAAAACCAAATGGTTTGTTCTACAAAGACTCTTGATCTATAAAGCCATTTAGAATTGCACTTTTTACAACAATTTGAAAATGTTTAAAGCCTTTGTAACAAGCATAAGCAAGGAGCAATCTAATAGCTTCTAATCTAGCTATAGAAGTGAATGATTCCTCAAAATCTATTCCTTCAATGAGTGTATCCTTGTCAAACCAATACAACCTTATTTCTAATAATGTGTCTCGAGTCATCTAGCTTATTTCTAAACTCCCATTTATTTCTTATAATATTCTGGTCTTAAGGTCTAGGGACTAAATCACACACAACATTCCTTAGGAACTAATTTAATTATTCATAATAATGTGCCTTGAGTCATCTAGCTTTTTCTAAAACTCATTTACTTTTTATAATATTTGGTCTTAAGGTCTAGGGACTAAATCTCACATAACATTTCTTACAAACTGATTTAATTATTGTCCATTCCAATAATGATCTTGCAAAGCTAATCTACTGATTTTGGTTCAATTTCATATAAGAATACATAATGATAAATCACTTCCTTAGATTTCCTTCTAGTTTTAACTCATTGGGAAGGATCTTTAATGATCAAGTCTTTGGGATGATTCTTAATAAATTTTCACTCTTTGAGTAAAGAATCATCTACATTTTCTTAAATTCATCTACCTCATCATCATTCACATTATTTCTAATATTGTTTACAAGGTTTTCATCAAATATAATAATATGTACTCATTCTTTAATAATAAATTTTATTTTATTATAAACTTTAAAGGTTTTCATAGAATAATTTATAAAGACACCATCATCATGCTTACTATCAATTTTTCTAAAGAGTCTTTACCATTATTCAAGATAAAATATTTGCAATCAAAGATATGAAAATAACTAATTTTAGGTTTCTTACTAAAAAATAAGTCATAAGGGGTCCTATTTAAAATAGGCATCAAGTAAACACGGTTCATTACATAGCATACAATGTTAACGACTTCAGCCCAAAAATACATAGGCAACTTATAATCATCTAGCATAGCTCTATGCAACTCAATTAGAATTCTATTTTTTTTATTATACCATTTTGCTAAGGAGTTCTTGGAGCAGAAAAAGTATGCTTAATACCAAACTCATCACAAAAATCTTCAAAATGTTTATTTTCAAATTCATCATCGTGGTCAATTTGAATTCTACTAATCAGGAAGACTCTATCTCATTGAATATATTTAATAATTTTTTTAAAACTTTTAAAAGCATCATTTTTGTAAATTTAAATACATTACCAAGTGAATATAGAAAAATCATCAATAATAATAAAGCCATAGAGTTTTTCACTTAAGCTTGTAGCGCTAACAAGACCAAATAAATCCATATGTAGTAATTCTAAAGATCTAGAAGTAGAAATAATAATTTTATTTTTAAAAGAATTTGTAGAAAGTTTTCCATGAATTAATGTGTCACACACATAATGAGAATGAAAATTCATTTTAGGTAAAGCATCTATAAGATCAAGTTTTACAATTTGATTAAAGAGTGCATATTAATGTGACAATCTTTTATGCCATAACCACATGTCATCATGCAAACTTTTAAAACAAAGTAGATTTAAATTAGCATCACATGCACTTTCAAAATCAATAAGATAACATTTTTGTATCAATGACCAACAAGTAAAATATTTTACCAATCTCTAGCAATACAGAACGATGCATGAAATTCAATATTAAGTCTTTTATCACATAATTGACTAATAGAAATAAGATTATGCTTTAAACCTTTAACAAAGTAATTTTTATCTAAAGTAATTAAATTTTTAGAAAAATAGAACCAATGCCAACTATTTTTCCTTTAGTATTATCACCATAAACTACATACCCTTCTTCATAAGGTTCTAAAGTAAAAAATTTTGATTTATCACCTACCATATGTCTTGAACATCTATTGTCCAAGTACCACTAACTATTGACCTCATTTTTGGATGAGGTTAACATCACTTCTAGAATAAGTAATTAGGATTTCATAATCTCAAATAGGAATTTATTAATTCAATGCTTAGGACACTATACTTAGTGACCTAGGGAATCTTCCTTGGGTTTGATATGACCTTATTAGCTAGACTCAACCCAAATTTCAAATTTGGATTAAATCAAATCAAATCCAAATAAATTAAAATGATATCAAATTAAAATAAAGGAACAAATCTTAAGTCAAATCTAGTCAATTCATTTGGCATAGGTTTGACTTAGGTGGGTCCCACCAAGTTAAAGGTCAACCCACCAAGAATTTGACAAAATTAAATCATTTCAAATAATCAAATAAACATGTTTCATCATGAATATAAAGAAATTCAAATTCATTTGGACCTTAATTGGATTAATTAGGCCACTTTTCCAAATGAACCTAAATGGGTCTATTGGGTTCAAACCAAATCAATTTGATTACTCAAAATCATTTGTTGATAATTAAACATAATATAACCCATCATTGGGTCTAATTTGGTTAAATTAGTCATTTGACCCAAATGAAACCCAAACTTAACCCATTAAGCCTACTTTGGGTCAAATGAGTTCAAATTAAAATCCAATTGAAATTAAATGAAATCAATAACTCTAAATCATCTCACACTTGTGATCAAGCATGATTGGAGCCTAAATCCAATCCAATTGAGTCAAATTGGTCATTTGAATCCAATTGGAATCAAACTTAACCCATTTAGGTTAAATGGGGTAAAATGAAATGAAATTCAAAAATAATTCCAAATTAAATGAATTAATCAAATCAAAACTCAATCAATCATCAATTAAAGATGATTAAACTCAAAAGTACAAGAATTAAATTAAAACCAAACACTTTGAATCAAATACTTGGTTTGGATTCAAATTTCCAATCTAAGTCAAGTGGGTTAAATTTGACCTCAAACCAACATTAAGTTTGAGGTGGGCAGCCATACATTAGTATAAGGACTTTCATAAGTAATGCTTAAAGCCAAAACCAAAAAAAAATGAAAAAATGAAGAGGAGTGGAAATATTTGACAAAAGGAAGATTTTTTTCCCTTTCCATCATGAAAATGACTTGGATTTATCCAAGTAGCCTTGGACCCTTGATCACCACTAAAGAGAATGGTTCCAAGGGTTGAATGCAAGAGGATAAGCCTTAAGCCAAAATTTGCTTTCTCCAAAGGAAGAGCCAAGAGGCTCGACCAAGTAAAGAAGAAGGGTAATTGCCTTCTTTCTCTTCCCATCCATCATCAAAACTTGCTCACAAGGCTAGGGGGATTGAATCCACCCCTTGCCCAGCCTTGCTACCACTGGTGGCTAGATTTTGGCCACCTAGATGGCAAAAAAGGAGGTTCTCAGCTAAGTATGGAAAGATTGGAGGGAGAGCCAATTCATTCCCCTTTTCACCCCAAAATGTTCACGAAGGAAAGAGATGAAGAAGGAGACCCTTCCCCCTATTCCTCACCACCACTAGAGAATGGATGAAAATGAGCCCTTTAATGGTGAAATCCAAGAGAGGTTCTTACATCAAATTGAACGTTCCAACACATTCTAGAGGTTGAGGCATCCTCAAACGAATCACCACCTCATTCCGTCATCGCTGCCAAGCCAGAAAATGACCAAAGTCAACGAAAAATTGATCCGATGTTGGTCTAAGGAGCAATCTATGGGAGGAAAGCTGCCAAATTGCATACACACCTTTGTCACATCAAAATGAAGCAAATGGAGTCGATCCCACCACTGGTGATCACCGAAAAAAAGGTATGCTCCACCACCAATCTTTTAGGTGTTCAATTTTGGTACTTTTAAAATGAAATTGATCCCCAAGTGGATCAAACCACATGGATTGGTTGTAAATCAATTACTTATTATTTTGCAATTGAAATCCCTTCAAAATCATGTGATCATTGAAAATTGGTCAAAATGATAGATAGTGTCCGTCTATCACTAGAGATCTGTGAGATCTAATCTCTATCATCAGAACCTTCTATTTGGAATGAATAGTTGTGATTTAGTAGAATGATCTGATTTATCCCTTAAGGAAATTGTGGAATGAATCAGGACCATCCCATCTTGGATTAGACGATCAAGGATTGTCCCTGACACCACTTTTTATGTGTTTGCTACATAAGATCTGCGTGGCCAAATCACACCTCGCCATGGCGGCTGCCACATCAATTTGCCATTATAAAATGAGTAAATTTCCTTAAAATTAATTAAAATTGGTTAAAAATCATAAAAATTTAAAATTCATAGAAATATAAATACAAATCCAAAAATTGTAAACTTGGGCTCTATGTATTCATCATGATAAGTGAAATCCATTAAAATTAAAATCCCCAATTAATTTTGGGTATTTTAGCCTTAATTTGACATTTAATGAATTTAATTAAACCTTAATTAATCACAAATGATTAATCCAATTCAAATGGAACTTTGGGGAACTAAAATTGATATTAAAACACACCCTAGGAAAAATGTTCATAAATTATTGCATTGTAATTTATGAAATATGAACATTCAAATCTTAAACCTCAATTTTAATTAAATAAATTAATATAAAATGAGTTAAGGCATGAAATGGATTAAATAACCTCAAATCAATTTAATGAACTCTAAGGAACATAAAAACACTAATGAAACTCATTCAAACTAAATAAATCACAAATTGACTTAATAAGCAATTAATTGAATTAAATAAATTAAATAATTATCCAAAAATTAATTAAATCATAATAAATCAACCAAATGCCCAACAATTATTATTGAACCATCTTTGGAAACATATTTTATAGAGGAATCAAAGAAAAATAAAACCCCTAAATTATTTGCATCAAATTTGGCCTAATTTGGATTTTAATGAAATAATCTGAACCTTAATTATAATTTTAATCAAGTTGAAACTTTGGAAACATGAAATTGGCATAGAACCCCACTTGTCGTAAAAATTTCAAATCCATTTTATCATTGGATTGGAAATAATTGAATTTCAAAATTTCAAAGTTAATATTAATCAAATAATGAATAAAAAATTCATTAATTTATAAAATCATGAAATAACTTGATATAATATTCATCAACATCATAAATACTTAGGATAGTTCTCCAAACATCTTAAGTCAAAGAACTTAATCATTTTATATACTTAAGTTAAGGAAAGTGATAAAGCATATTAAGGCTTAATTAAATCATAAGCTAATGAACTCTTAATCAAACTAATGCAATCTTAATACATAATTAAACACTAACTTAAGAATGAATTCAAACATTAACCTAAATGCCTTAGGTTAGCATAAATAAAATCAAATGAAATCAACATAACTTAATCTAAAACACTAATACAAACCAAATGAAATAAATGAAATAAAATCAAATGAAATGATTCAAACAAAAATCAAATGAAATAATTCAAATTAAATCAAATTGAAAACTAAACCAAGAATGAGAATTAAATCAGAAGAAAAGAATGAAATGAAAAATTAAATTTCAATGAAAAGAAATAATCCAAAAATCCAAACTAAATTCAAATTCAAGCCATCTAAATGAAATTAAAAGGATTAATTAAGATACTTAAATATCTTAGTTAGACCTTTGAGATGGATCTTCATCTTAGGATGAAGGTTTCATTCCACTAGGGTTTAGGATGTTGAATAGAATATATTCCACCCAAAAGTTGGATTCATTCTATTCTTCATTCTTGAAAACCTAAACTTCACTTTAATAATATAAAAGTAAAATAAAAGAAAACAAATCAATAAATCATTTGAATTGAAACCATCAAAGGTAAAATTCAAACAAATTCAAACCCAAATTGAAACTTGAACTAAAGAATCTTTGCAAAGCCTTGCTACACAAGCCTGTTTACTTCACACACTAGATCATTGTCACAAACCCTAGACTTAGGTTAGGCCATTTTGTTATTCTTTATGATTCCTTGTGATTTATTGTGATATGATGTGCTTCACATGTCTTGGTGGTGTACTATTTTAGACAACATGTCTTGGATTGTTTGCCCATTAAACTGGAATATTGACATTTTTTAGATCTAACATTGTCTTCTATAAGGGGAGCTATGCTAGAAAGGACTACCATAAATAAAAATTAAAAATGCTATTTTTTTTGCATGTATGTTTAAGTCCTTAAGCATAGCCCATAAGAAAAGTGGGTTTGACAAGCAGCTAATGCTAAGCCCATATATTTATGAAATATAACTACTATGTGTTATTTATATTTTTTTGACAATTATTTTGTATGGCTTAGAAATTAATTTTGAAATCAAAATGTAAATTTGAGCTTAGAATTAGGTTAGGATCTATGAGGTTTAGATTTAACAGGAGCTGACCATATTAGAAGATAGGTGTAGTGGTCCCCTGTGAAGCTTAATGGATGTCCCTAAATAAGGAGACAATCCTGGAAAGAAGACTCATAGATCTAGACTTGTAGTTCTAGGTCGGATATAAGGCGAGCTCTCATTTGCTATTTCTTTTGGTGTACGATTTTGGCTGCATTGGCCTTTTTATTAAATTAAAAATTGGCTTGATTTATATTGTGAGTGCAATATAATCAACCTGCTTTTATAGATTTTTTTTCTGTGTTATGCTTGCTTGTGATTGAATACTTGGATAATTAGGCACATAGAAAAAAAAAATTAAATTTTATACCTAACTTAAATCTAAATAATTAAAATGAAAATAAAAGAAAAATTGAAACTTTGCATAAATTAAAGCCTTAGAAAAAATTTAAAATCAATTAAAAAATAATCATGTTTTGAAACCATGAAATCATATTGCTCCAATCCTTGAAATGGGCAACTTCTCCCATTGCACATAAGGGGCATCTGATCTATGAGGATGACCACCTTCTTGGGAAAGCCTACCTTATTTTATTGATTTGGACCATAACCATTTCTAATTGTATGACATTAGGCATAAAAATGCATACCCAAGAGCTCAAAGAAATCTTGAATTTAAACATTTAGAAATCTAAACAATGTGCATTAGTTAGATGCATTTCACACCCTACATGATCTTAGGGGTTAGGGAGTGAGTCTAGGATTCTTAGATTCTTTTCTTAATAATGCAATAACTTAGGCATCTTGTATTCATAAGACTTGACATCATAAATTTAAAATGCTCTTAGATGGTGTTAGTTGGAAGCCCTCTCAGGTGGGTTGTAAGTCCAAAGAGTTAGGGATAGTTAGTTTCCCTCAAGTGAGAGGAGTGGATGATAATTCCCAAAATGAAACTAAGTCAAGTATCTGACATGTTCCATAAGAACTTGTAAACCAGGTTCTGATGTATCTTTTTTGGAGTATGTCTTCAACCCTAAGCATTTCTATAGTCTTATGCTGCTAGAATCTAAGTCCTGAACTTTTAAGAAAATTTAAACTCAAAATCTAAATTAAATTTTAAAATGTAAAGCCCAATTATAAGATAGTTAAAATGTCTACTAGGCATCCCAACATTAATAGGAATTTCCTACTTCATCTCATTTATCCTCCAAAAGAACTCTCTCCAATTTAAATCAATCCCAATTGAAATTCCAAAAATCAATCTTTTGAAAACCAACTTAGGAACTCCTTATAAATAATTTCTTATTTCTTTAATTGAGAGTATTCTTAGAAGAGACCCTTCTTAAGATGTAATTAACTATAGGGGAACTCTGTTCTACTTAACCATATAATTCAGGGGAAAAGTATCAGGTACAAGAAAGTTAGGAGTCTTTTATTAAATGATCAGATCCACTATAAGATAACATATTTATCTTCCGAGATAATATGTTTATTCATTAATGTATTCAATCATCCAAATAAGAAATTCTTAAACTCTATGTGGTGTTATAAATTTGCTCCATCAGAGTATATTTTTTGGCCTCTCCGCTGGGGAATGGCTCCTCTCTCCATCTTTAGAAATAAGTTATTATTTTTTATATATAGGTAGTGTACTAATTCCACTCGTAAGTCAAAATTTCCTTTCTTTCCATTTCATTCTTGGTTGAGCTTGTCCAACATCTTGAACTACGATTCTAGAACTATTCATTTGCCATAATTAAACAATTGGGTCCTAAAATCAAACCCCAAAAAAAGGGGGAAAGAAATAAATAAAAATTAAGTCATTTCTATTAGATCTAAAGTTTGGTCAAGATGGATTTGATACCATTCCAATGTGGTAAAGAAATGTTGAAATTCAAAAGGTTTGAAAATTACCATAAATTTTGAAAAGTAAATTCTTAAAAATAAATTTCAAAGTTAAATTTATCATTGATCCTACTTTGGCTTTATACTAAAGTTAAAGAGAATGAGGATAAGGTCCTCAATTAGTTCCCTTTGTTCTAATACATTCAAAGGTAATAAATACCTAAGGATGTATATTGAAATGAAGGAATTCCTTCAAATCTTGAGAGAATTCAAATCAAAGGAAAGAGGCATAGTTGTGCCTATTTCCTTTTACCAATATGATTGAAGCTAAAATTGTATTTAAAGAAAGAATCAACTCAAAAAAAAAAAGAAGATGAGGGATAGATACAAATAAAATCATCCTAAAAAGAGCCTTATTGACCTTAGGTAGAGGTTGATTAAGTAATTAAATGTAAACCTTCTATCTATAGAAGATTTATATGAATGCAAATCATCTTTAATCAAAATCCATCTCCATACATCCATTGGAATTTTGGAAAATCATTTGCTCAAGCTAGTTGGATAAATCTAGGGAGTGACTTGGAGGTACCCCTCTTTTAGACCTCTCCAAAATCTTGAGTTCTTAAGAGATTAGCAGAAAGTCTAAAGAAGAAGATGACATGACATTGCAAAATAAAAAAGAAATATAACATGATTCACTTTTGCTCCTGATCAATAAAAGAAAAGACAGGGCAGTGAAAGAGAATTTTGATTTTCCTAATAAAGTTGAAATAAATGAAAATTAAACTTAATGAATTTAATCAATTTTCTTATTGGGAGTCTTCTCTCATTGAATGATAGATATTTTATAAATGGCCTTAATTAATTTTAAGGTGTGGTGTTTATTTTCGGTTCAATGTGTATGTATGTGTATATGGGGGTGGGGGGAACACCACGTAGATCTGAGAGTGTTCTTATTGAGGTGTACGACATCAAGGAATAGTGCACTATCTTGAAAGATAGAAATCACTACCATACGATGGACCTAATCATCTAATAAGGACTCCTAAGGCATGATGGGTCTTCACTATACAAGAGATTTTTCCCTTACTTTACATGGATGAATAAAGTAGGACTTATTTAAACCTAGTTCTAAAGTTCCCTATGGGGGCAAGCCCCCATAGTTAATTACATCCTAAGGAAGGTGAATTTCTTAGGAATATTTAATTAAAATAGGAAATTATTGTCTCAAAAGAATTCAAAGATAGGACTATCAATAAATTAGTTATATTTGAAAGATCAAATGGGATAGATCAAAAGGAAAGAGTTATTATTGAAGTCAAAGGAGATGAGTAGGGGATGCTCATGATACTAGAAACCTAGTGAGCATCCCAAACTATCCTATGGTTGGGCTTTATATGTTTAAAATTGTAGAGAATTATATATTTGAGTTAAAATTTTATTAAATATTTAGGACTTATAATTTCATAATACAAGATTGTGGAAATGCCTAAGAGGTGAGGATTTATGCTTGTGGCCCCAAAGGGAAATAATAATATAAGATCCTAAATCTAGGGAGCTTCAGAAAAGGCCAAAGCATGGCCTAAATCTAAGGTGAAGAGGGTATATTATCTACCTCCACAAGAGAGTAAATCACCTGACTGTTAGACTTATAATCACCTAGAGTGGCAGCGAGCTAACTCCTCCTATGATTTAAAACCATGTGGTTAAGTCATATATTTTTGTAAGATGGCTAGGTTGTTATTATTTAGAAAGAAAACTAAGGTCCTTAAACTCACTCCCTAAGAGCATGAGTGGTATGAATATTGACCTAGTCTAATACAAATCTTTTCAAATTTTATTTAATTTTGACTCTTTATTTTTGACACAGGCTATAGGATTTTATATGCCTAAATGTATGATGAAGTTGATTATGGGCCAAATCAAAAGAGAAAGAGGCATTTTTCCAACATAAACTCTCAAAGGTTAAGCCTTTTTACTATCTAGCAAGGATGGAAACCCTCTCTTAGCAGAGTGAAACAAAATGATATGCATGATATTAAACATACAACATCCAGCTAAGGGGTTTCTAAAATATTTTATTATCATGATTTAATTCCTAGGCTTTATGTAAGGTAATGAGTTATTTTAGAAAATTTAGTCATGAGTTGTTATTGGGGTAGAAAATTTATTTTTCCCTAAGAGCCTAATTGCATCAAGGCCACACAGGAATCATCAATCATAAATAAACTACAAAAGACATGTTATTTCTATTACACAATGTAAACACAACATCAACCAATTTTATAAAACTAGCATAAAATAATAAAAGTTGGTCGATGTATGCCAAAAAAAAAAAAGTAATGGTAGCTGAGCTCTACCCTTATACAACCTAGTATAATGAAAGAATAATTATAATTTAATTACAATAAATAAATGGTAGCTATAGGGATCTTTAAATCTTCAAAGCTCCTTCTTTCTTTCATCTCCTTGTTTCATTTGGTTGGGCAAGCTCCATAGGATCATGTGGTACATAAGACTTGGTCTTGTAACCAACGTTTATCCTAAGCCCCCATAGAACTAATCCTAATTCCTAATAAAAAATTATATTAAAAATAGAAAAAGTAAATCTAACTACATCTGTAAAATAAGTGTTAGCTAAACACACCATACAACTAAAGTAGTTATATGAATAATTTGACTTGGCACCGCACATAGGTAGCCAAGTCCACCTGTCTTAATCTAGATTATGCTTTAGGGTTAAGCAACCTACACAACAAAATATTTATATTTATTTTAAGCACCCCATCAAGCATAATCTCCTGCAGAAAATATGATTAGGCTAATGACCATCCGCCTATACACCTCGTCTACATACATCACAAAATAAAATATACATCAAACCATATACCACCCTAACATAAAGCTAGAAGTGGTGACTTAATCTAATGTGTATGTTTTAAGGCTTGTGTGGTATGTCCTAGCTAGGCTTTAGAGTTAAGATTTTCTAAGTATGAAAGATATTTAATTATGAAGGGTAGTTTCACTTTAAGTGGTTTAATTAATTTGCAAATTTTACTTAATGTTTTCTTTTGTTTCATTTGACCTACTAATAACTAAGTGTTATGAAGAGAAGAAAAGAGAGGATCACTCTCTATTATCCCTACCTTAAGTCATATCTTAAAGAAAATTAATAAATCAATTCCCTTTAATGAATGACTTATCACATATTTTAATTAATCCTAAGTTTAAGTTCACTTTAAATAAACACATTCAATAAGAAAGGCATCTTAAGGTTAGTTGGAATGAATTACTATCACATAACACATGTTAGTTCATTTCTTTTCATCATGTATATCATGCTTATGATTAAATCCTAAGCATAGCAATACATACAATTTGTATCTTAGCACACTTAAAATGATGAATGTGAGAAAATGTATTTGGAATTAATATTTCATTTGGTTGAATGATTTTGTCATATTAATTTAAAGCTCTATCTAAATTCTTATGCAAAAGCATAAGGAAAGAACCTTAAATCACACAACTAATCAACTCAACCAAATAAATAAAGTATGAATGTATGTCTTTTTAATAGGAAAATGGGGTTTTCATTCATTAGCTAAGTACACAACCACATATAAAAAAGTTTTAAGCAAGTATGTTACCATTATTTTGCACCAAGGGAATGAGATAGGAACCTCCTTAGGGCTACTTAAAGTCATGCACCCCTGGAATGTCCAGACTAATATACCACTATCCTTAGATATATGTGGATGTATAAACAACTACAAGAATAGAAAGCATGCAAAAATTATATTTTGATTTGATTGATATATTTTGTGTAAATGAATTAAAGATCTATCTAAATTCTAATGTCCAAATATATAAGAATGAAATCAAGCAAGTACGTCACCATTATTTTGCACCAAGGGAACAAGGCAGGAACCTCCTTAGGGCTACTTAAAGTTGTGCGTCCTTGGAATGTCCAGACTAATATACTGTTAATATTCTTACTTATGAAAATCAACACATGAATGTAAGGAAGAGACTTTATTTCATACACTAAATTTATATTCACTTGCATTTCCTATGTATATATATAACTAAATTTACAATATATATGTATATTCAATCATTAATAAACTTTTGAAAATATATTTGAGATTTAATAGTGATATTAGCCACACATATTTTTAATTTAAATCAACACATGCAATTGACATAAAAGAAAACATTTTTATTTGATTAATTTGAAAGACATGAATGCATGAGTACAAGTAGCATACAATATTTAGCATGATTAGAAATAAATGAAATAACACAAGCATGCAATTTCATTCAAATTAATTAACTCCCTAGGACAATCAAACTAAATAAGATTATTTAAAACAAATCAAAGTTCTTTAATGTCATTTCATTTTCATGTTTGATTTGATTTAAGGAAATGTGAAAGAGATTTGCTAATCCTAATCTTAACCCCTATGTGTGAGTTAATTTAGTTTATTGAAGAATAATTAGGTTAATTTTGTCTTAATTAGGTTTGGGTATGAATCAAGTCAATTAATTAACCCTTACCTACCTCACCTTAAGTTAATTAGCTAATTAATAATGAGCCAATATGATATTCAACCACATGAAAAGTAAATTTGCAATGCTCCTAAGAAATGAAAGGGGCCTAATGCAATTGGCTCATGCTTAATAGTTAATTAGGCTTAAGGAGCTCACTTAACTACTTTTATGGTTTTCTCACACATGTGAGTTAACCATAATTTCATTAACTCTCTTTAGTTATTGAACACCCAAAGAGCTACCCAAGGTTGATTAAAGGTGATTAGAGAAATATTTTAAATTAGTTTCATTAATCAAGTTAAATGATTAATTAAATTTTTTATTATATCTTAGGATGATGAAATTAGCTTGGGAAAGGGATCAAGAGATGGGTCTCAATTCCAATCACTAAGTCATTCCAATTAACAAAGCTCTCATAGCTTAATTAAAATTAATTCAAAGATTAATTATTCACTTAATCTTTAATTAATTGAATAAGATAAAGAGGCTTAATGAGATGGTCATAAAGAATAAACCTAAACCATTTCTCTAAGACTCTTCACTATTAATAGAGGGCCATGAACTTAATTTATAGATTAAGTTATTGTTCATTCACTAATTATCACTAATTAAATTAAGAGAGTAATTAAGGCTCAATCAATTGATTTTCCTAATTAAGCAAACAATAAAATCCCAAAAAATAGCCCTAAACATCCACTAAAAGTGTGAGATTAATTGGGTGATTAATTAAGGAGTAATTATGCTAATTAAATTTTCAATTAAACCTTAATTAAGCCAAAATCACTATTCAAAATTAATGAATAATCATTTTAATGGATTCTACTCTAATATCTTCAAAATGAGCTCTCATTTGTATTTTTGGAATTTTCTAGGATTAGTTATGAATTTTAGAAGTTTTTTGCCTTAAAATAGGTTATTTAAGCTTAATTAAAGCCTTAATCCTATCGGGCCACATGGTGGCTGATGTGGTGCGTTGACACGATGCACTTTTGTGTGGCATGCCAAGATTGGCTATTTAAGTTATCACATCCATCCATTGTTGACTTGGATTGCGGCCGCTAACTTATTGGATGTCCGATCTAAATCCCGATTAGATCCATGGTTTATGAAAGAAATCAAAGGATCTAATGGGGTTAGATCATGACCATTCATTTTGGTCACACGAAATGGATGATCCATGATCTGTCCCATTCTCGATCGATGAAAGATGGATGCCATCCATATTTCCCCATTGAGCTCACCCAAGCTTGGATTGCCTCCAAATTGATCCCACACCTTCAGGGAGAGGAGGCACACACATCCAACAGTTAAGATCCAATGACATTCAAATTTGCTTTATAAAAGACAAAATGATTTTTCATATAAGGCTCAGTTTTGCAAAATTACCTCACCGGAGCTAATGTCCGGCGATGAGATCGACGGAGGTAGCTTCGCCTAGTTGAGGTAAGGCCCTGTTGAGAAGCTTGGGGTTTGATTTGGTGTAGAACTCTTGACAAATCCACATGCGTAAAGGCTTTGGCTCTGATCAAACTATGATCTTTGGTGGTCGGGAAGCCTCAGGGATTAGATTGGCTTTGATGAAGTATGTGGATGGTGTGGGTGCAAGAAATTAAAGTTTGATTGAGTGGATGAGAAGTATTGCTCAGAAGGATGTTGTCCTATTTTGGCTTTACACACAGAGAGTAATGGTCAATCGAGGGAGGCTTGGGATGCTCTAGAAGCTCTGAGGGATTTTGAAAATGCCTTAGGGACTCACACAAAGAAATTAGTGAAGAATCTCGCTCAAATTGAGGGGGTATACCCCTCAATTACACTTGATGGATGGACGATATTAATCCCTAAAAATATGCCAATTGGCCTCCATTGAGTCATCAGAGGGGTCTTCGTTAGCTCCACGTGGCACGCTAAGAGTGGAGGAAGTGGTGGAAGGAGTCTCAAGGCTTGATATGGGGAGATTGTGTGATGTTGGCTCTTTGCCCTTGCCCATGGAGTTTAGCCATGAGAGGTGGCTAATTGGCTTATTTCCTTTGGTCCACGAGAAAGTGTTAGAATGACTTAGGGTGGGCTAAGATGGCCTAGGAATTCCTCATTAGGAAGTTTGATGGCTGGCATAGAGATGAGAGAGTGTACGTTTCCTCTTATGGCATAATCCAATGCAAAGAGGGGTGTCCATTGGTTAATCCCTTTGGGTTGGGTCCTACATGGATTTGGGCTAGCTTGGGGCTGACCTTAGTTAATTTAGGTTGGGTTAGGTCAGCCACCAAGTTCAATAAAGTGGCTTTGAATGATTTGGCTTCATATGATCAAAATAGGCTCATTTGCGTTAAGTTGAATTGGGTTTACCAATTGGTCAAATTCCAAGATCGGGTTAGGTTGATATGATGATTTGGGATGTTTTGGTTCAATTGGTTTTGATTAATTTGGCTTAGGTTTGATTTTGGCTCATTTGGATTCAAATAAGTCAAATGGGCTAAGTTGACCAATTTGGGATGGGTTAGGTGTTGAGTCAAGTTCAATTGGTTAATCAAAATGATTGTAGGCTTTGGTTTGGTTTAATTTGATTTAATTTGGATTTTGGCCAATTTGACCCTTTAGGTCAATTTGGGCTAGGTTGGGTCAAGACGACCAATTGGTCAAATTGGGGCTCAATAATGGCTTTGGTCAAGTTCAATAAGTGATTTGGAATGAACTTGGGCCATTGGTTGCAATCAATTTGGATCAAATCATGATTTGACCCATTTTAGCTTTTTAGGCCAATTTGGGTCAACTTAGGTCAAATGTCTAATTGGACTTAGTTTGGCTCAATTGAGGGTTTGGTCATGTTCAATCATTGATTATGAGTGGTTTGAGTCAATGGTTTCAATCAATTTGGAATATGGTGGGTTTTGGCTAGTTTGGGTTTCATTTGAGCTAAATGTTGACTTGGTCAAAGGCTGTTTGACTCTGTTTGACCCAATTCAAGGTGGTTGATCACCCTAGGGTGATTGTTGATCATGATATGGAGTTTGTATGGGATTAGTTCAATCCAATTTGGGTTGAATTAGAACTTGGCTCAAAAAGGTCTTTTAGGTCACTTTGGGTCAAGTGGACCTAAATGGGTCAATTGGCCTGATCATGGCTTGATTCAATTTTAATTTAACTCACTTATGGACTTAGTATGGAAATATAAATCCAATTGCATGTGATTTGAAGTCTTATAGATTTTGGTTCATATGATAATTTCAAATCAAAAGGGGTCAACATGGGCTTAACTTGGGTTGACTTAGGTTTGGATTGATAATTATACTTTATGTTTATATTTGGAACAATGATTGAAGGAATGATTGAATCATGAAAAAATCCATGGGTTTTAAGTTGATTTGGATATCATCTAGCTAAGTTCAAGAAATTGGCTAAAAGGACTAAAATTGGAAATTTGATTTGATTTGTGTTTGGTTTAGGCCATTGGATTTATATTATATTTATATTTATGAAAATAAATGAAGATATAAATAATTCATGAGAAAATCACTTGAGTTTGGAGTGATTTGAAAGTAAATTTGACTAAATTGAGGGATGTAGGTCAAAAGGGCTTAAGTAGGGAATTGATTTGGTTTGATTTATTTTTGGTCATTGGAGGGTGTGCTTCATTTATATTTATGAATGTAAATGAAGAAATGATTGATTTATAAAGAAAATAATTAAATTTGATTTGGTTTGAAGGAGTTTTTGGCTAAGCATATGAAGATGGTTCATATTGCTTAGAAAGGGGTTTTGGAGTTTGAATTTAATCACGAGTTTCAATCATCCAGAGTTGGATTTGATTTATGATTTGGGTTGGGATTTGATTTGAGATTTTGTTAAAGCTAAGTCCATAAGATGAATTCAAAGGGCTTAAGAAAGGATTTGGAATTTAAGTTTAATCATGAGTTTTAATCATTTAATTTGGGATTGGGTTTATGATTTGGAATTTTAATTTGAGGTTTTGTTTGGAATAAGGAAGCAAGGCTTGGGTTTAAGGCTATAGGGTAGGAAAGTCTTCCTAAATACTTAAGGCATAACCTATTCATAGCTAACTCTTCTAAGTCTCTAGGCTTAGGTTAAGTGTTCACCTAATCACTAGAAGTGTCTTAAGACTAAAGAGCCCTTAGTATTTCAAGAGTCCTAGATTTATGATGAGGAAGTTGAGAGGACACTCCCAAAAGTGAGGTCAACAAAGGGTGCCCAATAGGTGTGGTATGGTTGACTAGGCGCATCGCACGTATTGGTGTTGACTGAGATGATCAACAACATCCTAAGGATTGCAACTACTAACATATACGATCTACTCTTAAACTAAAGTGTAAACAAAATCAAGATCTTAGTGCAATGCAACTCAACTCATGCTAAGGGCATAAGAGAGGAAGAAAGGATCCACTAAGGGATCAAGCATGTGAACCTTCCATTAAGGAAGCAGACTCAGGTTATCCATGGAGGATAAAAGTTGAGTTTGATAATGATTCAATAAGAAAAGATCCATTGGGGATGAGTGCATGAGCCTTCCACTAGGGAAGCAGGTTCATATCATCCACTAGGGGTAGGGATTTGACTAGGTTTGATTTTATGAGGGCTCCATTGAGGAGAGGATATGATTCATGTCTTGCTTGGGAGGAAATTGGTTTAATTTGATTGGTGGGGCATCCACTGGGGATGATAATTTAGTTTGATTTGCTATGGCTTATGGTTTGAGGCTCCACTAGGGAGAGGATATGATTTGGTTTTGAGGGCACATCTATTAGAGATATGAGCTCAAATCCGCTAAGGACAAGGTAGATTTAAATTTGGACTCCCCCAGAGGGAGGATGGTGAATCGAATGAATGGGCCCTATTGGTGTGCGATGGATCCACTAAGAATGTGCTAAAATTAGCCTAGTCATGTCTTAGATTTACAAATCCAAAGGGATAGCCTACCGGCCATCAGGTAGAGTTATTCAACCTAAGGGTTACCTTTCGATGTGCAATGGCTAAGTTAGGAAGAATGCTTGTAGACTTACATCATCCTAAGCAAGGAACCACTTGGTGATTGGTTGATAGTACAACAAATCAAACCCGACCTAAGGAAATTATTTGAGCAAAAGTTGTTCTGGACTCACATCAACTCAAGAAATAGTTAGAATCAATTTAATTTAAATTTTAAGATGAACCCTGTCGGTGTATGATGGATCCACTACGAAGGGGCTAATATCAACCTAGTGCTATCTTAGATTTATATCCAAAGGGATAATCTATCGGCCGTGAGGTAGAGCTAACCAACCTAAGGGGTGCCTTTCAATGTGCAATGACCAAGTTAGGAAGAAAGCTTGTAGACTTACAACTTCCTAAACAAGGAACCACTAGGGTGATCGATTGTTAGCACAACAAATTGAACCTAACTTAAGTTTGCCTGTCAGTGTGTGATAGTCGTGCTCGAAAGAATGCATATCTTCCAAAGCAAGGATGACCACCGGGGTGACTCATTGGTGGCACAAAAATTCAAACCCCGACCTAAGGGTGACTACAGAGAGAGTGCTGACTCGGGGACTTATCTCAACTCAAAAGTTGTCAATCGATTTTTATAGGGAGTTTTGCTGACACTACCCTAAAGGCGGATGCACTTGGGAAAGGTAGTAGGGTTTTCTCTAAATCCATAGTGAATATATATATATATATATATATATATATATATATATATATATATATATATATATATATATATATATATATATATGTATATATATATATATATGTTTATTATTGGACCATGTTGGTGTGCAAGGGACCACACTGAGAAGGAGCTCATATCATCCTAGTCCTTTCTTAGACTTACTCGACTAAGGGAGAATCTGGATATCTGCAAGACAAATTCTCCAACTACATGGGTAGCTATTAGGAAAGGGAGACTATCCAATCCAAGAGTAATTGGGGTAATGACTAGATGGGGTTGCTAAGGATGTAATCCAAATAGAGTGCCCACAGGGTAGGTGCAGCCAAGGGCTTTATCCAGAACCCTGTAAAAGAAAGCCTATAGGTATTTGGTGGTCAACTCAAGGAGAAAGTGTAACAGTCTTACATCTACCAAGAGTGGTGTATCCACTGGGTGGGTTGCCGTCAGCATGGAAAACACCAATAAACCTAAGGTGTCCATCAGTGTGCAACAACCAGTCTAGAGAGAAGGCGTGTAGACTTACATATCCCTAAAGTAAAATTAATTGCCGAGATAGTCTGTCTTTGGCTCGACAGGTGCTATCCGACCTAGGGAGACTACTAAGGGGGAGTCCCATGTAAGGACTAAACCCAGACTTGAAGTTGTCAGGAGGAAAGGAACCATTGAGGGACTTACCCTAATCCTCAAATATACTCAACCCAATTAGTACATGATGGCGAGTCAAGAAGAAGGAGTGTAGGCTTACATCCTTCTAAATAAAGTCATTATGATGTAGTTTACTGATTGCGTAGTAAGGCCTACCAAATAAATAAGGCACTCATCGGTGTGCAATGGTTAAGTAAGGAAAGAAAGTGTAGTAGACTTACATCTTTCTATATAAGTGCCCACTAGGGTGACACACTAGCAAGGTAGCATGCCAACCTGACCTAGAGTAGCTAATGAGTGAGTGCCATAGGGGGCTTACTCCCACATCAAGGTAGCCCGAGGTAAAAGATATGTGTTTGTGTGTTTATCATATATACTTAACCAAATCAGTTCATGATGGCTAGTCTAAGAAGAAGGCATAAGACATTCTTTTAAAGCGTAATAAGGGTAGCTTACACCGCGATAGAACTATGCTAACAAGGCACTCGTCAGTGTGTATCAGTCAAATTAAGAAAGAAAGTGTAGCAGACGTACATCTTCCTAAACAAGAGACCACTAAGGTAACACACTAGCAAGGTAGCATGATGAGACCTAGAAGCTAATGAGTGAGTGCTCTGACTTGCTTTAAAATAGTGAGATAAAATATATGTGTTTGTGTGTTTGTCATATATATTCAACCAAGTAAGTTCATGATGGCTAGTTTAAGAAGAAGCATAACAGACTTATATTCTCTTAAATGGAGCCAATATGAGGGTAGCTTACCGACCGCATAGTAAGGGCTACCATGCTAACAATGCGCTCTTTGGTGTGCAGTAGTCAAGTCAGGAAAGAAAGCATAGCACTACGTCTTCTAAATAGGACCATGGGGTGACATACTTAAGGTAGCATGTAGCTCAACCTAGTAACTAATGAGTGAGTGCCAGGGGCTTGCTCCCCATAGCGATAGAAAATATGCATGTGTGTTTGTATTGTGAAAGAAGGAATAGGATGCCACTTGGGTTCTCTACACCTACCCTAAACACATCATGATGGATTCGCAAGCAAAGATATTTCTAAACAACTATGAAGAGATGGAAATTGAAATGAAGAGAAGTTTTATTGATAATTATTTTTAAATAAGATTTACGGATAATATTTCTTCAGGTAGAGCCCGTTGACTGGAAGCATAGGATGCTCTCCCTTATAATTTATGAGCTAATAGGATCCTCTTTGGTAAGCCTTTTCTATGGTGAAAAGGCCTTCCCAAGTGGGTTCAAACTTGCCTCCCATCTTTCAGTGGGCAATAATTGGTCTCCTTGGAACTAAAACAAACTCTCTTACTTGGAAAGCTCTAGGGCGGTGTGGTGAAAATTTCTATATATGGTTGTCATCAAATCTATTGGTGAGAAAGAAGAGAAAGCAAGAATATAAAAATTCATCTTTTTAGGATGTCACGTAGATCCACAAATATGCTTATTCAGGTGATCAGGTAAATCATCGAGGAAATAGTGTACTATCTCGAAGACGGAAGTCACTACCCTTTAATGGACCTAATCACCTTAATAAGGACTCCTATGGATGATGGGTCTGCATATGTTCTAGAGATTCTTCCCTACTTTACATGGAATAGTAAAGCAAGGTTTATTTTAAAGTAGGTTCGTTAAGTTCCCTACAGGGGCAAGCCCCCATAGTTAATTACATCCTAAGAGACAGGATCTCTTAGGAATACTCTCGATAAAGTATAAACGATCATTATCTTCAAAGATTTCAATAGGAAAGGACTATCAATCAATTGGTTCATTTTTGATAGATCAAATGAGATTGATCAAATGAGAGAGTTATTATCGAAGCCAATAAGAAAGATAAGTAGGAGATGCCCATGATGCTAGAAAACCTGAGCATCTCTCAAACTATCGCTTAGGCTTTACATATATTTGAAATTGGATTTAATTTGTTTGAGTTGAATTTTCATTAGAAATTTAGACTTTTGATTCTATAACATAAGATTATGAAAATGCCTAAGAGGTAAGAATTTAAGTATGTCCCACAAAGGGGAGAAATAACCTCAGAACCTAAATCTAGGGAGCTTTGGTGAGGGTCAAAAGCATAACCTAAATCTAATGCAAAAATGGGTATTTGGTTTACCTCCACAAGAGAGGACAAACCACCCGACTGCTTGGACTTACAACCACCTAGGGGTGGCCGCCAATTAACTCCTACGATTTTAAATACATATAGGCAAGTCATTATTCTTATGCAAGATAGCTAGGTTGTTATTTATTTATAAAGAGACTAAGTCCTTAAACTCACTCCTTAAAGTGACTAGATCATGTGGGTGCTTCAAATGACCTAAATCTAATGCAATTCAAATTTATTTTATTTTTATTTTTGGACAATTATTTTGACTCGCTAATAGGATTCATATGCTAATGCATGAGAAATAAGTTATTGGCCAAAATCGAGAAGGGAGGAGGTGTGTTTCCACCATGGCTCTTAAAGGTCAAGCCAAGTTTCTCTGAAAGGTGGAAGTTCTCTAATCAAGAGTGGAATAAGATGCATTTGTATGATATTTCAAAAGAAATACCCATCCATCTAAGGGTTGCTAATTCTTTTATCTTGATTTTAAACCTAAGCTTTAAAGGTTATGAGTTCTTTATTTTTGGTTTGAGTTGTTGAGTTTGGTAAAAGATTTATTTTTCCATAAAGAGCCTAATCCACATCCAGGACATACATAAAGCAAGGAAGAAACAAGGAAAAATATGCCACTTAATACACAAGCTAAACAAATCACCAATCAATTTATAAAGATAATCGTAAAAGAATAAAAGGCCATTATGGTCGGGCACCATCGCACAAATCTGAAAAATAAATTAGGTAGCCAAGCTCTACCCTTATACAACCCAGATTACAAATGAATTAAATTATAATTAAGCAAGGAATTCATTGATTATGGGGTCTTCAAGCTTCATTTCTTCTTTCTTCTTTTCTTCTTTCTTCTTCTTTTCTTCTTTCTTCTTTGGTTCCTTCTTTTAGATGGTTGGAAGGTAGATGTTTCAAGGCTTCACATGGTACAGAAGATAGGCTCTTATGACCAATGCTCATCCTAAACCCCATAACAATCATTCCAAAATCCTAATTGCACAAATTTACATGAAAAAGAAAAGAATGAAAATCTAACTAACACCTGCAAAATAGAGATTAGCTAAAATAAAAACACAAATCCCAAGCATGTATATTGGACTTATCACCCCACACATGGGTGACTAAGTCCACCTGGCCTATTGGATTATGCTTAGGGTATAAAGCACCTGCAAGCAAAAGCATTTATATTTTTATTTATGATAGCACCCTTAAGCACAATCCTCTAGAAAATAATGATTAGACTAAGAGTGTCCTACCATTCATTCTATGAGCATACACCCTAACATCTAGTCTAAACATATATCACAAAATAAAAAAACATCAAACCATGCACACCTAACCTAAAGCTAGAAGTGGTGACTTAGGCTAATGTGTGTGCTTTAAAGGTTTGTGTGCTTAGCTATGGACTTTAAGTTAGAATTTTCTAAGTGTGAAAATATATGTTCAACTTAGAGGAGGGTTTCATTTAAGTTGTTTAATTATTTTAGGATTGATTTTATTTCATATTTTGATTTGGTTCAAGTGAATCCTATAATTAATTACTAAGTTATAAAGAGAGGGAAAGAGAAGATAACTTCTCTTTCCTTCCCTAACCTAAGTAATTTCTAAAGTAGGTTCACATTTTAGTTTTATTTAGTGAATATTTTGATTAAGTGTTTTAATTAATCCTAAGTTTAGATAAACTCTAAACAAACCCATTAAAAAAAGAAAGGCATTTTAAGATTAAATGAAATGAACCAAATTCACAAAATATACACTTCATTTCTTTCCCGACATTTATAACATGCATATGAATGAGTCCTTAGCATATATATACATACAAATGAGAATATTTAACACACTTTATGATTCATGCTAAGTAATCCATTTAAGGAAATTTGGATGTTTAATATGCATGATTTTGATTAAGTAGAAAAAGGTTTTATTATCCAATTTTTCACATGCACACATGAAAGTAAGAAAGACATAAGTGAGTATAGCACCATTGTTAACCAGAGGTGTAAGGTACAAGTCCTGCTTAGAGCTACTTAAAGCGTCATAACCTCGGGTTTTTCCAGACTAATATACCACTTTCCTTAAATACAAACATGTGTACAAAAGAAATGGAATGGAAAAGAAGAAATGCAAAAGTTATATTTGTTGATTCACTTTGTTTATGCAATTTATGTGTGCAAGTATAGGTAACCCTTCTTAAGTGATAGCATAGGAATGAATAGGATATGGAATTAGGTAAGTGTATAGTTCTTTTCAAATGAACCATACATCTTACCAACTCTATTCAAAACTATACTAACATAAAAGAGAAGGAAACATATGCTAACATCCTTATATTTTTCACATGCAAGCTTATAATTAAAATATAAGTAGTTTTTAGATTTGATAATTGATTTATATGTTTTGAAAATAATTTTAAAGTAGTAATAATAGCCACTCATATTTCTACTTTAGCCAACACAAGTAAATTTGACATAAAGTAAACAATTTAATTTTTTAAATTTGAATTTGAAAAATATGGATGCATGAAACCACATGACATACAAATTTAACATGTTGGGGAAAGGATCAAAGTAATGAAAGCATGTAAATACATTCACTTTAATTAAATCCTAAAGACATTCTTATGGAATAAGAAAGTTAAAATAAATCAAAGTTAATTCAATGTGATTTTGTTTGATCTAAGTTTGATTAAATTTTAAGAAAAGTGGATTAAGTTTGCTGTTTCTAACCCATTCCCACATGTGTTTGATATTTTGTTTAATTTTTAGATGATTAGATTCATTTTTTATATATTAATTAGGTTAAGGTATGAATTAAGCAAGTTAATTAACCCTTACCTACACCACCTTAGCATAGTTAACCAAGTAATTATGAGCCAATGAGATGACATAAAACTCACAAGGAATTTAAATTGCAATGCACCTAGGAAGAAAAGGCCTAATGCAATTTGGCATGATTAATGGTTAATTAAGCTAAGGGGTTTAACTTAAGTAATTTCAAAACACCCCTTCATACATATGAATTGGGTTTTGATTTCCTTAATTGGACTTAGGCTCTTAAACACCTAAGCATCTACCTAAAGTAGACTGAGTAAGTTCCAGAATATTTTATAATTTTTGAAATTAATTAATGGGATAATTAATGAATTAACCCTTAATTAAGAGAAGATTATGGAAAGAAAAGGTGGTTTAGCGAATATCTTAGGGTAAATACCCCAAAATTATTCCCAAAGCCTCCTATTCATTAGATCTAACCTTAATCAACCTTAATAATGGATTAAAACACTAATCTAAACCCTAATTATACTTAATTACATAAGGAGGGTAATTAAGAAACACATTTGCAATTCCCCCAATTAAGCCTTAATAAATCCCAAGAAAATTAGGGGAGGTGAGGTCATCCCAAAACATACCCAAGAAGTTTGGGATTAATCAGAGGATTAATTAAGAAGTAATTAGAAAAATGATATTTCCAATAAAACCCAAAATCAGAGAAAAGGATAATTCAAAATCCATTGAAATTATTTTTAAAATATTCTAGGTTGAATTATCTTTCCATAAGATTTTACCACATATTTTTTTGAATTTTAATGAAGGAGATATGAATTTTTGAAGATCAGGAGATTAATTAACATTAATTAAATCTCAACTCCTCACTCACGCGATACATGGCATGGTAGGCATGCTTTAGCATCGCCGCGGACCTTATTACTTAAACGTCACATCCAAATAGTCACAAAGTGGTGGAACGTACTTTGATCCCTACCATTCGATCAAGGATCGAACGACCAGGGATCATCCTGGGGTTTCTAAAAGGGATAATTAATTCTAAAATATGGGATTAATCTTGGCTGTCCATCCAAAAAGCATGGATGGATGACCAAGATCTACCTAGTTCTTCCCTTAGGATCAACAGAGGCAGTCCATAATCTTAGGGAAGATCCGACCTCATTTGAGCTCAGATTGGAATGAGATTGTACCCACACCATCTAAAGCTAATAAGGAGCACATCCAATAGGGATTTCTCATGACTTGAAAATTGCATTCACAAAAGACCAACACCCCTTAAGCTACGTGGTCGAAAAATTTCATACCTCGTAAGAGGTGATCATCAATGCTCGAGCTTGATGAGGTAGCTTCATCTAGCGGAGACGAAGCCCTATTAAAAGTTTCAATTATTGGGGTTGAATGGATCTCTCTATGGACTAACACCACTTAATATCCTTTATGACTTTGATCCAATTGATACTCTCCTTGCTTTGGGAACTTGAATGGGAGCTTGGGTGCACTCAAATTGATCCTATCAGGGAGTGTGCAAGAGAAATTGGAATGGGTTTGAGTATAGATGAAGTTGGGGATTGAAGTGAGCTCCCCTATTTTTCAATGGAGAAAAATCAAGAAATGCACTTTTCAAATCCCTCTAAAAAAGCTTAGGATGGCTCTCTGATCTTTCCTAACACTCACTAGGCTTCAATCAAATGTGGGAATGATCATTTGAAATTGAATTAGGGGGAGTATATCTCCCCATATGGAAATCGAACGGCCAACAACTCCCTTACCATTTTGATCCAATTGATCACATTAAAGGGGTTGTTTGATCTGTTAGGAGTTGGCACATGGTTTGAGGTCTTGAGTGGATTGCCAACCTCCCATGTGCATCAAATTGAGTAGAAGGAGGATTTTGAATAGCCCAAATTGAGTAAGGGGGTTGAGTTTGGCCTTAGGTCCATTTGGTCTGACCCAAACCCATTAGGTTGGATGCACCACTCTTCATTATGTCCACTTGAGCTATTAGGAAGTCATCAAGTTGATATGAAGAGGGTATGGCCAAATTACCCATAGATTAGGTCTAAATTTGTTCTTTGGCCTTGGGGTAGAATGATCATTTTGTTGATTTTTCAATTTGGACATGTTGGGTATGTGGAGAAACTAGGTTTGGCCAAGTTTAACGAGCTTTGGAATTCATTTGATAAGATTTGGCGCATGTTGACCCATTTAGGTCAAAATGGGTAAACTTGGGTCAAGTTGACTAATTGGTTAAATTGGGTCAAACCAAGGGTTGAGATAAGTTCATATGACTATTTGAAATATTTTGGTGGCTTTGGTTTGATTCAATTTTGGTTAGTTTTAAATTTAGCTCATATGACTTCATTTAGGTCAAATGGATCAAGTTGGCCTACTTGACCCATTTGACCTATTTGAGGTAGGTCAAAAGTAGGTTTGGTTAGTTATATGGAGTGAATTAGTATCTTTATTTCCAATCAATTTTTGTTATGTTCAAATTTGGCTCAACATGACCCCTTTAGGTCATGTTAGGTCTAAGGTCAATTGGGCTAGGTTAGGTCTAGTTGGCCAATTGAGGCTTTGGTCAAGTTCAACAAGTGATTTGGAATGAACTTGACCCATAGGTTCCAATCAATTTGGCTTTGATCAAGTTTTGACACATTTTGACTTTTTGGGTCAAGTCGGGTTGGTCAAGTGACCAATTGGGCTAGGTTAGGCTCAAATGTTGGTTTGGTCAAGTTCAAACATAGGTCATGAATGAACTTAGATCAATGGTTTCAATCAATTTAGCCTATGGTGAAATTTGGCTATGTTAGGTTTCATTTTGGGCTAAGTGTTGACTTGATCAACCCTTAGGTTTGACTTGGTTTGACCCAATTTGATTGGTTCAATATCTCATGATGATTGTTGATCATGATGAGAGGCATAGGTGAGTTTGATTCAATCCAATTAGTTAGGATTAGAATTTGGCTCATAAGGGCACTTTAGGTCACTTTGGGTCAAGTGAGCATAAGTGGGTCAAATGGCTTGGTCAAAGCTTGATTTGAGTTCGATTAAACTTGTATATGAACTTATGATTGAAATATTAACCCATTTGCAAGTGGTTTAAAGTCAAATGAGTTTTGATCCATTTGACAATTTCATATTCAAAGGAAGGATATGAAAGGATTTAGGTTTGTTTTTTGAATTTACTTTCAATTTGGTTATTGAAGTTTGCATTTATTCATGAATTCGTGATTGTAGGTCTGATTGAATCATAAAGAGAAATCAAGAGTTTGGCTTGATTTGAAGTTGATTTGGCTAAGTTCAAGATTTTGACTTGAAAGGCTTAGATTGGATTTTGAGTAAATTTGAGTTTGATTTTTGGAATAGGTTCTGATTGTTTAAATTTATATTTCATTTATATATGTGAATATAAATGAGAATATAAATGGATCATGAGAAAATTTCAAAGATTTGAAGTGGTTTGATCATGACTTAGGTTAAGTCCATTAAAAGGGATTTAAAGGACTTAGAAAAATTTCATTGAGTTTGAAGCTTGAATTTTTGAATATGGTTTGATTGATTTATATTTATATTTCATTAATATACGTGAATATAAATGATAATATAAATGAGTTATGAGAAAATCACATGAGTTTGAATTAATTTGGCCATGATTTAGGTTAAGTCCTTAAGGGAAAACTTAAAAGACTTAGAAAATTTTCATGAATTGATTTTGAATTTTGAGTTTAGTTTGATTGGTTTGAATTCTTATTTCATTTATATATGTGAATATAAAATTATGAGAAAATCTCATGAGTTTGAATTGGTTTAGATCATGATTTAGGTTAAGTCCTTAAAGGCAAATTTAAGGACTTGTGAAATTTTTGGATTTAGGAAGTTTCATTTATGGGTTTCAATCATATATTTCAATCATTAGTTTCGATCATATGGAGTTGATTTGAGTTTGGAGAAAATCAAATAAGATTGATTTGGAGTTTAACTTAAAGGAAGGAAAGTGAGGAATGGTTTAAGCTAGGGGTGAGAAATTTTCTTAACACCCCCCTAAGGCATGACCTATTCCTATTGCTAACTCTTCTAAGTCTCTAGGGCTAAGTTGAGTGTCCACCTAATCACTAGATGTGTCTTAAGACTAAGGAACTCTTAAAGTCTAAGAAGAATCCTATGTGTAAGATGGAGGGGTTGAGAGCTTATTCTAAAAAAGAGGTCAACAGGCGGACCAACTTATTATGAGCTTGAATCATTTTGGCTTTATACAACTTAAGGTTCTGACATGCCCAGAGGCATCTCTCCTCCAAACCTTCAAGCTCTTCTAACCACAACTTGGCATTCTTCTCCATTGTGATCTTACTACCCAAAGCTATTTTTAATGATGGGTGTTGGACTTCTAAAGGTAGAACTGCTTTAGACTCATACACTAAAGAGAAAGGGGTGGATTGAGTTGGAATCTTGTATGTGGTGTGGTAAGCCCACATGGCTTCAATTAAGTGCTCATGGTACTGCTGCTTGTTATCGTTGAGTGTCTTCTTTAATATATGGATGAGAGTTTTGTTGAAGGCTTTCAAGTCATTTGCCCTAATAAATGGTAGAATATTCCAATATGTTGTGTCTCTAGGCAAGTTGATTTTAGTGCTCTTGAATCTTTACATCAAATATATAACTCATCGAGGCACTAACCTATATATGATATGGTTCTTGAAAAATTGGAACACATGCTAAGTTATGATTTCTTTGAGTAGGATCACCTCTGCACACTTAGAAAAGTAGTCGGTGGCAGCTAGAATGAACTAGTGACCCTCAGAAGAACGAGGATCGATCGGGCCCACTATGTCAGTACCCCAACACTAGAATGGCCATGATGCCAATGTAGGATGTAAAATGTTAGGTGGTTAGAGGACACACCTACCGACATTGGTGGCATCTCACTACATCCATGAAGATCATCAATGCCAATAGATCATAGTCTGACCTGGCTTTCATCTTGGATCATTGATGAGCTCCACATAACTGAGTGTACCTCCACAATCATGGGCTTCGTTTGTCTAAACAATGTAACCATATGATCAAAGGATGCTCTTAACTCCATGAGAGCTAGAGAGCTCGCTTCACATGTGCTAGTGACTTCTCTTGAGGTAATTGTTGACCTCATTTTGAATAAGCTCTCAACCTCTCCATCTTGGACATAGGATTCCTTTTAGACACTAAGAGTTTTCATAGTCTTAAGACACTTCCAGTGATTAGGTGAACACTCAACCTAACCCTAGAAACTTAGAAGAGTTAGCCATAGGAATAGGTTATACCTTAGGGGTGTTAGGAAAATTTTCCTACCCTATAGCTTAAACCAAACCATCACTTCCTTCTTTCAAGTCAAATTCAAAATTCAAATCAACCTTAAACTCAAATCAACTTCAATTCCAAAACTAACCTCAAATCAATTCCAAATGATTAAAACCCATAAATGAATTCCAAATTCTAAAATCTTTCCTAAGTCCCTTTGATCCCATCTTATGGGCTTAGCTCAAATCAAATCAAAATCAATTCGAACTCAAGATATTTTCTTATAACCCATTTATATTCTCATTTATATTCATAAATATAAATGAAATTTAAATTCAAATAACCAAAACTAAATTCAAAATACAATTCTAAATTCTAAAACCTTTCTTAAGTCACTTTGATTCCATCTTATGGACAGCTCAAATCAAATCCAAATCCATTCAAACTCAAGAGATTTTCTCATAACCCATTTATATTCTCATTTCTATTTTCTCATAACCCATTTATATTCCATCTTATAGTGAATGTTGTCATGCCACATGGAAAGCACGTCCCACATCAGCCGTCCATGTGGCATCGATGGGGTTAAGTATATAATTAGGCTATTTAATTAAGTTTTAAACACTAAAACTTTAAAAATAAATAACAAAATGTAGAAAAATCATAAAAATACAAAATAAAATGAAATATGAAGATAATTCAAAGGGGAATAATCTAAAATTGGGTTTGATTGATTTTAAATAGTAAATTTTATATAATTTAGGTTTTATTAGAAATTTAATTATGTTAATTACTCCCTAATTATTCCATTGATTAATTCCAAACTTCTTAGGTAAGTTTTGTGGGATGACTTCTGCATCCCCTAATTTTCTTAAAATTTATTAATGATTTAATTAGTGGAATTTCTCAATTCATTTCTAATCACTCCCTTAATCAATTAAATGATTAATTAACCTATTAAATGAAGATAAATTCATTAATTAAATTTATCAATCACCTTGGAATGGTGGATAGACTTAGGGAATGAGATTAGGATGTCTTATCTAAATCTATTCCCCCAAGTCTATTTTACTTGAATGAAAACTTAATTAATTTAAAAATTAATTAACGATTTGATCATTTCATTAAATAGCTTAATTAACCAATCTTAAAATTAAAAACTAATCTAGATATTTAAGCACTTAATCAATTCCTTCTTGGGTAGATGCTTAGGTGTTCAATAACCTAAGTAAACTTAAGGAAATCATGCCTAACCCATATGTGTGGGAAAGGTTATGAAAGTACTTAAATTAAACCCTTTAGCTTAATTAATCATTAATTGTGAGCCAAATGCATTAGGCCCCTTTCTTTCTTAGGTGCATTGCTGATTTAAATTCATTATGTTTTTATGCCATTCTTTAGCTCATAATTATTTGGTTAAATATGTTAACGTGATGTAGGAAGGGGGTAATAAATGAGAAAAATGAACACCTTAACCTAAGTAAAACATAAAATCCACTTAAGGGTTCTAAAAATCAATCTAAAATAACATATACATGTGAGAGATGGGTTAGGACCAACAAACCCTTTTTTACATTCCTTAAAGTCAAATCAAACTCTATACCAAATCAAACTCCCCTTAAACTAATTTTGAATCACTTTAAATAATCTTATTCCATAAGATTGTCTTTAGAAATTAATTAGAGTGAATGAAATTACATGCTTGCATCACTTTATTTCTTTTCTAGCATGCTAAATGTGGATGTCATATAAAAATAATGCATTCATGTCTTTTAAAAATAAAATTAAAATGAAATATTTTCTTTATGTCAAATTGCATCCTTTGGCTAAAGTAAGAATATGAATGGCTATTATCACTACTAATCCAAAACTATTTTTAAAACTTATAAATTAAACATTACAAATGAAGGGTATGTTATTTACAATTGTTTATGAGCTTGCATGTGAATAGTATAAAATGTATTATGTGATTCTCCCTCTCTTTCTTAGAATATAATTGTATAGGATTTCTAAAGTGTATAGTATTTGCAAAGGGTATAGTCCATTTGCAATGTGTTAAGAGCTTTATAAATGGTTTGATGTTTATTTAGCTTATGCATTAAGAAAACATGTTTTCCTAGTTTCTTCCTTACTTTGATGTATGGCCTGGATGACGATTAGGCTCTTAGGAAAAAAAAAAAAATTTTTATCCAATTAATCAACTCAAAACTAAAAATAAATAACCCATATCTCACTTAAAGCTTAGGTTATAAAATCAAGATAAAAGAATTAGCAATCCCTTAGATGGATGTTGCATTTTCTTGCTCACATCATGCATAAAAAGCATATTATTTCACTCTTGATTTAGAGGGCTTCCACCCATGCCAGAGAACTTGGCTTGACCTTTGAGAGCCATGGTAGAAACACACCTCCTTTCTTACTGATTTTGGCCCATAATCCAATTTCTCATGCATTAGGCATATGTATCCTATAAGCCTGTGTCAAATGAATTGTCCAAAATAAAAATAAAATTTGATAAAGTTGGCATTAGATTTAGGTCATTAAATCATTCCCTATATGATCTAGTCTCTTAGGGAGTGTGTTTAAGGACTTAGTCTCTTTATAAACAACAACTTAGCTATTTTACAAAATCATATGACTTGCCTACATGTATTTAAAATTATAAGAGGAGTTAGTTGGCAGCCACCCCCAGGTGGTTGTAAGTCCAAACTGTCGGGTGGTTTATCCTCTCTTGTAGAGGTAAACTAAATATCCATTTTTTTGCCTTAGATTTAGGTCATTCTTTGGCCCTTGCCTAACCTCTCTAGATTTAGGTTTAGAGGTTGCTACTTCACTTTACAGACCATGAGCATAAACCCTCACCTCTTAGGAATTTTTATAGCCTTGTGTCATAGAATTGTTAGCCCTAGAATTCTAATAAAAATTCAACTCAAAACAAATAATTCTCTTCAAACTTCAAAAATATAAAGGCCAACTATATGATAGTTTGGGATGCTTACTATATTTTCTAGTATCATAAGCATCCCCTACTGATCTTCTTTTGGCTTCAATAATAACTCCCTCTTCTTTATTAATCCCACTTGATCTTCCAAAAATAAACTAATTGATTGATAGTCCTATCTTTTGAAATCTTTGGAGACAACAATCATTTACCTTAATTGAGAGTATTTCTAAGGAATCCTACTCCTTAGGATGTAATTAACTATGGGGGCTTTCCTCTATAGGGAACTTAACAAACTTGGTTTAAAATAAACCCTGCTTTACTTTTCTATGTGAAGTAGGGGAAGAATCTCTAGTACATACGAAGACCCATAGTCTTTAGGAGTCCTTATTTAGGTGATTAGGTCCATTATTGAGTGGTGACTTCTATCTTTCAAGATAGTACACCTTTCCTCAATGCCGTACCTGATCACCCTAATAAGAATATTTGTAGATCTACATGGTGTCCCAACAAGGCATTATATTTCTATTTTCATTTTTCCTCTTTCCAAAGGGATAGATGAAGGCATGGAATGTAATATTTCTCCACAGATTTTTCTGGCAATTCCGCTGGGGAAGGTTCCTCTCCATCTTTGGTAAATGATCATTGTCTCCAAGTGTCGATAGTGGTTTTCTACTTCATATAAACCTAAAACTATCTTTCTTTTCTATTGGCACTCAGTTTATTTTATCCTTAAGCTAAGCTAGCCAGCATTCTTTAAGTTTTAGGACCTCATTCCATGTAGGACTTAAAACCCCTGTTGGGTTTCCCAATAAGTGAAAACAAAAATTTAATAAAACAAATAACTAAATACTTCCTTCTTACCATTTCTATGGTAAGGTAAGGTTCATACCAAAAATAAAGAAGAATCAAACCTTTATGAAAACATCAATTTCCAAAATTCACTTTTTCAAAATGCACATAATAAAATATTTACACAAAAATTTTGTTAAATCACCCTCATCTAACAATCTTCTTGATTATTTTATGTTGGATCAATCCAAAATTAAAATCAACAATCATATTTTCCAAAAATACAAGTGAACATCTTAACTCATTTCACTTTGATGAAGATTTCATTTTCAAAAATAAAATCCATAATCATCCTTTTCAAAAAGCACAAGCAAACTTCATTATTCAATTTATTGAATGAGAATTTCACTTTTCAAAAATAAAATCCAACAATCATATTTTACAAAAGCACAAATGAACATCTTCACTCAATTTATTTTGATGAAGATTTCATTTTCAAAGTAAAACTCAAAATCATTTTTTTCTCAAAGCACAAATGAACATCTTCACTCAATTCATTTTGATAAAGATTTTATTTTCAAAATAAATTTCAAAATCATGTTTCCAAAAGCACAAATGAACATCCTCATTCAATTTATTAAAAGAAAATTTCATATTCAAAATAAAATCAATTTGCTAAGTGAAGAACTACTTTTCAAAATCATCAAAATATAAAACACATTTGGATTTCTTATTTAGCATAACTAAATTTGCTGAGTAGAAGTCCTCTTTTCAAAATCAAAACATAAAAAATTAAAACTCATTTGGATTTTCTTAGCATACTTAAATTTGCTAAGAATCCTCTTTTCAAATCACAAAAACATGAAACACATTTGTTCTCCCTTAGCATACCTAAATTTGCTAAGAATCCTCTTTTCAAATTCATTAAAACACAAAACACATGGATGCTTTATTTAGCATACCTAAATTTGCTAAGTAGAGATCCTCTTTTCAAAAATAACAAAACACTTGGATTCTCCATTTAGCATACTCAAATTTTCTAAGTTAAGATTTCATTTTTCAAATTCACATGATTCAAAAATAAGCAAACAAAAGAAGAAATTATTTTTGAACACCTCACCTAGCATACTCAAATTTGCTAAGTGAGTAAATTTCAAAAATCATTAATCAATCATATCAATTGACCCTTTACTTTAACATACTCAAATTTTTTAAATGAAGGGTCATCAAACTCAAAAATCAAATTCAAATATGAACCTATGGAAGCATCAAACTCAAAAAAATATTTGAACCTATTTTCAACATACACAAATTTGTTGAAAATAGATTCCGCATTCAAAAATTTCCTTTCTAATCAATTCCAAAATCTCTCTTCAAAATTTATTTGAGCCCCACTTAACACTTTCAAGTTATTGAGTGTGAGTTAAAATTTTAAATTTAAATTCAAAAAATCAACAAAATAGAAATATGATTCAAGTTTGTTTTTCAATATTACAGACTCTCAGTCAGCTTCAGTCAATTTTAGTTTTAATTTTCAATTCAGTTAGCTCAGTTACCAATGGTAGTACAAAAATACGTCTTCACATTTTCTCATGGGATGGATCTAGCCTTGGATCAGGCCAACCTCTAATGCTTTGACTTCGCCCACCTCATCCATTTTGGTCGAGGCTTTAAGGGGGCTCTAATTACATGTGAGGGGACCACCCTCACGATTGTAGATGAGTGACCGCAGGAGCTAGTCATCTAAGTTGAGTTAGTAGATTCAGATACCTCATGAAGAGGAAGGCGTGGTAGTTCCACAATAGTTGCAATGACGGTTGATTCTCCTTTGCTATAGGGCTAGCACCCACTCTGGCACCTTCTGGTAGGCTCATTCTAGATTGTCTCCTCTGAGATTGGGTCAAGTTCTACCGCTTGACTATGATTCAGCATAGAAATAAGAACCATGATCAAGTGGTATCACACTCGCATAGCAAGAGAGTTGGAGGCAGTGTCTCAGGCTGCCATGGAGGAGTCACCTAGGGTAGTGTCTCCTCTCATTACAGAGAACAGGTTTTACCCCCTCTTTGGTTCTAATTGAGAGGATGTCAAGAGGATTTTAGCTTCACCTTCGCCAGCAGTCATTTTCAGGCTCCTGTCAGAGAGAGGTGGAGGTCGTATGCCGACTTGAGGATAGTTCTTTGTCAAGTTGGCAGAGCCTATGGAAAATTGGAGTCCAGAAATACATTTGATCTGAGATTAGTTATCCCCAATAGCCTGGGTAGACATATTAGGCAGGAGAGGGCCGAGATCTACATCACCATGTTACTAGTGAAAGAGGTACACAAATCTATCCATGTTGATCATACTGACAGTATCTTGCTCATGGGGACTACCCATCATAGGAGAGAAGCTCCTGTTCAGAGAGAGTCAGTGCTGCCTCCACCACACTGCTCTTCCCCATGTCCACCATCTCTTATTTATGTTCCAAAGATCTACATTAAAAGGCCATGAAATTTAAAAGAACCCATAGTGATCGGTTATGGCCAAGAGATTTCCTTCTATGCCACCCATAAGCTCCCTCACTCACTTCTGAATTGTCACAAGGAATGGTGACAAGTAAAGTCATCTTGACTACCACCCAATCCAACAAAACCTTGAGATTATAGTAAAATCTCACATGGTCATAGATCCTCAAAGTACTACCCATTCATCAGTGATAAGTAAATCTTTCTTCCAAATGAGTGTAGCCCTCATAATTAGCTCTTCAGGTCATGCATTCTTGTTCATGATAGTGATCCTACATTGACCTCATTTTAATGAACTCAACTTCATCTTCAACATAAGACTTCACCAAGAGTTTCCTTAGTCAAGATACATCTAGTGATTATGGACACTCAACCTAACCCTGAGACTAAATCACCAAAATATCATGCTTTAAAAAATCCTTCAATAGCTTGAAACCAAATCCTCAATCCTCCTTTCAAGTCAAACAACAACAAATCAAATCAACTTCATACACAAAACCCAACTTGATTGATTTTCAAACTCAAATCAATTCCAACTTGATTATTTTCTTCAAATCAAATCAATTCCAAATGACAAACCCATCATTGAATTCCAAATATCCAAAAATTAAACCCAAATTCAACCAAAATTCAACCTAAGTCTTTCAAGTCAAATTCTTGAACTTAGCCAAATCAAACTCAAATCAAGCCAAACTCTTGATTTTTCTTCATGATTCAATCAATCCTTCAATCATGAATCAAATTTAACTTCAATCATCAAACCAAACTAAATTCAAAACTCACCCAAATTCAACCAAAATTCAACCTAAGCCTTTCAAGTACTTCGTTCCGGTTACGTATTGCTTTCTCATGGTTGAAATCACCAACTGATTGAGTATAAATCAAATGGATCAATCTAAAAATAATTCAAAACTCAAATCCAGCAAAATTCAACTTTAAGCCTTTCAAATTAAATTCTTGAACTTAGCCAAATCAAACTCAAATCAAGCCAAACCCTTGATTTCTCTTGATGATTCAATCAATACTTTAATCATGAACTCAAATATAAACATAAACTTCAATCATCAAACCAAAACTAAATTAAAATATCAAACCCAAGTCAAACTCCTATTCACCCCTTTGAACTTGAAATTATCAAATGAATCGAAACCCATTTGACTCCAAATCACTTGAAAATGGATTTATATTTCAATAATAAGTCCATATGTGAGTTCAATCAAACTTTATTTAAGCCTTGATCAAGTCAATTGACCCACTTAGGCTCACTTAACCCAAAGAGACCTAAAGTACCCCTTTTGAGCCAAATTCTAATCCTACCCAAATTGGATTGAACTAAGCCCACCTAAGCCTCATATTGTGAGAAATAATCATCATGAGATGATCAATCACTCAAATTGGGTCAAACCAAGTCAAACCTAAGGGTTGACTAAGTCAATAGTTAGAGTGGTGCACCTGACCCAATGGATTTGGGTCAGTCAAACCCAACCCAAGGCCAAAACTGACCACTCCCTTCATTTCAAGTGCATGATAATCACTCCTCCACTCTCTTGAGCACATGGGAGCTTCACCACTCCACTACTCTAGCCAAAACAAACCATGTGCAAGTTCAAACATCCAAAATAACCCATTGAATGAGGCCAATTGATGCAAAATGGCAAAGCCATGCTCAGCCGTCTGATCCTTCAAGGGGGAGATATACTCCCCCTAATTTCACTTGAATTCAACACATTCATACTCGATTGAGCTAGAGAGACCTAGAGCTAGCACTCCAAGCTCCCTTAGGCAATTCCCAAGCATTTCCAATTCTCCATTTTTTGGATTCCTTCAAACCAAAATAGGGGAGGCTAAGGGAAATTCCAACTTAGCCAATACTTAATTCCAATCCAATTCCTCCTTCAAGCATCCTCAAAAGGCCTAATCAAACTCATCCAAAGCTTCTTCCAAGCTTTAAAGGCAAGGGAGGTGAGACCTAGACCAAGGTCGCAAGCATTTGAAGAGGAGATTGGTCCATAGAAAGATCCACTTCATCCCAAGGCTTGAAAATTTCAACAGGGCTTCGTCTCCATTAGACGAAGCAATCTCGACGGTTGGGAGCACCAGTGATAGCCTCTGGTAAGGCATGCCTTCAAACCAAGCCTAGAATAGGAAGTGTTTAGTCTTTTGTAAAGAGAATTTTCACCCCTTTGCAAATTAATCATTGGATGTATTGCCTCATGCATGATGATTGTGTGGGTTGAGTTTATGCTCAATATGAGCTTAATCGAGCTCAGATCATGCCCTAAAGACTAGATGGATGCCCTCTCCCATAGGTGAGCTCAGTGAGGGATCATGGACCATCCATTCACACAGTTTGGATGGATGATCATGATCAAGCCACGTAGGATCCATGGATTTATCCCTTAAGAATCACGGGCTCTATCTCAACCATCTGATCTTTGAATGGATGATCTAAAGAGAAAGCGTGTAGTACTATCATTGATGCGGCATGGGATGTGATAACTTAAATAGCGGATTGCATCATGCCTTAGTTTACATGGCACCGATGGGATTAACTATTTAATTAGGCTATTTAATTAGGTTTTAATCACTAAATCTTCAAATATTCATAACTAAATGTAGAAAAATAAAAATATATAAAATAAAATGCATTGTGAAGATAATTCAGTAAGAAATTCACTAAAATTATTTCTAATGGATTTTTAACAGTGCATTTTTCTTAATTAGGGTTTTAGTAAAAAATTAATAACTTTAATAACTCCATAATTACTTCATTAATTCTTTTCAAATTTCTCAGATGCATTTAGTGGGATGACTTTTGCCTCCCCTAATTTTCTTGGGATTTATTGATGAGTTAATTAGGAAAATAAATTAATGAATCCTTAATCACTCTCTTTATGTAATTAAAGGGAATTAAGCATGTGAATAGTGGTTTTATTTATTAAGTTTAATTTGCTTAAGTGAAGAAGAGGTTTATGGAATGGGTTTAGAATTTTCCTAAGCCATTCCCTAAACCTTCCTTAATCAAACTTAATTAAGGGCTAATCATTAATCACCAAATTAACTTAATAAAATTTTCAAAACATTCAGAACTTAACCAAATCATCTTGTAGGTGCTTAGGTGTTCAATAACCTAAGTAGCTAAAATCAAAATCCAACCCATGTGTGGGAAGGGTTATGAAAGTACTTAAATTAAACCCTTTAGCTTAATTAATCACTAATTGAGCCAATTGCATTAGGCCCTTTCTTTCCAAGGTGCATTGATTTAAATTCCTTGTGGTTTTATGTCATATTGGCTCATAATTATTTGGTTAAATATGTTAAAGTGGTGTAGGTAAGGGGTAATTAATGAACCTAATGTTCACCTTAACCTAAAAAAATGTAAAATCAATCTAATGATTCTAAAATTAAACTAAAATAACTACACAGGTGGGAAATGGGTTTGGATCAGTATACCTCTTTACATTTCTTAAATTCAAATCAAACTCAAACAAAACTAAAAATCTCTTTAAAATAAATTTGATTTACTTTAAATAATCCTATTTCATAAGATTGTCTTTAGAATTAATTAGGGTGAATGAATTTACATGCTTTCATCACTTTATTTCTTTCTAGCATAAAATGTGTATGTCATATGAAAATCATGCATTCATGCCTTTTAAATCAAATTAAAAAATGAAATGTTTCCTTTATGTCAAATTGCATGTTTTGGCTAAAGTAAGAATATGAATGGATATTATCACTATTAAATTCAAAATTATTTTCAAAACTTATAAATCAAACATCACAACCAAAAAGTATGCTACTTATGATTATTTATGAGCTTGCATATGAATAGTATAAAATGTGGTATGTGATTCTCCCTCTCTTTCTTAACATATCAACCCAAAATCAAATAAACATAAACTTTTTGCATGATTCTCTTTTCATGCATTTCTTTTTATACATGCACATGTATTTAAGAAAAGTGGTATATTAGTCTGGACAACCCTAGGGTTGCAAGGCTTTAAGTAGCCCCAAGTAGGTTATACCCCACAGTGCTAACAATGCCATACTCACTTATGTCTTTTATACTTGTAAATGTGCATATGAAAAATGGATAAAAGTGTCACTCTTTTCTACTTAACAAATTCATGCATCATGAAGCATCCAAATTTTCTTAAGTAACTATCTTAGCATTCATCATTAAGGTGTGATAAATATTTGCATATATAGATATGCTTAGTATTTATTCATATGCATGATACACATGTTGGGAAAGAAATGAAGCATTGTGTGTTTTGTGATAGTATTTCACTTTACTTAATCTTAAAATGCCTTTCTTTTGAATAGGTTTGTTTAGGAAAATCTAAACTTAGGATTAATTAAAACACATAATAAAATATTCACTAAATAATCAAATATGAATCTACCTTAGAAATTACTTAAGGTAGGGAGGAAAGAGAAGTTCTCTTCTCCTCTCTTTATAACACTTAGTAATTAATATAGGTTCATTCAAACAAATCAAATCACAAAATAAAAATCAACCAAATCAACTAAATCACTTAAATGAAACCACCCTCTAAGTTGAACATTTTCATACTTAGAAAACTTCAACCTTAAAGCCTAGCTAAGCATACCACATAAACCTTAAATAACACACACATTAGGCTAAGTCACCACTTTTAGCTTTAGGTTAGGGCGGTGCATGGTTTTATGTTTATTTTTTATTTTATGATGTATATGTTATGTTAGGGTGTATATTAGACTAAATGGTAGGGTGATCTTAGTCTAACCATTATCTTTAGGATTGTGCTTAAGGGGCGTAATAAAAATATAATTTTTTTCTTGTGGTGCTTATACCCTAAGCATAATCAAAATAGGGGTGGACTTGGTTACCCATGGGTGCTAAGTCCAATTTATATATATACCTTTGGGATTATATGGTTTGTTTAGCTAATCTCTATTTTCTGTTTTAGTTAGATTTCTTTTTTCCCATTTTCATGTAATTTTGTAATTAGGATTTTGGAATGATTGTTATGGGGGATTAGGATGAGCATTGGTTATAAGACTATGTCTTATGTACCATGTGAAGCCTTTGGAGCAACCACATTCCAACCAACCAAAAGAAAAAAGAAGAAATAAGAAAAGAAAAAAGAAGAAAGAAGAAATGAAGAATGAAGACCCCCATAATAATGAATTCCTTTTTGATTGTAATTTATTCATTTGTAATCCGGGTTGTATAAGGGTAGAGCTGCAATTTGTTTTGGGTTTGTGTGGTGGAGCCGACCACAAATGGCTTTATTCTTTTGTGCTAGCTTTATAAATTGATTGATGTTTGTTTAGCTTGTGCATTAAGATGACATATTTTCTAGTTTATTCTTGCTTTGATGTATGGCTGGATGATGATTAGGCTCTTAGAAAATAAATTTTTATCCAACTAATCAATTCAAAATAAAAATAATTCATAACCTCACCTAAAGCCTATAAATCAAGATAAAAGAATTAGCAACCCTTAGCGGATGTTGTATTTTTTCACATCATGCATAAAAAGCATATTGTTTCACTCTTGATTGGAGGGCTTCCACCTTTGCCAGAGAACTTGGCTTGACCTTTGAGAGCCATGGTGGAAACACACCTCCTTATCTTGCTGATTTTGCCCATAATCTAATTTCTCATGCATTAGGCATATGAATCCTAAAGCCTATGTCAAATTGATTGTCCAAAATGAAAATAAAATGTAATAGAATTTGCATTAGATTTAAGTCATTAAATCATGCCCTACATTATTTAGTCTCTTAGGGAGTGTGTTTAAGGACTTAGTATCTTTCTAAATAAATACAACTATCTTGCAAAAGCATATGACTTTACATATTTTAAAATCGTAGGAGGAGTTAGTTGACCCCTAGGTGGTTGTAAGTCCAAAACTGTGTTTATCCTCTCTTGTGGAGGTAAACCATATACCCATTTTATCTTAGATTTAGGTCATGCTTTTGGCCTCCAAAGCTCCCTAGATTTAGGTTCAACTTGCTACTTCTTGCCACTACGCATAAATCCTCACCTCTTAGGCATTTCCATGACCTTGTATCATGGAATTGTAAGCCCTAGATTTTTAATAAAAATTCAACTCAAATAAATCAATTCAATTTCAAAAATATAAAGCCCAACCATAGGATAGTTTGGGGTGCTTATTAGGCTTCTTTATCCTAAGCATCCCCTACTTATCCTTATTTAGCTTCAATAGGAATTCCCGCCTCTTGATCGATCATACTTGACTTTCTAATAGTAAACCAATCGATTGATAGTTCTACCTTTTCAAAATCTTTGGAGATGATCATTTACCTTAAGAGTATTCTTAAGGAATCTTATTCCTTAGGATGTAATTAACTATGGGGCTTGCCCTATAGACTTAACAAACCCGATTTAAAATAAGCCCTACCTTATTTTTTCTTATAAAGTTGGGGAAGAATCTTCGGTACATTCTGAAGACCCATAGTCCTTAGGAGTCCTTATTAAGGTGATTAGGTCCATTGTAGGGTGGTGACTTCTATCTTTTGAGATAGTACACCTTTACTTGATGTCATACCCGATCACCTTAATAAGAATAACTGTGGATCTAGTGGTGTCCCAACAAGGTATTATATATATATATATATATAAATTTTTACCATAGATTTTTCTATCGACTCCACTGGAGATGGTTCCTCTCTCCATCTTCGGTAAGTGAATTGTCTCCAAGTATCGATAGTGGATTTGTATTCTATACTAATCTAAGACTATCTTTCTTTTCTGTTGGCACTTTGCTTATTTTATCCTTAAGTTAAGGTAGCCAATATCTTTAGGTTTTAGATCTCACCCCGTGGTGCTCTTAAAACCCCCACTGGGTTCCCCAATGGGTGAAAATAAAAATTTAATAAAAATAAAAAAATTAAAGACTTCCTCCTTACCATTTTTATGGTAAGGAAAGGTTCATTCTAAAAATACAGAAAATTAAATCTTTTATGAAAAATATGAATTTCCAAAAAGCACTTTTTCAAAATGCACATAATAAAATGTTTTGCATAAAAATTTTTATAAATCACCCTCATCTAACAAACTTCATGATTATTACATGTTGGATCATTTCAAAAATAAAACCAAGAATCATACTTTCCAAAAGCACAAATGAACTTCTTCACTCAATTCATTTTGATGAAGACTTGATTTTCAAAAATAAAATTCCAATAATCATGTTTTCAAAAAGCACAAAATCTGAAGATAGGCCTTTCCATTCAATACATCCAAATGCATTGGATGGATGTTACATCTCCAAGCAAAATCACAACTTTAAAATTCCACTCAACACATTCCACATGTGTTAAGTTGGAATTTCAACTTTTCAAAATACAAATATGAAATCTCTTCATCAATATACCCACATTTATTGAATGGAGGTTTCATTTCCAATCAAAATCAAAATTAATTTCCAAAAGCACATGCGAAACCTCCCCATTCAATATACCCACATTTATTGAATGGAGGTTTCATTCAATCAAAATCAAAAAAAATCAAAAAAAACATGAAATCTCCATTCAATATACCCACATTTATTGAATGGAGGTTTCATTCAATCAAAATCAAAATAAACTTTCAAAAGCACATATGAACATCTTATTCAATATACCCAAATTTATTGAATGAATATTTCATTTCAAATAAAATGACACTATTTTTCAAATCCCACTTAACATATTCCATATATGATTAGTTGGAATTTTCTCTTTCAAAAGAAAAAGCAATAATCACACACGAAATTACATCTTTGAAAAAATAAACATCATTGATTTCCATCTTACATACCCAAATTTGTTAAATGGAAATCTCTCTTTTCAAAATCAACAAAACATAAAAAGAAAATTTGGTAAACACATTAGAACTTCATTTTAGCATAGCACATTTGCTAAAGTGATGTCTCCATTTTCAAAAGAAAATTTGAAACACATTTTTGGAATTTTATTTAGCATACTCAAATTTTCTAAGTGAAATCTCCATTTTACAAAATTCAAAGACACATTGGAACTTCATTTTAGCATACCACATTTGCGAAAGAGAAGTCTCCATTTTTAAAACAAAATTTGAAACACATTTTTAGAATTTCATTTAGCATACTCAAATTTTCTAAGAGAAATCTGCATTTCATAAAATTCAAAAAACATGGGAACTTCATTTTAGCATACCAAATTTGCTAAGGTGAAGCCTCCATTTTCAAATTGAAATTTATAACATATTTTAGAATTTTATTCAGCATACTCAAATTTGCTAAGTGAAATCTCTATTTCACAAAATTCAAAACACATTTGAAACTTCATTTTAGCAAACCACATTTGCTAAAGTGAAGTCTCCATTTTCAAAACAAAATTTACAACATATTTGGAATTTTATTAGCATACTCAAATTTGCTAAGTGAATCTCCATTTCAAAATTCAAAATACATTGGAACTTCATTTTAGCATACATTTGCTTAGAAGCCTCCATTTTCAAAACAAAATTTACACATTTTAAATTTCATTTAGCATACTAAATTTGCTAAGTGAAATCTCCATTTTCAAAATTCAAAATATATTTGGAACTTCATTTTAGAATACCAGCTAAAGTGAAGTTTCCATTTTCAAATACATTTTGGAATTTCATTAGCATACTCAAATTTGCTAAGTAAAATCTCCATTTCACAAAATTCAAAACACATTAACTTCATTTTATACTACATTTGTTAAAGTGAAGTCTCCATTTTCAATACAAAATAAAATAAAGTTCCTTAGTACCAAATTTGCAACTATTTTCAAAATTTCAAAAAAAACAAACATTCTTAGCACCTAAATTTGTTAAGAATCCTATTTTTAAAAATCTTCAAAAATAAAATACATTAGGATTTCCTTAGCATTCCTAAAATTGCTAAGAATCTTATTTTCAAAAAAAATTCAAAACAAAACACACTTGGATTCTTCATTTAGCATACCCAAATTTGCTAAATAAAAATTACATTCTCAAATTCACAAATGATTCAACAAAACAAGCAAACAAAGAAAATGAAGAAATTATTTTCAAACACCTCACTTAGCATACCCAAATTTTCTAAGTGAGTAAACTCTAAAAATCCAAAAAATTAAAAACAAAAAAAGTCAATTGACCCTTTACTTTAGCATACTCAAATTTGTTAAATAAAGGGTCCTCAAAATTTTAAGAAAAAAATCAAAATTCAAACATGATCCTATGGAAGCATCTCTCCAAAAATATTTGAACCCATTTTCAACATGCCCAAATTTGTTGAATGTGGATTCTACATTCAAAAATCCTTTTTTAATCAATCTCAAAATCCTCTCTAAATCTATTTGAGCCCCACTTAACACTTCAAGATGTTGAGTGTGGGTTCAAATTCTAAAATTCAAATTCAAAAATCAACAAAATAAGAAACTGATTCAAGTTTGTTTTCAACATTATAGACTTTTAGTCAGCGTTAGTTTCAATTTTGGTTTTAGTTTCAGTTTATTACAATGGTAGCACAAAAGTATGTGTTTACGTTTCCTCATGGGATGGATTTGGCCTTGGATCAGAACCTTCCGACTATCTTGACCTCATCCACTTTGGTCAGGCTTGAGGGAGGATTACATGAATCATGTTAGGGAGCATGGTGGCGGGCCGTCATCCAGTTGACATACCATGAATATCCCTGTTAAAGAGAAGGTTGTGGTTCCCATGTGGTAGTATCGGTAGATGCGTGCACATTGTTCCCCATGGTGCCCCTAGTTGGCACCACTCCTTGGCACCTTAGAAGGCTGATTCAGGGATTGTCTCCCGCCTTTGAGGTTGGGTCTAGTTCCTCTACTCACCTGCACCAAGAAAGAAATAAGAACCGCATGATCAATCGGTACCACACTCACATTGCCAAGGAATTGGAGGTAGCTACTCAGTCAGTTGTGGAGGAGTTACCTAGGAAGGTTTCCCCATTGGTTACAGAAAACTAGTTTCACCCTCTCTCTAGATCTGATAGAGAGAATGGTAGGAGGATTTCTACTTCACCTCCACCAATGATTTAGTTTCAGGAACCTATTAATGAGAGGAGGTCATACGGCCTCATCTTATGTCAGTAGGCTATAGACGTCAGTCAGGCTCTTTGATTTAAGATCTGTCATTCCCAATAGCATTGGAAAGTAGCTTAGGTAGGAGAGGGCTAGAGATGCTTGCATATCAGTTCATATTACTACAGGAGCGGAGGTAGCAATCGGCCTCCGCACTTATGGATTTTCCAAATTGGTGCTTACCAACCATATTCGATATCTTACTCATGGGACTACATCATAGAGATGAGCTCTATCATGAGAGAGTCGTGGTGCCTCCACCACCGCTCTTCTCTCCCGCCATCTCCGACATGTTCCCATCTACTATTCTAGCCAAGGCCATGAAGGCCGCGTCGGAGAGAACCCATTGGTGATCCATATGGTTAGAGATCTTGTCCCATCACCCTATGGTGAGGTTGAGCTCTCGCCGACCTTTGTGGTGGTGAAGATGGAATGGCGACCTTGAAGTATCGTAGTCATCTTATCTCCACCACCATAGCAGGCTATAGAGATTGTTGCAGTAGTTGAGGGAGGAGGAGATAATTCAGTTTCCCCTATGGCCATAGATCCTCGTAGGAGTACCACTCTACCTAGATCCAGTAGTAATTAGAAGTATCTTTCCTCTAGTGAGTGTAGTCCTTACAAGATCAGCTCGCCAGCAGCATTAGAGGTTAGGTGCCTATCTATGCATGACAGTGATCCTACTATCATTCAAACCCGATCTTTCATGCATGTTCAGTTGGACTGATCCCTAGATGACATCGTATTTAGTATTTAGTGGAGAAGAAGGAAATCTTAGTAAATTTAGAGGATGAAAATGTCAAATTTTATCCAAATGAAGATGATCTGTTAGAGGATTCAGTGGGGGCACACATGGTAGATACCCGGGGTTCTCTCCTCCATGAGCAGTAAACTATGGAAGGTGTTGAGGCTGAGTAGGAAGACACAACCTACTCGACCCAACACCTCCTTTAACAAATAAAATAAAAAGATGAACAAATATATAGAATGGGGAAGCGGCTTGAGGAATTGCTAGCAATAATTTTGGCATTACAGAATCAAGCCCCGACAGTTCATCCTACTAAAGCTGAGACTAGTCAGCCAGAGGTGGTGCATGTCTTGGATCTAGCCATTACTTTTCCTCCAATAGAGCAGGGAATCACCAGGATGTATAAGAAGGTAGTGGTTAGTACTTCTATATGGGAAAAAGATATCAAAATCATGGTTGAGTAGCAGGTGAGAGAAGCATTGGCTCAAACTTGAGGAGGATCATCAGTTCCAAAGGGTAGACCCTACTTGGAGGAATTCGATGCCATCCAATATCCTAAGGGTTTCATGCCTCCTTCTTTCAAGAGCTTCGATGACAGTGGGAACCCGAGGCAGCATATTATGCACTTCAGAACTAGTTATTACAATGCTGGTGGTAGTGATGCTTTTCTCTTCCATCTCTTTGTCAGTAGCTTAGCAGCATAGCCTTTGGTTGGTATGCTGAACTTCCCAATAATTTAGTGAAGACTTTTATTGAGTTGAAGCAACTCTTCATCAAAAGGTCTGATGGAGCTCAGCAAAGGGGGACTATAGGCTATCTCATTGTGACTCAACAAAACCCGGTGAGTCCCTCATTAATTACATTCTTAGATGGTGTAATTTGAGTATGAAATATGAACCATACTATTTGAATATCATGCCATCAAGATTCTACTTAAGAATATACTTGGCCCGATTGCCTTCATGCTCAAAGGTTTCACCATCAAAATATTTGAAAAACTAATCAACAAGGTTGCTAGCTTACAAGGAGAAACTAAATAGTCACTTTTTTTGGACCAATCAATAAAGCAGAAGCCACAAAAAGCTTTTAAGAAGAATCCATGGGCAATGTTAGCAGTAGAAAAGGGGAAATAGCTACTCAGAGAGTAGTTTGAGAGATCTCATGCTCCACAGCCTTCACTTCCACCTCCTCTACCACCAGAGGCCCCTACACCACATGCCTCCATGGCCTACACCACCTCCTCCTACATCATCGGTGGCGTACACATACCCGCCAGCATGGTACACCTACTCTTTTGGATAAACTTAACAAGCCTTATTCATTTAAGAGGGAGGTAATGAAGATCTTTAAGAATCTATTAAAGAAGCGATTTTCATCTACTCAACCTAGAGACGGAGGAATGCAATGATCTTAACTTTTTCCCCATACCACTGCATGCTAGGTAATATTTTGGAAGATTGCTTCACATTCAAGGATTGTATTGAGCATAGCTTCAAGACTAGTGTTATAGTTATCCCGAGGGAATACCTTGTGGAATAAACATCCAGTTCCTAAGGGATGCTTGATCCTTCCAAAACTAAAGAAGGTTGGGTTATCTTTTTATCCCGTATCTCTAAGAAAATTATCTCCAAAAGAAACTTTCCTTATAGGTGCCTGAGATAGCTGAAACCTCCAACATCAAAGAAGGTTTGCAAGTTGCGAGCAACTTCGGGGAAAGTGGAGCTCAAGAAGCACTGTGCTCAGATAGCAAGTAGCAACCACCAAGTCCGACCTGTCCACCATTGCTACTACATTAGAGACTACCTCTACTTCAACTAGCTCTTCTTCTAGTAGACATCTTGTATCGGTAGATGAGGTCATCAAATTCTTCACCCCACTTATATTACTTGATTTCTACTATGTACCTCCTTCAAAATCAAAGAAATCAAAGAATAAAGCTAGCTTGAATTATATCTATGTTACTTATGATGGGTTGTCTAAATTTATTTCTAATGATAACTCTTCAAGTCTAAATAACAATTATAATGATTCTAATCTTCCTCTTTTTGATTTAGATTTAGACATTCCTACTCTTAATACTACGGGTTCGCCTCTTGAGATAGACTTGGAATCATCTGATTTTGAAGGTCTTATAGGAGAAGCTATAGGTGAGCCTGATGTGTAGGTAGAATCTTCCATTATCCTGCCACAAGAGATCACCGAAGTCAACCTTCGTAGTGGTAAGGTTCTACCTCCTAGGTGCACCTCAAGATAGAGGGATAAGACATTGGTTGAGATCAAGAAGCCCCTCCACAGATGCTCCACCCTTGGATATGCTTGTGGAGGATCAAAGGTGGACTACAATGTCCTCTCTCACCAGAAAGTTTCCATCTAAGCTAAGCATATCGATGCCCTTGTCTTATCCAAAGAGATGAGAATCATTAATCAAGGCTCTCCTTGATCTAGAGATATGCTTAGCTAACCACTATTGGAGGAGACATTATTCGAGAAGCCTAAAATCACTTTCACATATGAATACCTTCTCGGGGACATGGTCCCTACATTATGGACATGGGCATTGACTCGTTTTTTGTTGATCTAGGTGTATCGGTGTACATTATGAGTCTAAAGACCTTTGCTTATTTGAAGATCAACATCTCCACACTCTGAGGAGATTGAATGATGTTGAGAGGATTCAACGAATAAGAAGAGAGGACTTTAGGTTCCATAATGTTACCTTTGGAGATAGATGAATGGAAGACTGAAGCCAAGTTTTACATAATTGATTTGAATACTTCGTTCACTACTTTGCTCAGTAGGCCTTGGATACATCAGAATCAGATGATTCCATCCTCCCTCCATCAGTGCATCAAGTTCAGGAAGGATGGGATTGAATACTATGTTAAAGGAGATGAAAAGCTATTTTCAATTAGAGAGATTGAGATATATGAAGATGCGACCTACTATCTTCCTAAAAACACCTTTTCTTGTGAACTTGGTCAAAATTCAAATTCAAATGCAAAAGAAAAAGAAAAGAAAAATGAATGTCCAAGTGAACAAGAAAAGGAAATTAAGGAAGAAGTGGAGCCGCATATCACATTCTACCCATAGTTCATCCCATCATATGGACATGTGGGTAGGATGACTCGACCTCCACCATGAGGCGGTAAAAAAATAGAGGTAGAGAGGTGGAAGACCCCCATGGTTGGCCATCACCAACAAGGTTATGTTCCGGTTCACAGGAGTACCCCTACTATTCACATAGACTTGGAATCTAGATCGAAGGATGAGTCTAATGTGATTAACATACTAACCAACCCCTCTAAGCAGGTTTCATTGGAGGTGACACTCGAGCTAGATAGCGATGAAGATCAGGCCTCCAAATACAGTACAAAAGTATTTGAATTAAATTTATGTGAAACTATCAGGCAGCAATTAGGAATCTTAGCTCTAACCTCACTTCTATCTCAAAAAGTTAAAGGTTTAACAGTTAAAGAAGCCCCTCTGTCTTCCAAGGTTGTCAAATCAAAGAGATTCTTTTTAGGATCATCATCCACAAGTCCAAAAAATGATATAAGACTTGAGGATATTTCAAACAAAGAATTAGTGGAATTATCTTTTGATTAGTATTCACCTTGTGTCCTTAGTCTTATAAAGAAGGGTTTGATTCCTTATTCATGGTCTAAGCATATCTCAGAGTACTTTGAGAAGCTATGGACATAGAGGGATGCACAATCAAAAGATGACTAGGATTGATATGGGTCAAGTCGATGATGATTCTTGCTTGTTCAACCATTTGGAGTTTGATATGTTCTTTTCACACCAAACTAACTCTTATGAGGATGTGTGTTTAGAAACTTCAGATGATTTAGATGATCCCCAAATTAAAGATGCACTGCTAGAATTTGAAGAGGAGATCCATTCAATAATCCACAAGCTTAAAAAAAAATTAACCTTGGGAGAAAATCATAACATCATTCATTACTGAATAAAACCAATAACTTAGTTAGGCTATTGACTAAGTTTAAGGAATGCTTTGCATGGAGCTATGAAGAAATGCCCAGGTTATCTCTATTGGTTAAAAAACTTCTTATAGGAGAGAGTCATCTTTCAAATCTGTTGGGAAGAAATGAAAGAGGCAAGACTTATAAAAATTCATCTTTTTAGGATGCCATGCAGATCTACAAATGTACTTATTTAGGTGATCGAGTACATCATCAAGGAATAGTGTACTATCTTGAAAGACAGAAGTCACAATCTTTTAATGGACCTAATCACCATAATAAGACTCTTAAGGATGATGGGTCTGCATATGTACCATAGATTCTTCCTACATATGAGAAAAGTGCGGTTTATTTTGAGTTCATTAAGTTTCCTATACAAGCCCCATAGTTAGTATATCCTAAGGAATAATTCCTTAGAAAAACTCTATTAAGGTAAATGATCATTGTCTTTGAAGATTTCAATAGGAAGGACTATCAATCGATTGGTTTATTTTTGAAGATCAAATGGGATTGATCGAAAGAGGGAGTTATTATCGAAGCCAAAATGGAAGATAAGTAGAAGATTCCCATGATGCTAGAAATCTAGCGAGCATCTCAAACTATCCTATAGTTGGGCTTTATATTTTTAAAATTAATTTAGTTAGTTTGAGTTGTATTTTTCATTAGAAATTCAGGACTTATGATTCCTTAACACAAGGTTAAGGAAATGCGTAAGAGGTGAGGATTTATGCTTATCGCCCAAAGGGGAGAAGCAACCTCAGAACCTAAATCTAGGGAGCTTTGGGGAAGGTTGAAAGCACAACCTAAATCTAAGGTGAAAATGAGTATTTTGTTTACCTCCACAAGAAAAGACAAACCACCCGACAGCTTGGACTTACAACTACCTTGGGGTAGTCGTCAACTAACTCTTCTTGTGATTTTAAATACATGTAGGCAAGTCTTTATGTGTATGTAAGATAACAAGATTGTTATTTAATTAGAAAAAAATTAAGTCCATAAACTCACTCTTTAAAGAGACTAGATCATGTAAAGGGACATGCTTCAAATGATCTAAATCTAATGCAATTCAAATTTCATTTTATTTTCATTATGGACAATTATTTTGACTCAGGCTAATAAGATTCATATGACTAATACATGAGAAATAAAGTTATTGGCCAAAATCAGTGAGAGGGAGGAGGTGAATTTTCACCATGGCTCTCAAAGGTCAAGCCAAGTTTCTCTAGCAAAGGTGGAAGCCTTCTAATCAAGAGTGAAATAAGATATTGTTGTGCATGATATTACAAAAGAAATGCTCATCCAGCTAAGTAGTTTATAATTCTTTTATCTTGATTTTAAACTTAAACTTTAGGGGAGGATATGAGTTGTTTATTTTTTTATTTGAGTTGTTAAGTTGGGTAAAAGATTTATGTTTCTCTAAAGAGCTTATTCCACATACGGGCCATACATAAAATAAGGAAGAAATTAGGAAAATCATGCCACTTAATGAAAAAGCTTAAATATATTATCAATCAATATATAAAGCTAATTACAAAATGAATAAAAGGCCATTGTGGTCAGGCACCACCGTACAAACCCAAAAATATCAAATTGGGTAGTTGAGCTCCACCCTTATACAACCTAGACTATAAATGAATTAAATTACAATTAAGCAAGGAATTCATTGTTATGGGGGTCTTTAATCTTTATTCTTCTTTCTTCTTTGGTATTTTTTCTTCTTTGGTTCCTTCTTTTGGATGGTTGGAAGGTAGATACTCCAAGGCTTCACATGGTGCATAAGATAGAATCTTATGACCAATGCTCATCATAATTCTCATAACAATCATTCTAAAATCCTAATTGCACAAATTTACATGAAAAGGAAAAGTGGAAATCTAACTACACCTACAAAAAAGGTTAGCTAAAATAAACCACACAAATTCAAGCATGTATATTATACTTATCTACATGGGTGACTAAGTACACTTGGCCTATTGTATTATGCTTAGGGGTATAAAGTACCTACAAGCAAAAGCATTTATATTTTTATTTATGATAGCTCCCCTTTAACACAATCTCCTGCAAAAAAAAGAATAGTTGGACTAAGAGCATCCTACCATTCATTCTATGAACACACTATCAGTCTAAAACATATATCACAAAATAAAACAAACATCAAACCATGCACCAACCTAACCTAAAGCTAGAAGTGGTGACTTAGGCTAATGTATGTGCTTTGAAGGTTTCTGTTGTATGCTTAGCTATGGATTTAGGTCCAAATTTTCTAAGTATGAAGAACATGTTCAACTTAGAGGAGGTTTCATTTAAGTTGTTTAAATATTTTAGGTTAATTTTATTTCATGTTTTGATTTGGTTTAAGTGGATCCTACAATTAATTACTAAGTTATGAAGAGAGGGAAAGAAGAGAACTTCTCTTTTCTTTCCTAACCTAGGTAATTTCTAAAGTAGATTAACATTTTGGTTTTATTTAGGTGAATGTTTTGATTACATCTTTTAATTAATCCTAAGTTTAGATGGACTCTAAATAAACCTATTTAAAAAAAAAAGAAAGGAATTTTAAGATTAAATAAAATGAATCAAAATTCACATAACACACATTTCCTCATTTCTTTCCCAACATATATAACATGCATATGGATGGACCCTAAGCATATCTATACATAAAAATGAGAATATTTAACACACTTTATGATGCATGATAAGTAATCCATTTAAGGAAATTTAAAAGCTGAAGATATTTGATTTTTCTTAAGTAGAAAGGGGTTTCTTTATCCAAATTTCCACATACACACATGAAAGTAAGAAAGACATAAGTGAGTATAGCACCATTGTTAACTAGAGGTGTAAGGTACAAGACCTACTTAGGGCCCTCGCAACCTCAGGATTTTCTAGATTAATATACCACTTTCCTTAAATCCAAACATGTGTATAAAAGAAATGAAATAGAAAAGGAGAATGCAAAAGTTATATTAATGGATTCATTTTTTATTTATGCAATTTATGTATGCAAGTATAGGTAGCCCTTCTTAAGTGGTAGCATAAGGATGAATAGGATATGAAATTAGGTGAGCATTAGGTTCTTTTCAAATGAACCATACACCTCACCAAATTCCTATTCAAAACTATACCAACATAGGAAAGAAAGGAAACCTATGCTATGCATACTTTAATGTTCTTTCACATGTAAGCTTATAATTAAAGTATAAGTAGCATACTTTTTAGATTTGGTATTTGATTTGTATGTATTGAAAATAATTTGTATTTAGTAGTGATAATAGCCATTCACATTTCTACTTTAGCCAACACATGCAAATTTAACATAAAGTAAACAATTTCATTTTAAATTTTGAATTTTAAAAAATTATGAATGCATGAAATCACATGACATACAACTTTAACATGTTAGAAAAAGATTTAAAGAAATGAAAGCATGTAAACAGTTCACTTCATAAATCCTAAAGACATTCTTATAGAATAAGAAAGTTTAAAATAAATCAAAGTGAATTCAATGTGATTTTGTTTAGTTTGAGTTTGATTTAATTTTGAAAGGTGAGATGAGTTTGCTCTTCCTAACCCATTCCCACATGTGTTTGTTATTTTTTGTTTAATTTTTTAAATAATTAGATCCATTTTTATGCATTACTTAGGTTATGGTATGAATTAAGTAACTTAATTAACCCTTACCTACACCACCTTAGAATAATAACCAAATAATTATGAGGCAATGAGATGACATAAAACTCACAAGGAATTTAAATTTGCAATACACCTAATAAGAAAGAGGCTTAATACAATTTGGCTCATAATTAAAGGTTAATTAAGCTAAGGGGTTTAGCTTAAGTAATTTCAAAACACCCTTTCATACTTATGAATTGGGTTTTGATTTCCTTAATTGAACTTAGGCTATTAAACACTCAAGCATCTACACAAAGTAGATTAATTAAGTTCAGGAACTTTTTAGAGTTTTAAGAAATTAAGGGGATAATTAATGAATTAAACCTTAATTAAGAGAGTATTAAGGAGAGAAAAAGGGGGTTTAGGGAATAACTTAGGAAAAATGCCACAAAATTATTCAATAAACCTCCTACTTACTAGGTCTTACCTTAATCAACCCTAATCATGTATTAAAATCACTAATTACACCTTAATTATGCTTAATTAAATAAGGAGGGTAATTAAGAAATCTATATGCAATTCACCTAATTAATCCTTCAATAAATCCCAAGAAAATTAGGGGAGGCAAAAGTCATCCCCTAAAATATAGCCAAGAACTTTAGGATTAATCAGAAGCTTGATTAAAAAGTAATTAGCAAAATGAAGTTTCTAATAAAACCTAAAATTAGAGAACATCATAATTCAAAACCCATTGAAATTAATTTTAAAATATTCTAAGTTGAATTATCTTTCCATAGGATTTTATTTCAATTGTTTTGAATTTTCTAGAGGGTGTTATGAATTTTAGAAGATGCCTAGATTAATTAAAATTAATTGAAGCATTTTAACTAATCCTATAGCTCATGCATGGTGGCGTGGGTGTGCTTTACAAGCATCCTCAGTGAGGATTCACTAAATGTCAAATCAAACGGCGGTGGCGACGGCATTGATTTGATGTCAATTAAAGATCGAATGGCCAGAGATCTTCCCATGGTTTTAAAATGGATAAGGGATTTCTAAACATGGGGAATTATCTCGACCGTCCATCCAAAATGCATGATGGATGGCTGAGATCTCTCAAGTTCTTCCCCTTGATGAACAAAGACCGTCCATGATCAATTGGAAGATCCGAGCTTCGATTGAGCTCAGATTCAAACCAAACTCAACCCACACCATCTAAAGGCAAAGAGCAGCACATCAAATAGTCAAAACTCTGTGGGATTAAAATTTCTTTCATAAAGCTCCACACTACATTGATTTTAATGGTCAAAAAATCCCATACCTCACCGGTGCTCGATTCCCTTGGAGTAGCTTCATCTAGTTGAGATGAAACCTTGCTGAAGTTTTGAGCACTTGAGCTTGAGTGGATTGGTATGTGGACTACCTCCTCTTTAAATAGCTTGTAGCTTTGATTGAGCTACATCTCCTCTTACCTTTAAAATTTCAAAGAGAGCTTGGGTGCACTCAATTTGCCTCTCTGATGGAGTGTGTGAGTGGAATTTGGTGGAAATTGAGTATGGAGAAAGTTGGCTCTTCAAATTTTTCTCTCCTATTTTCATTGTTCAAAAATCAGGATGGGAAAATGGCTAGGGCTCTAGGAAGCTAGGGATCACTCTCTGATGGCTCCTTGCTCTCTAGTACTCAATCGAATGTGTGGCTATTGAATTCCAATTGAATTAGGGGGAGTATATCTCCCCCTTGAAGGATCGGATGGTTGTCCATCCACTTGCCATTTTTGATCAATGGAGCTTAGGTAGTGGGTTGTTTGAGCTGTTAGGAGTGTGCACATGGTCAATTTGAGCCAAAGAGTGGATTGCAAACCTCCCATGTGCTTGAATTTGAGTGGGAGAGGGAGTTTGAATTTGGAGTTTTGACCCATGGGGTCAGGTTTATTCTAGGGACTAATTGGGCTGACCCAAACCCATTGGATTGGCTGCACCACTCTACATTAAGTCCCCTTGAGCTTTTAGGAAAGCCTCAAGTGGATATGAAGAGGGTATGACCAATGTGATTAAGCCAAAATTTGTTCTATGGCCTAGGGTAGGATGGTCATTTTGCTAATTTTTACTTTTGGTATGTTGGGTATGTGGAGAAACTAGGTTTGGCCAAGTTTCATGATATTTGGAATTCATTTGATAGGGTTTGGCTCATGTTGACCCATTTAGGTCAAAATGGGTCAACTTGGGTCAAGTTGACCAGTAGGTCAAATTGGGTCAAACTAAGGATTGGGTCAAGTTCATATGACCATTTAAAATATTTTGGTGGCTTTGGTTTGATTCAATTTGGTATAGTTTTGAATTTGGCTCATAACTATTTGGCCCATTTGACCTATTTGTAGGGTAGGTCAAGTGTAGGTTTAGGTTAGGTTAGTCATATGGAGTGAATTGGTATCTTTGTTTCCAATCAGTTTGGGTTAAGTTCAATTTTGGTTCAACATGACCCCTTTAGGTCATGTTGGGTCTAAGGTCAATTGGGCTAGGTTAGTTCTGGTTTGCTAATTCATGCTTTGGCCAAGTTCCACAAGTGATTTAGAATGGACTTGACCCATTGGTTTCAATCAATTTGACTTAGATCAAGTTTTGACACATTTTGACCCTTTAGGTCAAAATGGGTCAACTTGGGTCAAGTGGCCAATTGGGCTAGGTTAGGCTCAAATGTTGGCTTGGTTATGTTCAAACATAAGTCATGAGTGAACTTAGATCAATGGTTTCAATCAATTTGGCCTATGGTGAAATTTCATTATGTTAGGTTTCATTTTGGGCTAAGTGTTGACTTGGTCAACCCTTAGGTTTGACTTGGTTTGACCCAATTTGGTTGGTTGATCAATCCATGATGATTGTTGATCATGATGAGAGGGATATATGAGTTTGGTTCAATCTAATTTGGTAAGGATTAAAATTTGGCTCATAAGGGTACTTTAGGTCACTTTGGGTCAAGTGAGCCTAAGTGGGTCAAATGGCTTGGTCAAAGCTTGATTTGAGCTTGATTGATCTTGTATATGGACTTATGATTGAAATATAAATCTATTTGCAAGTGGTTTGAAGTCAAATGGGTTTTGATCCATTTGACAATTTCATATTCAAAGGAAGAATATGAAAGGGTTTTGGGTTTGATTTTTTACTTGGGTTTTAATTGAGTGATTGAAGTTTGTATTTATATTTGGACTCATGATTTTATGTTTGATTGAATCATGAGAGAAAATCAATGGTTCGGCTTGATTTGAAATTGATTTGTCTAAGTTCAAGATTTTGACTTGAAAGGCTTAGATTGGATTTTGAATTGATTTGAGTTTTATTTTTGTAATTGGTTTTGATTGTTTGAATTTATATTTCATTTATATATGTGAATATAAATGAGAATATAAATTGATCATGAGAAAATTTCAAGGATTTGAATTGGTTTAATCATGATTTAGGCTAAGTCCATTAAGAAGGATTTAAGGGACTTAGGAAATTTTGGAGTTTGAAGTTTGAAATTTTGAATTTGGTTTGATTAATTTATATTTATATTTTATTTATATATGTAAATATAAATGAGTATATAAATGAATTATGAGAAAATTTCAAGTATTTGAAGTGGTTTAATCACGATTTGGGCTAAGTCCATTAAGAAGGATTTAAAAGATTTAGGAAAATTTTAGAGTTTAGAGTTTGAATTTTTGAATTTGGTTTGATTAATTTATATTTATATTTCATTTATATATGTGAATATAAATGAGAATATAAAGAATTATGAGAAAATCTCATGACTTTGAGATGGTTTGATCAAGTTTTAGGCTAAGTCCATTAATGGAGAATTAATGACTTAAGAAAGATTTTAGATTTGAAATTTAATTTGATTTGATTTTATTTATATTTCATTTCAATATGTGAATATAAATGAATATGAATGAATTTTGAGAAAATCCCATGATTTTTAGTTAATTTGATTAAGGTTTTGGATAAGTCATTTAATGGAAAATTAAGGGACTTAGGAAATTTCTAAATTGGAAATTTAATTTGAAGATTTGATTTGATTAATTTATATTTATATTTCATTTATATATGTGAATATAATTGAGAATATAAATAGTTTTGAGAAAATTCCATAGTTTGAATTAATTTGATCAAGGTTTAAGCTATGTTCATTAATGGAAAATTAAGGGACTTAGAAAAATTTCATGAATTGATTTGGAATTTCGAGTTTAGTTTGATTGATTTGAATTTATATTTCATTTATATATGTGAATATAAATGAGAATATAAATGAATTATGAAAAAATCTCAAAGATTTGATTTGGTTTAGATTATAATTTTGGTTAAGTCCTTAAGGGAAGGTTAAGGACTTTGGCAAAATTTGGACTTAGAAATTTTTTTTTTTTTTTTTTTTGGATTTTGATCATGGGTTTCAATCATGGATTTCCATCATAGAGTTGATCTGAGTTTGGAGAAAATCAAATAGAATTTATTTGGAGTTTTACTTGAGGAATGATCTAAGCTAAAAGTAGGAAATTTTCCTTACATCCCTAAGGCATGACCTATCCTTATAGCTAACTTTTCTAAGTCTCACTATGTGTCAATCTCTTAAAGTCTAAGAGTCTAAGCCTAAGATGGATTGAGAGCTCATTCTAAAATGAGCTCAATAATCTTAACATAGCAATCCACAAACTAGTAGACCCGCTTCATCAAGAAGCTCCTAGGCATGCGATTAATCGAGCATGGGTCATTTTAAGTCAAGAAATTGATCGATCTTTGGTTTCATCGAAGAAAAAAATACCTACAGTTGCTTTTGTACCTTAAGAAGAAGAATGGTCAAATTCATTATGTGTTGATTTTAGGGACTTAAATAAGGCATGTCTAAGGATGAGTTTCCTCTTCCATGCTAGAATTAATGGTGGGCATCACCTCATCTCATCATATTCTCCCATGGTGTCATGTACAAATCAAGTTGGAGAGAATGAAAGAAACATTGCTTTGAAAATCCGTGATATTGTTATAGGGTCATGCCTTTTAGCCTTAAAAATGCTGGTGCTATATACTAATGGGCCAAGAATCAGATCTTCAATGAACTCATCCATCATCAGGTTGAGTGTTACGTTGATGACCTAGTAGTCAAGGGCAAAGAAAAGGAAGAACATCTCTTTGACTTGAGAGTAGTTGTTGAACGATTAAGAAAATATAACCTCAAAATGAATCCCCTGAAGTGTGCATTCAGAGTAGTTTCAAAAAAATTCCTTGGGTTTGTTGCTCGACATCGAGGAATAGAAATAGATCCCAAAAAGATTAAAGCTATCTTAGAAATGCCACCTCCTAAAAGTTTAACTCAACTCAAATCTTTCCAAGGATGGTTGGTGTATCTGAGATGATTATCTCTAACCTATCTGGGAGATGCTAGCCATATTTAGTACTTGTTAAAAAGGATGCCAAGTTCAAGTGGGATGATAAGTGTCATCATGCCTTTGAAGATATCAATTAGTATTTGGTGAAGCCGCCAGTTTTAGCTATCCCGTGCCACTCATCCTACACTACTACTATTGGATGACTCCCTCGGCACTTTGCCCAAGCCAATGAAGGAAGGAGAGTGCTCTCTACTATCTTAGCTGATATCTGATCCCTGCTGAAGAGAACTACCCACCTATTGAGAAACATTGCCTAACTTTGATCTTTGCATCCCAAAAGCTACGACACTATATGCTTTCTCATAAGGTGAACTTGATTTCCAGAACCAATCCACTACAGTATCTCATGACATGGCCAACGCTATTCAGACATTTGGCATGTTGGTCCATGATTCTCTCATAGTTTGATATCACATTCATACCCTTTTGTTTGGTGAAAGGACAAGCACTAGCGGATTTCTTAGAAATACACCTTTCTTGATTCCCCAACGTTCAGTTACGTATTGCTTTAGGTTCATTTGATATTATACGAAAAATACAACAGGATTGACAACCATGATGGGAGAATATGTATTTTAGTGTGACTTCCTTTCATAAGCACAATCTCTTTCTAGGAAAGGTAGGGGTAAGAATAGTTCTCTTAACTCTAGACTGTGATATGATGAGATTCTCATATTATCTCTCCAATCCTTGTACCAACAATGAAGCTGAGTATGAGGCTTTGATTGCCAGTCTGAAGTTAGCCATTATAGTTTATGTCAAGAGCATCAACATCTTTAGGGATTCTCAGTTAGTCATCAACCAGATTATCAGGTCTTATAAGGTTCTCAAATCCAAGCTTCGTCATTACCACGAGTATACCATGAAGCATCTAAATCCCAAGTCACCATCTACAAGGTTCCTCGAGAATGAATATAGATGCTTTGGCAAAACTTACCAAAGTATTTGAAAGATGAGTCCATTCTAATAAAGGTCCAAAATAGAAAAGTCATATCCCTTATTGATGTTGAATCCATCGAGAGACTTTCTCTTGAAGGGGAGGTTATTGTTACTTATAAGGACAAGGAGCTAGATTGGAGACCACCGTTCATTGATTACTTGAACACTGACAAACTACCTTAAGAGAAGTCACAAGCTCATCAGGTGAAATAGAGAGCTCTCTCTCTCTCCTATGCTCTCATTAATGGCATATTATACTGACAGTATTTCGATCAAATGTGATTACATTATTTGGACAAACATGAAGCGCATAGGATTATCACTGAGGTATACTCAAGTCTATGACAAGCGCATCAATTCAGTCCAAAGATGAAGATAAAGATCAAAAGACTAGGATACTACTGGCCTTCGATGATTACAGACTGCATGGATGTAACTAGGTGATGCCATCAATGTTAGGTACACGGTGTGGTCTTACATCAACCACCCAAAATTCTACACCCTACATTGGCTTGATGGCCATTTGAGTGTTGGGGTATCGACATTATGGGTTCAATCAATCCTCCTTCTTCCAAGGGTTATCGGTTCATCCTAGCGACCCTTTTTCCAAGTGGGTGGAGGCAATCCCATTAGAGAGATCAGGAACATGTGCTTTTTTGTAGAAACCATATCCTATATATTCGATTTATTTGATTATAGTATTGCATTCAAAAGCATCACACTTCACTAGAAGACATGGTATAGATTGGAGATACTTCACCATATATTAGAGCAGTGGAAGCATTCAACAAAGCTCTCATCCAAATACTAAAGGCATCCCTACATCCATCATCCATCATCAAAATAAACAAATTAAAAAAATAAAATTAATCTTGACTATCTTTGAGTTGATTGATTCCCCGGCATTCACTCATAGTAGTCTGGGTTCAATCCACTACCTTTGTGGATCACTGGTCCCTACTTTGGAGGATGTAAGTCTACGCTTTCCTCTAGTATAATTCTACACACCAAAAAGTCATCCTTGGTTGGATAGTCCCACCTTGTGGTCTGCAGACTACTCCCTTTGATTGGTAAGTCCTGAAGGCCCAAGGCCTCCATGGCCCCTACTCAGTGCAGTCCATCACAAATCGATGGGATCCATCAAAACAACTAAAAATAAAATAAAATTAATCTTGACTATCTGTGAGTTGATCTAATTCCCCCAGCGACATTCACTCAATAGTCAGCCCTAGGTTGGGTTCAATCAGTTGCCTAGCCAATGGATCACCCCAGCAACTGGTCCCTACTTTGGAGGATGTAAGTCTACTACACTTTCCTCCTAGTATAGTTATTGCACACTGAAAGGCGATCCCATCTATTATCTAGTCCTACTATATATTTGGTAGACTATCCCTTTGGATTGATAAATCTGAATTAAATCTAGGCCTCCATGGATCCTACTTAATGCGATCCATCGTAAACCAATAAGGTCCATTTAAAAATCCAAAATCTAAAATTCTGAAACAAATTCAACCCTCCTCCCTCAGTGGAGTGAAACAACAATCAAACAAAATAAAATTAAAATAATCAATCAATCAATTTTTCTCCCCAGTGAGACTCAAATCAAATCAAACCTCTCATCCCCTTATGGATGACTTGAACCTATTTCTCTAATGAAAGGTTCACACACTCTATCCCTAGTGGATTCTTTCTTTACTCTTATGTCCCTGACATGAGTAGAGTCACATTGCACTAAGCTCTTGATTCCTTCTATACCTTGGGTTAGAAGTAGATCATTTTTATTAGTGCTTGTGATCATTCAGTGTTGTTGATTATTTTGATCAACACCAATATGTGTGGTGTTCCTTGTTGGTCACACCACATCTATTGGGCACCCTTTGTTGACCTCATTTTTAGAATGAGCTCTCAACCCCTTCATCTTAGACATATAACTTCTCTTAGACACTAAGAGTTTCCTTAGTCTTAAGACACATCTAGTGATTAGGTGGACATTCAAACTAGCCCTAGAGACTTAGAAGAGTTAATCATAGAAATAGGTCATGCCTTAGGGGTGTTAGGAAAATCTGGCTATCTTATAGCTTGAACCAAATTCTCACTTCCTCCTTTCAAGTCAAACTCCAAATCAAATCAATTTCAAACTCAAATAAATTCCAACTTGATTAACTTTCTTCAAACTCAAATCAATTCCAAATGATTGAAACCCATCACTGAATCCCAAATATCTAAAAATCAATTAAAAAATTAAATCCAAATTTAACCAAAATTCAACCTAAGCGTTTCAAGTCAAATTCTTGAACTTAGCCAAATTAAACTAAAATCAAGCCAAACTCTTGATTTTTCTTCATGATTTAGTCAATCTTTAAGTCATGAATCTAAATATAAACACAAACTTCAATCATTGAACCAAAACTAAATTCAAAACTCAAATCCAAATTCAACCAACCTAAGCCTTTCAAGTCAAATTCTTGAACTTAGCCAAATAAAATTCAAATCAAGCCAAACCCTTAATTTTTTTTCATGATTCAAGCAATCCTCCAATCATGAATTCAAATATGAATACAAACTTTAGTTATCAATCCAAAAATCAATTCAAAACTCAAATCCAAATTCAACCAAAATTTAACCTAAGCCTTTTAAATCAAATTCTTGAACTTAGCCAAATCAAACTCAAATCAAGACAAACCCTTGATTTCTCTTCATGATTCAATCAATCTGTCAATCTTGAACCTAAATATAATCATAAACTTCAATCATCAAACCAAAACTAAATTTAAAAATCAAACCCAAGTCAAACTCATGTTCACCCTTTTGAACTTGAAATTGTCAAATGAATCAAAACCCATTTGACTCTAAATCACTTGCAAATGGATTTATATTTCAATCATAAGTCCATATGTGAGTTCAATCAAACTTGATTCAAGCCTTGATCAAGTCAATTGACCCACTTAGGCTCACTTGACCCAAAGTGACCTAAAGTACCCCTTTTGAGCCGAATTCTAATCCTACCCAAATTGGATTGAATCAAACTCACCTATGCCTCACATTTTGAGCAACAATCATCATGAGATAATCAATCACTCAAATTAGGTCAAACTAAGTCAAACTTAAGGGTTAACCAAGTCAACACTTAGCCAAAATCAAACCTAAACTAGCCAAAATCCACCATAGGCCAAATTTATTGAAACCATTGATCAAAACTCATTCATGATCAATGTTTGAATTTGACCAAGTCATCATTTGAGCCTAACATAGCCCAATTGGCCACTTGACTCAAGTTGACCCAACTTGGCCTAAAAAGTCAAAATATGTCAAAACTTGATCTAAGCAAAATTGATTGAAACTAATGGGTCAAGTTCATTTCAAATCACTTGTTGAACTTGACTAAAGCCTCAATTGGCCAACTAGAACCAACCTAGCCCAATTGACCTTCAACCCAACTTGACATAAAAGGTCAAATTGAGTCATAATCAAATTAAACCAAAATTGATTAGAAATAAAGATACCAATACATTTCATATGACCAATGAAACCTAAACCAACCCATGACCTAACCCAAATAGGTCAAATGGGTCAAATTGGTCAACTTGACCCATTTGACCTAAATGAAATCAAATGAACCAAATCCAAATATAAATCAAATTGAACCAAACCAATGATGCCAAAACATTTCAAATGGTCATATGAACTTGACTAACCCTTGGTTTGACCTAATTTGACCAATTGGTCAACTTGACCCAAGTTGACCCATTTTGACCTAAATGGGTCAACATGAGCCAAATCACATCAAATCAATTCCAAATTCATTGAAACTTGGCCCAACCCATTTTTCAACCATACAAAATATATTTAAACTGAAATCAAATCCAAATGATAATTTTACCCCTAAGTCAAAGGGTAATTTTTGGCCAAATTCACTTAGAATTTGGTCAAATAATCTTCATGGCCACTTGGCATGCTCTTAGTGGACCCCATGGACACTAATAAGTGATGCACCTGACCCAATGGGTTTGGGTCAGTCAAACCCAACCCTAGGCCCAAAACTAACCACTCCCTTCATTTCAAGCACATGGCAATCACTCCTCCACTCTCTTGAGCACATGGGAGCTTCACCACTCCACTCCTCTAGCCAAAACAAACCATGTGCAAGTTCAAATAGCCAAAATACCCATTGAATCAAGCCAATTGATCCAAAATGGCAATGCCATGCTCGACCATCCAATCCTTCAAGGGGGAGATATACTCTCTCTAATTTTTCTTGAATCCAACACATTCATACTCGTTTGAGCTAGAGACTAGAGCAAGCACTCCAAGCTCCCTCAGGAAATTCCCAAGCATTTCCTATTCTCCATTTTTTGGATTCCTTCAAAATGAAAATAGGGAGGTGGGAGCTAGACCAAGGCTACAAGCATTTGAAGAGGAGCTTGGTCCATAGAAAGATCCACTTCATCCCAAGGCTTGAAACTTTCAGCAGGGCTTCATCTCCACTAGATGAAGCTACCTCGATGGTTGGGTGCCGGGATAGCCTCCGGCGAGGTATGCCTTCAAACCGAGCCTAGAATAGGAAGTGTTTGGTCCTTTATGAAGAGAATTTTCACCCCATTGCAAATTGACTGTTGGATGTCCTCCCCCTTGCATGATAATCATCTAGGTTTAGTTTGAGCTCAATCAATCAAAGCTCAAACTTTTGCCTAAGAGTGGACATTCCTCCCATAGTGCTCAATGATAGATCATGGACCGTCCATCCGTGCATTTTGGATTGATGGTCAAGATCAAGCCGTGTAGGATCCATGGATTTATCCTTTAAGAATCATGAGCTCAATATCAACCATCTGATCTTTGATCGAATGATCTAGAGAGAAAGTGCATAGCGCTACTGCTGATGCGGCATGGGATGTGACAACTTAAATAGCAAATCCCATTGTTCCACATGGAAAGCACGCCGTGTCAGCGGTCCACATGGCACCGATGAGATTAACTATTTAATTAGGCTATTTAATTAGGTTTAAATCACTGAATCTTTAAATATTCATAACTAAATGTAGAAAAAAAGTACAAAATAAAATGCATTGTGAAGATAATTCAGTAAGGAATTCACTGAAATTTCAACAAAGCATTTTTCTTAATTAGGGTTTTAATGAAAAATTAATAACCCTAATTACTCCCTGATTACTTTATTAATTCATTTCAAATTTCTCAGATGCATTTAGTGGGATGACCTCTACCTCCCCTAATTTTCTTGGGATTTATTGATGAGTTAATTAGGAAAATCAATTAATGAATCCTTAATCACTCTCTTTATGTAATTAAGGGTAATTAAGCATGTGAATAGTGGTTTAGTTCCTTTATTAAGTTAATTAAGCCTTACTTAAGTGAAGTTGAGGTTTATGTAATGGGTTTAGGAAATTTTTCCTAAGCCATTCCCTAAACCCCTTTTCTTCTTAATCCAAACTTAATTAAGGGTTAATCTAATAATCACCTACTTAATTAACTTAGTAAAATTTTCTAAATAATCCAGAACTTAACCAATTCATCTTGAGTAGGTGCTTAGGTGTTCAATAACTTAAGTAGCTTAAGGAAATCAAAATCTAACCCACATGTGTGGGAAGGGTTATGAAAGTACTTAAATTAAACCCTTTAGCTTAATTAATCACTAATTATGAGCCAATTGCAATAGGTCCTTTCTTTCCTAGGTGCATTGCTGATTTAAATTCCTTGTGTGATTTTATGTCATACTTTGGCTCATAATTATTTCATTAAATATTTTAAAATAGCATAAAAAAGGGATAATTAATGAACATAATGTACACCTTAACCTAACCTAAAAAAATTAAAAAATACAGCAAACCCTTACATTTCTTAAATTCAAATCAAACTCAAACAAAACTAAAAATATCTTTAAAATAAATTTAATTTACTTTAAATAATCCTATCTCATAAGATTATCTTTAAGAATTAATTAGGGTGAATGAATTTACATGCTTTCATCACTTTATTTCTTTCCAAACATGCTAAATGTGTATGTCATATGAAAATCATGCATTCATGCCTTTTAAAAATCAAATTAAAAATGAAATGTTTCCTTTATGTCAAATTTTATGTTTTGACTAAAGTAAGAATATGAATGGCTATTATGAGTACTAAATCCAAAATTATTTTCAAAACTTATAAATCAAACATCTCAACTGAAAAGTATACTTATGATTATTTAAGCTTGCATATGAGTATAAAATGTGTATGTGATTCTCCTCTCTTTCTTAACATAGATAGGATTTGTAAAGTGTATAGTCCATTTGAAAAGGACATAACACTTGCTTAAATCCATTCCTATATAGTATATCATGACTTAAGAAGGAATTCCACATCACACATATAAACTATTCAATCAAACTAAAATCAAACAAACATAAACTTTTTGCATGATTCTCTTTCCATGCATTTCCTTATGTACATGCACATGTATTTAAGAAAAGTGGTATATTTGTGTGGATAACCCCGGGGTTGCAAAGCTTTTAAGTTGCCCTAAGTAGGTCTTGTACCATACACCCCTAGTGCTAATAATGGAACCGTACTCACTTATGTCTTTTATACATGTAAATGTGCATATGAAAAATAGATAAAAGAGTCACTCTTTTCTACTTAACAAAATCATGCATCATGAAGCATCCAAATTTTCTTAAGTAACTCTCTTAGCATTCATCATTAAGGTGTGCTAAATATTTCTATTTGTATGTATAGATATGCTTAGGATTCATCCATATGCATGTTACACATGTTGGGAAAGAAATGAAGTGTTGTGTGTTTTGTGATAGTATTTCAATTTACTTAATCTTAAATGCCTTTCTTTTTGAATAAATTTATTTAGGAAAATCTAAACTAAGGATTAAATAAAATACATAATAAAACATTCACTAAACAACAATCAAATATGAATCTACCTTAGAAATTACTTAAGGTAGGGAGGAAAGAGAAGTTTTCTTCCCTTTTCCTCTCTTTACAACACTTAGTAATTAATTGTAAGTTCATTCAAACCTAATCAAATCACAAAATAAAATCAACCAAATCAACTAAATCACTTAAATGAAATCACCCTCTAAGTTGAACATTTTCATACTTAGAAAACTTCAACCTTAAAGCCTAGCTAAACATACCACATAAACTTTAACTAGCACACACATTAGGCTAACTAACCCCTTCTAGCTTTAGGTTAGGGCAGTGCATGATTTGATGTGTGATGTATTATTTTAGTCTGGATGTTAGGGTGCAAGTGCATAGACTAAATGATAGGGCGGTCTTAATCTAACCATTGTCTTCTGCAAGGGATTGTACTTAAGGGGCGCTGTAATAAAAATATAACTATTTTTGTTATGCATGTGCTTATACCCCTAAACATAATCCAAAATAGGCCAGGTGGACTTGGTTACCCATGGATGGGATGCTAAGTCCAATTTATATATATACATGCTTGGGATTTTATGGTTTATTTGGCTAATCTCTATTTTGCCAGTTTTGGTTAGATTTCCTTTTTACCATTTTCATGTAATTTTGTAATTAGGATTTTGGAATGATTGTTATTGGGAATTAGGATGAGCATTGGTTATAAGACTATGTCATATGTACCATGTGATTCCTTTGGAGCAACCACATTCCAACCAACCAAAAGAATAAAGAAGAAAGAAGAAAAGAAGAAAGAAGAAAGAAGAAATAAGAAATGAAGAATGAAGACCCTCATAACAATGAATTCCTTCTTGATTGTAATTTATTCATTTATAATGAATGTATAAGGGTACTTAATTTGTTTTTTTTGGGTGGTAGAGCACAAATGGCATTTTATTCTTTTGCTAGCTTTATAAATTGATTGATATTTGTTTAGCTTCTGCACTATGATGACATCTTTTCCTAGTTTATTCCTTGCTTAGATGTTTGGCGGATGATGATTAGGCTCTTAGGAAAATAAATTTTCTATCCAACTAATTAATTCAAATTAAAAATAAAAAAAACTCATAACCTCACCTAAAGCTTAGCCTATAAATCAAGATAAAAGAATTAGCAACACCTTAGTTGGATGTTGTATACTTTTCTCACATCATGCATTAAAAGCATATTATTTCACTCTAATGGAAGGCTTTCACCTTTGCCAGAGAACTTGGCTTGACCTTTGAGAGCCATGGTGGTAACACACCTCCTTATCTTGCTAATTTCCCAAAATCTAATTTCTAATGCATTAGGCATATGAATCCTAAAGCTTGTGTCAAATTGATTGTCCAAAATAAAATTTAAATGTAAGAAAATTTGCATTAGATTTAAGTCATTAAATCATGCCTACATGATCTAGTCTCTAGAGAGTATGGTTAAGGACTTAGACTCTTTCTAAATAAACAACAAGTTAGTTATCTTGCAAAGCCATATGACTTGCCTACATATTTTAAAATTATAGGAGTTAGTTGGCAGCCACCCCCAGGCGGTTGTAAGTCCAAATAGTTGGGTGATTTATCCTCTCTTGTGGAGGTAAACCAAACACCCATTTTTTTCTTTAGATTTAGGTCATATTTTAGCCGTCGCCAATGCTCCTTATAGTTAGGTTCAGAGGTTGCTACTTTTTTTAACGGGCTACAAGCATAAATCCTGACCTCTTAGGCATTTCCATGACCTTGTATCATGGAATTGTAAGCCTAGATTTCTAATAAAAATTCAACTCAAATAAATCAATTCAATTTCAAAAATGTAAAGCCCAATCATAGATATTTTGGGGTGCTTACTAGGCTTTCTATTATCCTAAACATCCTCTACTTATCTTCATTTGGCTGTGATAAGAACTCCCTCTTCTTGATTGATCCCACTTGACTTTCTAAAAACAAACCAATTGATTAAAAGTCCTACCTTTCAAAATCTTTGGAGGCAATGATTATTTACCTTAATCGAGAGTATTCTTGAAGAATCTTATTCCTTGGGATGTAATTAACTATGGGGGCTTGTCACTGTAGGAACTTAATGAACCTATTTAAAATAAACCGCCTAACTATGTAAAGTTGGGGAAGAATCTTTGGTACATTCCAAAGACCCATAGTCCCTAGGAGTCCTTATTAAGGTGATTAGGTCCATTGTAGGGTGGTGACTTCTATCTTTCGAGATAGTACACCTTTCCTTAACTTCATACCCGATCACCCTAATAAGAACAACTGTAGATCTACATGGTGTCCAAACAAGGTGTTATATATTTCTATTTTCATTTATCCTCTTTCTAAAAGGGGGGTAGATGAAGGCAGGAATATATATATATATATATAAATTTTCACAACAACTATCGGTAAGCCTCAGTGTTTTGTACCTGTTTAGTTAGACTAATCTCTAGATAATATTGTGGCTCAGTATCTAGTGGAGAAGAAAGAAATCTTTGGATATGCCTAGTTTAATTTAGAGGATGAAAAGATCAACTTTGATCCCAAAATGATCTTAGATTCGGGAGTCCACATGGTAGACACCAAGGGTTCTATTCTGAGTGATCAGTAGACTTTGGAAGGTGATGAGGTCGAGTAGGAAGACACAGCCTACTTGACCCAACACCTCCATCAACAACTTAAGCAAAATGATGAATAAATAGATAGGATGGGGAAGAAGCTTGAGGATTTGCTAGCAGCTATTTTAGCACTCCAGAACCAAGCACCGGCAGTTCATCCTACTATAGCAGAGACTAGTCAGCCAAAGTTGGTGCATGTCTTGGATCCAGCCAAGACTTTATCTCTAGTAGAGCAGGGCAGCACTAGTTTGTATAGAAAGATAATGGATAGTACCTCCATACAAGAAAAGGACATCAAAACCATGATTGAGCAGTAAGTGAGAGAAGTGTTGGCTTATGCCCAAGGAGGATCATCAATTCCAAAGGGTAGATCCTACCCAGAGGAATTTGATGCCATTCAGTATCCTGAGGGTTTCATGCCACCTTCTTTTAAGATATTTGATAGTAGTGGGAACCTGAGGCAACACATAGTGCATTTTAAGACGCTTATTGTAACGCATGATGCTTTACTCTTCCGACTTTTATCTTTTAGCATATAGCCTTCAGTGGTATTCAACTCCCAATAGTTTAAAAGACTTTTGTTATGTTAGAGAAACTCTTCATTAAGAGCTAGAGCTCAAGAAAAGATGATGAAGGATGTTTGTGGCTCAACAACACCATGGTGAGTCCGTCATTGATTACATTCTCAGATGGCATAATCTAAGTATGAAATGTGAACCACAGCTATCTGAATAGCATGCCATTAAGATTTTGCTTAAGAATATCCATGGCCCAATCACCTTCATGCTCAAAGGTTTCACCGTCAAAATATTTGAGAAGTTAATCAATAAGGTGACTAGCTTACAAGGAAAAGCCAAACAGTTGCCTTTTCTGAATCAATCTATAAAGCCAAAGCCAAGGAAAGCCTATGAGAAGAAACTAGGGGTAGTGAAAATAGTAGATAAAGGGAAATAACGGGCCAGGGAGTAGTATGAGAGACCATGAGCTCCATAACTATCACATCCACCTCCTCTACCACCACCATCCCACCGACACAATAGCCTTCATGGCTGCCCTCCTCCTACCATATATAAAGGAAGCACACATACCCACCGCCATGTAGCTATGGTCACCTACTATTATGGATAAACTAAACAAACCATATTCATTTAAGAGGGAGGTAATCAGGAAAATCTTTCAGAATCTCTTAAAAAAACTTGATTTCTAGCTACATGAACCTATAAGGCCAGAGGAAGTGGGCAAGAGAAATGATCCTAACTTTTCCCCTACCATTGCATGCTAGGTCATGTTTTGGAAAATTGCTTTACATTCAATGACTAACTTCAACATAGCTTCAAGAGCAATGTTATAGTTATCTCGAAGGAATACCTTCCGGAACAACCATCCTGCTCCATTAAGGTGATCCTTGGGGATACATGTGATCCTTCTAAAACCAAAGAAGGTTGGGATATCTTCTTATCTTGAACCCCTAAGAAAATTATTTCTAAAATCAAGAAACTTTCCGTGCAGGTGCCTGAGCCAGCTTGAACCTCCAACATCAAGGAAGGTTTGCAAGTTGTCCAAGATAACTTAAGGAAGGTAGGAGCTTAGCAGCAACAGCAGCAGTAGTAGCCAAGTTAGCCTGAGATAGCCAAGTAGCACAATCATCGATCGAGTCCAGCCTCCAATTCATAGTTGCAGCTACTACTACTTCAGCTAGCTCTTCCTTTAGTAGACATCTTGTATCAGTGGATGAGGGCATCAAATCCCTCACCCACTTACTTTACTTAATTTCTACTATGTACCTCCTTCAAAATCCAAGAAATTAAGAGACAAAGCTAGTTTGAATTATATCTATGTCACTTCTAATGGGTTTCCTAACTCTTCTCTTACTGAAAACTCTTCAAATCTAAATAATAATTATAACAACTCCGATCTTCCTCTTTTGATTCAAAGTTTGACTTTCCTTCTTTGAATACTATGAGTTTGCCTCTTGAGATAGACTTAGAATCATCCAATTTTGAGGGTCCCATAGGAGAAGGCATATAGAACCTTCCATTAACTTGCACAAGAGATCACCAAAGCCAACCTGTAGTGGCAAGGTTCTACCTCCTAGGTAGCACCTCAAGATAAAGGAAAATAAATCATTAGTTTAAGTGATCAAGAAGCTTCTCCATAAGATGCTCCACCCTTGGATATGCTTGTGGAGGATCAGCCTAGAGTGGATTACAATGTCCTCTCTCACCTAAGAAAGTTGCCATCTAAGCTAAGCATATATGATGCGTCTTATCCAAAGAAATGAGGGAGTCATTAATCAAGGCTCTTCTTAATCTGAAATATGCTTAGCTCAGCTGACCGCTATTGGATAGGAGGCACATTATTCAGAGAAGCCCAAGGAGTTACTTTCACATATGAAGACCTTCTCTGGGACATGGAGCACAACCGTCCCCTCTACATTACTAGTGGACATGGGCCAATTTAGACTCTCTAGGATTCTTGTTGATCAAGGTGCATCAGTGAAAATTATGAGTCTAAAGATCCTTGCCTATTTGAAGATGACATCTCCAAACTCTGAGGAGATCGGATAATGTTGAGAGGATTCAATGAACAATGCGAGAGGGCTTTAGGTTCCATAGTGTTACCTTTGGAGATAAGTGAATGGAAGACTGAAGCAAAGTTTTACATAATTGATTTGAATACTTTGTTCACTGCTTTTCTTGGTAGCCTTAGATACATCAAAACAAGATGATACTATCCTCCCTCCATTAGTGCATCAAGTTCAAAAAAGATGAATTGAATATTATGTCAAAGGTGATGAAAAGTTATTTTCAGTTAGAGAGGTTGAGATATATGAGGATGCGACCTACTATCTTTCTCAAAATACCTTTCCTCATGAACTTGATCAAAACTCAAAAGAAAAAGAAAAAGAAGATAAAGAAAGAGAAAAGAAAGAAAGCGAAAAGAAAAATGAAAGTTCAAGTGAATGAAAAGAGCATTGAGGAAGAAGAAGTAGAGCTGTATATCACATTCCATCCATAGTTCATCCCATCATATGGGCATGTGGGATGACCAACCTCAGTGTGAGAGAGGTAAACAGAGGGCCCAGGTGGAAGACCCCGGTTGGTGCCACCAGGGTTATGTTCCATAGTATACACATACTTCATAGACTTGGAATCCGAGGATGAGTCTCATGTGATTAGTATAATAGTCAATCCCTCTCGGGGTTTCATTGAGGTGACACTTGTTAGTGATGAAGTGCCTCCACAAAGCGAATGTATTCAATCAAATTTATATAAAACTATCAGACCATAGTTGAGAACCTTAGCTTTAACCTCACTTTCATCTCAAAAGGTTGAAAGTTTAGTAGTTAAAGAAGCCCCTAAGTCTTCCATTGATGCGAAGCTGAAGAGATTCATATTGGGATCATCATCCTCAAGTCCTGAAGTTGATGTAGAACTTGAGGATAATTCATATAAAGAATTAATGGAATTTCCTTTTGATTTGTACTTTCCTTGTGTTCTTAATATTGCAAAGAAGGGTTTAATTCCTTATACATGGTCTAAGCATAAGTTAGAATACTTAGAAAATCTATGGAACAATATAGACAGGGATGCACAATCAAGATCAAGACTAGGATTGACAGTGGATCGATGATGACGACATTAGATTACCAATCATCTGGAGTCTGATAAGTTCATTTCACACTATACTAACTCTTATGAGGATGTGTGTTTAGAAACTTCAGATGACCTAGATGATCTCCAAATCAAAGATGCACTGCCATAATTTGAAGAGGAGATTCATTCAATAATTGACATGCTTAAAGAAATCAACCCTGGACGAAGAAAATCTATCACATACATTGTTAAATGAAGAAGAAACCAATGACTTAGTTAAGCTATTGATTAATTTAAAGGACTATTTCTGGATTATCTTCTGATGTAGCAGACCATAAACTAGCAATAGATCCAAACGCCAACCCTATCAAGCAAGCTCCTAGATGCTATTAAATCAATGTGTCATTTCCAAAGTCAAGAACTGAAGATTTCATCGAGAAAAACCTAGTTATCGGTCATCCAGTTAAGAAGAAGAATGGCCAAAATATGTGTCGATTTGGACTTAAATAAGGCATGTCCTAAGGATGAGTTTCCTCTTCCTATACTAAATTTAATGGTGGACATCGCCTTATCTCAAGCAATTTTCTCCTTCCTGGATGGGTCATCTAGCTATAACCAAATCAAGATGACCCCCAAGGATGAAAGAAACACTTCTTTTCAAACCCTGATCAAAATATATTGTTATAAGGTTATGCCTTTCAGCCTTAAAAATGATGGTGCTACATACCAATGAGCCATGAGTCAGATCTTCAACGAACTCATCCATCATCAGGTTGAGTGCTATGTTGATGTTCTAGTAGTCAATAGTAGAGAAAAGGAAAACCACCTCTTTGGCATGAGAGTAGTTTTTGAATGGTTAAGATAATACAACCTCAAAATGAATCCCTTAAAGTGTGCATTCAGAGTAGCTTCAGGGAAATTCCTTATTTTTGTTATTCGACACTGGGAAATAGAGATAGATCTAGAAAAGATCAAAGCTATCTTAGAAATGACACCCCCTAAAAGTCTAACTCAACTTAGATCTTTCCAAGGGCGGTTAGCATATCTAAAACACTCTATCTCCAACCTATTAGGGAGATACAAGCCATTTTAAGCACTTGTCAAAAAGGATGCCAAGTTCAAGGGGAATGATAAGTGCCAGCATGCTTCTGAATATATCAAGTAGTATTTGGTGAAGCCGTAATTCTAGCAACCCCTATCCCAGGTAGGTCGTTGATCCTCTACACAGTTGCATTAGATGACTCCCTCAATGCTTTGTTGGCTCAAGCCAATGATAAAGGGAAGGAGAAATCTCTCTACTACCTCAGCCATCGTTTGATCCCTACTGAAGCAAACTATCCACCTATTTAGAAACATTACCTATCTTTGATTTTCGCATCCTAAAAGTTACGGCACTATATGCTTTCTCATAAGGTGAACTTGATTTCCAGAATCAATCCACTACAGTATCTCATGACACAGCCAATGCTTTCTTGATGTTTGGCACATTGATCCATGATTCTCTGATACATCACATTCTACTCCAGCGGTGAAAGGATACCAGCAGATTTTAGCAACACAACCACGTCTGATTCCCACTAGTGAATCCCCGAACAAATTATCAACTTAGGGGAGGTTGACAATCACCATTCGGAGATGTATTTTGATGGTGCGGCTTCCTTTCATAAAGGGAAAGCACCACAATCTACTCTTCCAAGAAAGGAAGATGTAGGAATAGTTCTCAAAGACCATGATGTGATGAGATATCATCTTTCTAATCATACTCAATAATAAAGTTGAATATGAGGCTTTGATCTGCCTAGAGTTAGCCATCAAAGGTATGTCAAGCATATCTACATGTGACTCCAATCATCAACTAAGATTATTGAGTTCTCAAACCAAGCTTCATCACTACCATTATACCATGAAGTCTTAGCTCATCCTTGAGGTCACCATCTACAAGGTCCTTCGAGGAGAAAGATATGTTTTTTCAAACTTGCTGAATTGGCATGTCTAGAAGATGAGTCCATTCCAATAGGGTCCAAAATAAATAAGTCTATCCCTTATTGATTAACTCATTAGAGACTTTCTTGAAGGGAGTACATTGCCAAAAAAGATTGAACCTGATTAGGCAACCATTCAGATTATTTAAACATCGATAAACTACCTCAAGAGAAGTCACAAGCTCATCAGAAACAGAGCTCTATGCTCTATGGATATAAAATTGTATCAAATAGTCTTCAATCAAATGTGGTTATGTTGTTTAGACAAACACAAAGCCTATAGGATTGTGACTAAAATACATTCAGGTCTATGTGGAGCACATCAACCCGGTCCGAAGATGAAAGAAAAGATAAAGAGACTAGGATACTACTGGCCTTCAATGATTATAGACAATGAATGTGGGAGAGATTTCCAAAGGTCCATAGTGTGGTATACATCAACCAAACATTCTACACCAACATTTCCATGGCCATTTGAGTGTTAAAAGACATTGTACGAGACCTCCTCTTGGGTCAACCATCTTAAATTTCCACCACTACTTTTCCAAGTGGGCGAAGCAATGTGAGGTCACAAACCAACATGTGCTTCAATTTTTCAAGAATCATATTGTATAGTTGGTTTGAACCCACTGGGAAGGCTCTATGTCAGAAGGCCTACCAAGGAGGATCTTATCATCTCATTGATTATAAAGGGGAACACCCGATGCTTCCAATTACTGGGCTTTATTTGAAGAAATATTACCCATAAAAATATATTTGAAAATAATTATCATCAAAAACACAAAATTTCACTCAAATTCTTCAAAAATCTTCTCTTCATTCGAAGTGTTATTTCCTTATCATGTGAATCCACCACGATGTGGTTAGGATAGGTGTGAGAGAATCCAAGAGGCATCCTATCCCTCTTTCATAACACAAATACAATCAAACACAATTCCTTGACGCTACTAGAATAGGTGTGAGAGAGCCCAAGAAGCATCCTATTTTGACTAGCACTATTAAGTTAGGTGTAAGAGAACCCAAGCAGTATCCTTTCTTGGTGGGAATCCCAATTACCATCTGTGGAACCATTTCATCAAAATTTTGTAAGTGTGTTTAGAGTATGTGTGAGAGAACCTGAGTGGCATCCTATTCCCTTTAACATAAGCATAAAAATAAACACATATCTTTTATCTAAGTTATTTTGATGTAGGAGCAAGCCCCCTATGACACTCACTCATTAGTTGCTCTAGGTCAGGCTGACATGCTACCTCACTAATCTATCACCCCATTGGACACTTATTTGGAAGACATGAGTCCTGAGCTTTCTTCCTGACCTGACCATTGAAAATCAATGAGCATCTTGTTAGTTTGGTAGGCTTCACTGCCCAGCTAATAAGCTACCTCATGTTGCTTTTGTTTAAGAATGTATGAGTCATTCAACTTTCTTCTTTAACAAACCACCATACACTGATTAGGTTGAGTATATTTGAGGCTTAAGATAAGTCCCTCAGAGGCTCCTTTCCTCTTGACTACTTTTGAATTGATATAAGTTCCCCTGAGGTTTTCACTCAGTAGTTGCCCTAGGTAAGATGGCACCTGTCAAGCCAAAGACACTATCCCAAAGAATTCTACTATAATATGTGAGTCTAATGCTTTCTTTCTAGACCGATTGTGCAAATTGATGCACCTTAGGTTGGTTGATATTGCTATGTGACTCACCCTTGGATACACCAATCTTGGTATATGAGTCCCCAAGCATTCTCCTTGAGTTGGCCAATACCTATTTGATATATTTAGTTATATCATCTTCTGTGGTTTTGGATAAAACCCAGCCCCCTCCTGGGCACTCTACTTGGATCACCCCATTTATACATCAAAGTTACTCTTGGATTAGACAGTCCCCCTTTCCTAGTAGCCACCCTTGTGATTGAGAATTTGTTCATGGATGCACATTCTCCCTTGGTTCAATAAATAGATAGTCTATATAAGCTCCTGATTTGCAAACCATAGGTCCAATAAACAAACTAAACAAATAAATAAATATTCGCTTTTGAATTAGGAATTTAAGCCCCCAAAGGACCCTTTTTGCATCCATCTATCAAGAGAACTCCCTATAAGAATTGCACTACCCAAGTTAAGATAAGTCCACTTGGCACTCTCAGAACCCTTAGGTTGGGTTCAATCTATTTTTCCATGCAGTTGCCCGTCATTTCTCTTTGGAAGATGTAAGCCTCACGATTCTTTCTAGCATGATTGTCGCAAATCAAGGGCGCCCTAGTCGAATTTATTGCCCAAAGAAATGATCATCATAGTGATCATTTGTAGTGGAAGATGTGAGTCCTCATGCTTTCTTCCCCTGAATTGATCATTGCAAATCGAAAAGTACTCCTTTGGTTGGATAGTTCTCCCCATGGTCGGGAAGCTACTCCCTTTGGTTCAGTAAATCTTGGATAGGTCTAAGCTGATGTAAGCTCCTTCTCAGTATGATCCATCAAAACCAACAGAATCCATCAAAAAAAAATTAAAAAAATGAAATTAACATTGACTATCTTTGAGTTAATCTAAGTCCCCCAGCGTCATTCACTCAATAGTCAGCCTAGGTCGGGTGTGATTTGTTGCTCAGCAATCGATCACCCCAGTGGTTCCTTATTTTGGAAGATATGAGTTCCCATGCTTTCTTCCTAACTTGACCATTACAAACTGAAATACCCCTCTTTAGTTGGATAGTCCTACTATGTGGTTGGTTGACTACTCCCTTTGGATTGGTAAATCTGTGTTAAACCAAGGCCTATGTGGCCCCTACTCAGTGTAGTTCATTGCAAATCGATGGGATCCATCAAAATAAATTTTAAAAAATAAATTAATCTTGACTATCTTTGAGCTGATTTAAGTCCCCCATTCACTCAATAGCCATTTGGTTGGTTTGATCTTGCCTCAATGGATCACCCAATTGATCCCACTTTGGAGGATGTAAGTCTTTTGCTTTCCTAGTACGCTGTACAATGAAAGTCAATCCCTTTGGTTGGCTATATCATGTGTTAGGTACCCCTTTGGATTAGTAAATGCAGTTAGCCTCCATGGCTCACTATCCATCGCAAACCAACAGGGTCCATCTCAAAATCAAAATTTAAAATTTGAGCAAACTCAACTCTTCTCCCTCAGTGGAGTCAAACTAAATAATCAAACAAACCAAATTAAACACAACTAAATAATCAAACAAATCAAATCAATTTCTCCCAGTGAGACTCAAATCAAATCAAACCTCTCATCCCCTTGTGGATGACTTGAACCTCTTTCCTAAGTGGAAGGTTCACATTCTCTATCCCTAGTGGATTCCTCCTTCACTCGCTTATGTCTTTGACATGAGTGGAGTCACATTGCATTAAGCTCTTGATTCCTTCTACACCCAAGTAGATCATTTATGTTAGTGATGATGTGTGTTGATCATTTCAGTCAACACTTATATGTGCATTATGCCTTGTTAGTCACATCACACCTATTGGGAGCCCTTTGTTGACCTCATTTTTAGAATGAGCTCTCAACCTCTCCATCTTAGACATAGGGTTCCTCTTAGACATTAAGAGTTTCCTTAGTCTTAAGACACTTCTAGTGATTAGGTGAACACTCAACCTAACCCTAGAGACTTGGAAGAGTTATCTAAAGGAATAGGTTATGCCTTAGGGGTGTTAGGAAATTTTGCTTACCCTATAGCTTGAACCAAACCCTCACTTCCTTCTTTCAAGTCAAACTCCAAATTCAAATCAACCTTAAACTCAAATGAACTTCAATTCCAAAACAAACCTCAAATCAATTCCAAATGATTGAAACCCATGATTGAATTCCAAATTTTAAAATCTTTCCAAAGTCCCTTTGATCACATCTTATGGGCTTAGCACAAATCAAATCCAAATCAATTCAAGCTCAAGAGATTTTCTCATAACCCATTTATATTCTCATGTATATTCACAAATATAAATGAAATATAAATTCAAATAACCAAAACTAAATTCAAAACTCAATTCCAAATTCTAAAACCTTTTCTAAGTCACTTTGATTCCATTTTATGGACATAGCTCAAATCAAATCCAAATCAATTCAAACTCAAGAGATTTTCTCATAACCCGTTTATATTCTCATGTATATTCACAAATATAAATGAAATATGAATTCAAATAACTAAAACTAAATTCAAAACTCAATTCCAAATATAAAACCTTTCCTAAGTCACTTTGATTCCATCTTATGGACTTAGCTCAAATCAAATTCAAGAAATTTTCATGTCCCATTTATATTCTCATTTATACTCACAAATATAAATGAAATATAAATGAAATATAAATTCAAACATCCAAAACAAAATTCAAAATTGAAATCCAAATTCAACCAAAATTCAACCTAAGCCTTTCAAGTCAAATTCTTGAACTTAGCCAAATCAAACTCAAATCAAGCCAAACCCTTGATTTTTCTTCATGATTCAATCAATCCTCCAATCATGAATCCAAATATAAACATAAACTTCAATCAAATCCAAATTAAACCAAAATTCAACCTAAGCCTTTCAAGTAAAATTCTTATACTTAGCCAAATCAAACTCAAATCAAGCTAAACCCTTGATTTTTCTTCAATTCAATTCAATCATGAATTCCAAATATAAACATAAATTCAATCATCAAATCAAAACTAAATCTAAAATCAAACCCAAGTCAAACTATGTCACCTTTTGAACTTGAAATTGTCAGTGAATTAAAACCATTTGACTCAAATCACTTGCAAATGGATTTATATTTCAATCATAAGTCCATATATGAGTTCAACTAAACTTGAATCAAAGCCAAATTGATTGCAACCAATGGGTCAAATTCATTCTAAACCACTTATTGAACTTGACCAAAGCCTCAATCCAAGACCCAATTAAATAAATTAATTATTATGAACCAACTTGACCTAAAAGGTCAAATTGAGCCAAAATCAATCCAAACCAAAATTGATTGAAACCAAAGCTTGCAACATATTTCAAATGACCAACCAAACCTAAACCAACCCATGACCTAACTAATTAGGTCAAATGGGTCAAATTGGTCAACTTGACCCATTTGATCTAAATGAAATCAAATGAACCAAAACTAAATATAAACCAAATTGAACCAAACCAATGATGCCAACACATTTCAAATAGTCATATGAACTTGACCCAACCCTTGGTTTGACCCAATTTGACCAATTGGTCAACTTGACCCAAGTTGACCCATTTTGACCTAAATGGGTCAACATGAGCCAAATGACATCAAATCAACTCCAAATTCTTTGAAATTTGGACCAACTCAATTTCAAACTATTCTAAATCTGCCTAAAGTGAAATCAAAGCCAAATGACCATTTTACTTCTAGGTCAAGGGTAACCAATGGACAATTCCACTTGGAATTTGGTCATATCCTTTCCATGGCCACTGACACCCTCTTAGTGGTCCAAGTGGACACTAGTGGGTGTGGTGCACATGACCCAATGGGTTTGGGTCAACCAAACCCAACCAAATGGCTAAACTGACCACCTACTTAGAAATGAGCACATGGATCACCTCAATACTCTCATTCTCCACATGTGCAACTTCTCCACTACCTCCCTCTGCCAAAACTAAACCATGTGCCACGTCAAACGGACAAAAAAACCCACTCAAGATGGTCAATTTAATCAAAATGGCATCTACACTCTTGGTTGTCCGATCCTTCTAGGGGGAGATATACTCCCCCTGATTTCATTTTATTTTCACAGACTAACACTCGATTAAAGCTAAGGAACTCAGAGCAAGCATCCTCAAGCTTCTCCAAGGTTCCCAAGGCTCATTTGATTTTCTCCATTTTTGATTTTCCTTAAGCCAAAAATAGGGAAGCTCAAGGAAAATCCCATCTCACTCAATACTAAATTTCAGCTCAATTCCTCCTACAAGCACCTTGAGGGAACCCAATCAAGCTCACCCAAGTCTTCATCCAAGTTCTCAAGGCACGAGAGAGGGGAGTTTGATCAAGGCCGCAAGCAATTGAAGCCCACTTTGGTCCATAGGAAGATCCACTCAATCTTAAGCCCTCAAATCTTCAATGAACTCCTCCACTAGACAAGCTACCACAATTTGTAGTCATGATAGCCTCTGACGTGGTATGTCTTCAAACCAAACCTAGAATAGGAAGTGTTTGGTCCTTTGTGAAAGAAACTTTCACCCCATTGAAAATTGACTATTGGATGTCTTGTCTCTTGCATGATGATGGTGTGGGTTAAGTTTGAGCTCAATTGAGCTCGGATCAAGCCCTAAGGAATGGACAGATGCCCTCTCCCACAGGCAAGCTCAAGCACAGATCATGGACCATCCATTCTCGCATTTTGGATGGATGGTCCTGATTAATCCACGTAGGATCCTTCCATCTATCCCTTAAGAACTAATCATCTTGGCTCCGATCTTTGATTGACAAGAGAAAGCAAAGCACGCGACATGACATCAAATGATGTGATACTTAAATAGTGAATTATCGCACATGTGGAAAGCGTACGATCCACGTGGCGCCAATGAGATTAATCATATAATTAGGCTATTTAATTAAGTTTTAATCACAAAACTTTAAAAATACATAATTAAATGTAGAAAACTAAAAAATACAAAATAAATGCATTATGAAGATAATTCAAAGTGGAATAATCTAAAATTAAGTTTGATTAATTTTGAATAGTAAATTTTCTATAATTTGGATTTTATTGGGAATGTAATTATGTTAATTACTTTTTAATTATTCAATTGATTAATTCCAAACTTCTTAGGTAGGTTTAGTGGGATGACTTCTACCTCCACTAATTTTCTTGGAATTTAATAATGGTTTAATTAGGAGAATTGCTCAATTCATTTTTGATCACTCCATTAATCAATTAAATGATTAATTAACCTATTAAATGATGATAAATTCATTAATTAAATTTGTTAATCACCTCAAAAAATTGGATAGACTTAGGGAATGAGATTAGGATGTCTTATCTAAATTTTTCCCCCCAAGTCTATTTCACTTGAATGAAAACTTAATTAATTTATAAATTAATTAATGATTTGATCATTTTATTAAATAGCTTAATTAACTAAACTCAAAATTAAAAATTAATCCAGAGATTTAATCACATAATAATTCCTTCTTGGGTGATGCTTAGGTATTCAATAACCTAAGTAAACTTAAGGAAATCATACCTAACCCATATGTGTGGGAAAGGTTATGAAAGTACTTAAATTAAACCCTTTAGCTTAATTAATCATTAATTGTGAGTCAAATGCATTATGGCCCTTTCTTTCTTAGGTGCATTTCTAATTTAAATTCCTTGTGATTTTATGTCATACATTGGCTCATAATTATTTGGTTAAATATGTTAAAGTGATGTAGGAAAGGGATAATTAATGAACACCTTAACCTAAGTAAAACATAAAATCCACTTAAGGGTTCTAAAAATCAAATTAAAATAACATGTACATGTGGGAGATGGGTTAGGACCAGCAAACCATTTTCACATTCCTCAAATTCAATTCAAAATCAAAACCAAATCAAACTCTCCATAAACCAATTTTGATTAACTTTAAATAATCTTATTCCATAAGATTATCTTTAAGAATTAATTAGAGTGAATGACATTACATGCTTGCATCACTTTATTTCTTTCCAAGTGGTATAAATATGTATGTCATATGAAAATCATGCATTCATGTCTTTTAAAAATAAATTTAAAATGAAATATTTCCTTTATGTCAAATTATATACTTTGGCTAAAGAAAGAATATGAATGGCTATTATCACTACTAAATCCAAAACTATTTTTTAAAACTTATAAATCAAACATTACAAATGAAGGGTGTGCTATTTATAATTTTTTATGAGTTTCATGTGAATAGTATAAAATGTGTTATGTGATTCTCCCTCTCTTTCTTAACATAGAATTGTATAGGATTTGAAAAGTGTATAGTCCATTTGAAAAGGACATAACACTTGCTTAAATCCATTCTTATACACTCCTATGGCATGACTTAAGAAGGGATACCACATCACATATGAAAACTAAACAACCAAGATCAAACAAACAAAAATAAGCCTTTGCATGATTCTATTTCCATGCATTTCTTTTTGTACAAGCACATGTATTTAAGAAAAGTGGTACATTAGCTTGGACATTCTGGAGTTGTTAGGCTTTAAATAGCCCCAAGTAGGTCTTATACCTTACACCCCTGGGGTTAACAATGGCATCGTACTCACTTATATCTTTTATACTTATGAATGAGCATATAAAAAAATGGATAAAAGAATCACTCTCTTCTACTTAAAAAAATCATGCATCATGAAGCATCCAAATTTCTTAAATAATACCTCTTAGCATTCATCATGAAGGTGTGCTAAACATTTCCATTTGCATGTATAAATATGCTTAGGATTCATCCATATGCATGTTACACATGTTGGAAAGAAATAAAGTGTTATGTGTTTTGTGATAATAATTCACTTTACTTAATCTTAAAATATCTTTCTCTTTGAATAATTTTGTTTAGAGTTGCTCTAAACTTAGGATTAATTAAAACACATAATAAAAGATTCACTAAATAAAAATTCATTAATGAATCTACCTTAGAAATTACTTAAGGTAGGGAGGAAAGAGAAGTTCTCTTCTCTTTTCCTCTCTTTACAATACTTAGTAATTAAGTGTAGGCTCATTCAAACCAAATCAAATCATGAAATAAAACTTAACCAAACCAACTAAACCACTTAAATGAAACCACCCTCTAAGTTGAACCTTTCATACTTAGAAAATTCTAACCTTAAAGCTTAGCTAAGACATACCACACAAATTTTAAATGGTACACACATTAGGCTAAGTCACCACTTCTAGTGCCATGTTAGGACGGTGCATGGTTTGATGTTTGCTTTTGTTTTGTGATATGATGTCTTAGTCTAGATGTTAGGGTGTATGTGCGTAGACTGAATGGTAGGATGATTTAGTCTAATCATTATCTTCTATATGGGATTGTGCTTAAAGGGCACTTAATAAATAAATATAACTACTTTTGTTGTGGAGGTTACTTATACCCCTAATCATAATCCAAAATAGGTGGACTTAGTTACCCATGTGTAGGGTGCAAAGTCCAATACATTCTTGGGATGTATGGTGTGTTTAGCTAATCTATATTTTGTTGGTTTTAGTTAGATTTTTCTTTCCCTTTTTCATGTAATTTTGCAAATTAGATTTGGAATGATTATTATGGGGGATTAGGATAAATATTAGTCATAAGATCATGTCTTATGTACCATGTAAAGCCTTGGAGCAAGCCACATTCCAACCAAGAACCAAACGAAGAAAGAACCAAATGAAGAAAAGAAGAATGAAGAATGAAGACCCCCATAACATGAATTCATTTTCATAATTAATTCATTTGTAATCTAGGTTGTATAAGGGTAGAGCTCGACTACCCAATTTATTTTTGGGTTTGTGCAGTGGAGCTCGACTACACTTGGCCACTTATTCTTTTGCGCAAACTTTATGAATGGTTTGATGTTTATTTAGCTTGTGCATTAAGATGGCATGTTTTCTTAGTTTCTTCCTTGCTTTGATGTATGGCTTGGATGACGATTAGGCTCTTAGGAAAAAAAATAAATTTTCTATTTAATTAATCAATTCAAAACTAAAAATAAATAACTCATAATCTCACTTAAAGCTTTGGTTATAAAATCAAGACAAAAGAATTAGCAACCCATTAGCTAGATGTTGTATTTTCTTTCTCACATCATGCATAAAAAGCATATTATTTCACTATTGATTTGGAGGGGTTCCACCCATGCCAGGGAACTTGGCTTGCTCTTTGAGAGCCATGGTAAAAACACACCTCCTTACTTGCTGATTTTGGCCCATAATCCAATTTCTCATGCAATAGGCATATGAATCCTATAAGCCTATGTCAAATGAATTGACCAAAATAAAAATAAAATGTAATAAAGTTTGCATTAGATTTAGGTCATTAAATCATGCCCTACATGATCTAGTCTCTTAGGGAGTGTGTTTAAGGACTTAGGCTTTCTCTAAATAAACAACAACTTAGCTACCTTGCAAAAGCATATGACTTGCCTACATGTATTTAAAATAGTAGGAGGAGTTAATTGGCAGCCACCCTCAGGTGGTTGTAAGTCCAAATTGTTAGGTGGTTTATCCTCTCTTGTGGAAGTAAACCAAATATTTATTTTTTTGCCTTAGATTTAGGTCATGCTTTGGCCCTCGCCAGACCTCCCTAGATTTAGGTTTAGAGGTTGCTACTTCCTTTGGGCCATAAGCATAAACCTTCACCTCTTAGGAATTTTCATAACCTTATGTCATGGAATTGTAAGCTTTGGATTTCTAATAAAAATTCAAATCAAAATAAATAATTCCCTTCAAACTTCAAAAATATAAAGCCCAACTATAAGATAGTTTGGGATGCTTACTAGGTTTCTTAGTATCATAAGCATCCCCTATTGATCTTCTTTTGGCTTCGATAATAACTCCCTCTTTTTTATCAATCCCACTTGATCTTCCAAAAATAAACTAATTGATTAATAGTCCTATCTTTTTAAATCTTTGGAGAAAATAATCATTTATCTTAATCAAGAGTATTCCTAAAGAATCATGTTCCTTAGGATGTAATTAACTATGGTGGCTTGCCTTTATAAGGAACTTAATGAACCTAGTTTTAAAAAAAACCGCTTTACGTTTCCATGTAAAGTAGGGAAAGAATCTCTAGTACATACAAAGAACCATAGTCCTTAGGAGTCCTTATTCAGGTGATTAGGTCCATTGTAGGGTGGTGACTTCTATCTTTTGAGATAGTACACCTTTCCTCAATGTCATACTCAATCACCCTAATAAGAACATCTATGGATCTACGTGGTGTCCCAACAAGGCATTATATTTCTATTTTCATTTATCTTCTTTCCAAAGGGATAGATGAAGGCATGGAATGTAATATTTCATCACATTAATTTGCTTGTATTTAGATAATCCATGAATGGTTGCCACCAATCTAACTCATCATTCTTTTTGCAAATGGCAACCTCCCATCAAGAGAAAGTCTCTCAATGAGTTTAGCATTAATAAGGGATAGGACTTGACTATTTTGGACCCTTATTGGTTTGGACTCACATTTTGGACATACCAACTCCTTGGCAAGCTTAAATAATACATGCATCCCTTCGTGAATCTTGTAGATGATAACCTCTAGGATTTGGGCCAGCGACTCCATGGTATACTTATGATAATGATGGAGCTAAGACTTTAAAACTTTGTAGGACCCAACGATTTGGTTGATGACTAATTGAGAATCCCCAAAGATGTTGATGCTCTAGACGCATAGCATAATGGCTAACTCTAGATCAAAATCGAGCCTCATATTTGGCTTTATTGTTGGTGCATGGATTGGATAGATGATATGATAATCTCATCACATCGTGGTCCAGAGTCAGGAGAACTATTCCTACCCATGCCATTCACGAAAGAGTATATCGTGGTTCTTCTCCTTTTTGAAAGGAAGTCACACCATTAAAATACATCTCCCAACGGTGAATGCTAGTGTCCCCTAAGTTCATGATTTCTTTATCAGGGAGGTCATCACTAAGTGGGGATCAGCAGGAAGTGGGTGTGTTGCTAAGAAATCTGAGTGCCTATCCTTTCATCGCATGGAGGGGTACATATGTGAAATCAAACTGTGATAAAATCATGAACCAACGTGCCAACCATCTGGATAATGCCAGCCGTGTCATGAGATATTATAGTGGATTGATCCTAGATATTAAATTCACCTTATAAGAAAGCATGTAATGTTGTAACTTTTGAGATTCAAAGATTAAAGCCAGGCATTGCTTTTCAATAAGTGGGTAGTTTACCTCAATAGGGATTAGATGATGACTGAGATAGTAAAGTGCATTCTCTTTCCCTTCATTGTTGGTTTGAACTAATAAAATGCTAAGGGATTCATCTAATGCAGCAGTATATAATATCAATGGCTTGCCCGGGATATGGGCTGCTAGAACTGGTAGTGTCATCAAGTAGTGCTTGATGTCTTCAAAAGCATGTTAGCACTTGTCATCCCACTTGAACTTAACATCTTTTTTGATAAGTGCTGAGAATGACTAGCATCTTTCTGATAGGTTGGATATAAAGTGTCTTAGATTCACCAACCATCCTTGGAATGATCTAAGTTGAGTTAGACTTTTAGGGGTGGTATTTCTAAGATAGCCTTGATCTTCTCCAGGTCAATTTCTATTCCCCAATTTTGGACAATAAACCTAAAGAATTTCCCTGAAGCTACTCTAAATGCACACTTCAGGGAATTCATTTTAAGGTTAAATTATCTTAACCGTTCAAAAACTACTCTCAAATCAAAGAGATGGTCTCATTTTTCTTTACTTTTGCCTATAAGATCATCAACGTAGTATTCAACCTAATGATGAATGAGTTCATTGAAGATCTGAGTCATGGCCCAATGGTATGTAGCACCTGTATTTTTAAGGCTGAAAGGCATCACCTTATAATAATATATTCTGATCAGGATTCAAAAAATAGTATTTTTCTCATCCTCGGGGGCCATCTTAATTTAGTTATAGCCAGATGACCCATCCATGAAAGAGAATATTGAATGAAATGAGGTAATGTCCACCATTAACTTTGGTATAGGAAGTGAAAATTCATCCTTAGGACAATCCTTATTTAGATCCCTAAAATCGACGCATATATGAATTTGGTCATTCTTTTTCTTAACTAAAATGACATTGGCCAATCAAGTGGGATATTTTTCTTCCCTGATAAAGCCAACATCGATCAGTTTCTTGATTTTAGAAATGACCTACTGCTTAATGTCTAATCGCATGTGTCTAGGAGCTTGCTTGATAGAGTTAGCATTAAGATCTATTGCTAGTTTATGGACTATTATGTTAGGAGATAAATTGAGTATTTCTTCATAACTCCTTGCAAAATAGTTTTAAACTCAACTAATAGCCTAACTAAGTCATTAGTTTCTTCTTCATTCAAAGAAACTGATGTATGTCAGGCATGTCTTTTATTCCTAACTTGATTTCTTTGAGTTCATCGATGTTTGATCTGATTTCTTCTTCAAACTCTGGTGGTGCATCTTTGACTTCAAGATCATTTGGGTCATCTGAAGTTTCTAAACATACCTCCTTATAAGAGTTAGCATGATTTAAAAAAAATCTATCAGACTCCTAATGATTGGTGGTGACTAGGCAATAGTTATCATCTTCAACTGGACCCACTGTGTCAAATCCTTATGTGGGATTATTTCTTTCTTTGCTAAATTAATAACACAATGAATACCAATCAAAAGGAAGTTGTATTAATTCTTTCTATGAATCATGCTCAAGTTCTACATTGGCATTCCTAACTTGAGGATGATGCTCCCAATAAAACCTCTTTAGCTTAACATCTATGGATGACTTAGGGGCCTCCACTACCAAACCTTCAACTTTCTGGGAAGAGAGTGAGATTAGAGCTAAAGTTTCCAACTACTGCCTGAATGTTCTACATAATGATGATTTGGATACATTCATGCTTTGCTTGGAGGCCTGGTCTTCATTATTGTTTGACTCAAATTTCACCTCTAAAGGGACCCGCTGAGAGGGTTTGATTAGCATGCTTACCACATGGGACTCATCCTTCAAACTAGACTCTAAGTCTATGTGGATAGCAGGGGTACTTCTATGAGCTGGAACATAGCTCCTACTGGCTAGCTACTAGCAATGAGGTCTTCCACCTCTAAACTGCCTCTGGATCTGCCTCGTTCTCTATGTAGTGGGGGTTGAGTCATCCCACCCATGTTTTTATATGGAGGAACAAACTATGGGTGAATCTAACTTGAGGCTTTACTTCTTTCTCAGTGTCTTATTCTCGCTCACTTGCATTTTCATTTTTTTCATTTTTCTTTTCTTTTCCTTTTTCTTCTTCTTCTTTTTCTTTTATTTTTGAACATTGACCAAGTTTGCAAGAATAGACTTTTTGATTTTGAGGAAGGTAGATCGCATCACATCTCGACTTCTCTAACTAAAATGGCAAGTCTCCTTTGACAAGATTCCACCTCTTCAGAATTTGATGCATTGATGTAAAGAGGATGGAACTGTGTTGTTTCCATGTACCCAAGGCCTACCGAGCAAAGCAGTGAAAGATGCATCTTAATCAATGATGTAGAACTTAGCTTTTGTCTTTCAGTCATCTATCTTTAATGGCAATACTATGGAGCCTAAAGCCCTCTCTCCTTGCTCATCGAATCCTCTCAACATCATCTGATCTCCTCAGAGTTTGGCGATGTCAATCCTTAGGTAGGTGAGGGTCTTTAGAATCATAATGTTCACTAATACACTTGGATCGACTAACACCCCAGAGAGTCTCAATCTGCCCATATCCACTATGATGTAGAGGGGACTATTGTGCTTGATTGTCCCCAAAATAAGGTCTTCATCGGTGAATGTAACTCCATGGGCTTCTCTTGAATAACATGCCTCCTCTCTAATAGCAATCAAATGAGCAAAGCATATTTATGGATCGAGAAGGGCTTTGATCAATGACTCCCTCATCTCTTTGGATAAGACAAGGGCATCATATATGCTTAGCTTAGTTAGCAACTTTTTCAAGTGAGCGAGGACATTGTAGTCAACCCTGGGCTGGTCCTGCACAAGCATATCCATAGGCGGAGTATCCTTTGGAGGGGTTATTTGATTGCTAGAACTAATGACTTGTTTATCCTTATCCTGAGGTGCTACCCTAAGAGGTAGAACTTTGTCACTATGAAGGTTGACTTCAGTAACTTCATGAGATGGTTTAGTGGAAAGTTCTACCTGCTCATCGAGTTCAACTATAGCTTCTCCTATAGGATCATCAGAGTCAGATGACTCCAAATTAATCTCAATGGGTGAACCTTAATGATTTAGGAATGGAAAGTCCATCTCTAAATCAGAAAAAGAAGAGTGATCAAAACTAGAGTTATTATTAATTAGACTTGAAGAGCTATCTATAGGAATAAAATCAAACAGATCATAAGAAGTGACACAAATGTAAGTGGAATCAACTCGCTTCATTAATTTCTTAGATTTAGTTGGAGATACAAAATAGAAATCAAGTAAAGTAAGAAGAGTGAGGGATTTGGCACCCCTCTCCCTCTATTGATACAATACAGTTGCTAGAAGAAGAGCTGGCCAGAGGAACTACAGCTACAACTATGGAAGGAGTATTGGAATCAGTCGATGGTTGCGCTACTATGCTATCTCGGGAAAGTGGAGGTTGTCATCGCTGCTCCTAGGCTCCCACCTCCCCCAAGTTATCCTTAGCAACTTGCAAACCTTCCATAGAGTTGGAGGTTTGAGCTGCTTCAGGTATCTGCAAGGGTAATTTTCTAATCTTAGTAATAATTTTCTTAGAGGTTCGGGATAGGGCAATATCCCAACCTTCCTTTATTTTAAGAGAATCACATGTATCCTCAAGGATTACCCTAACAGAACTAGAAGATTATTTCAATATGTATTCTTTAAGGATGACAATGATACCTGACTTGAAGCTATGCTCAAGCCAGTCCTTAAATGTAATGCAATCTTCTCAACCATGGCTTAGCATGCGGTAGTTGGGGTAATAGTTTGGATCATAACTCTTGCCCACTTTCTCCGGCCTCCTAGGCTCTGGTAATTAGAAATTAGGCTTCTTTAAAAGATTTTTAAAGATCTTCCTGACTATCTCCCTCTTGAATGAATAAAGCTTATTCAATCTATTGGTAAGAGTAGCTAAGTAATAACTACCTAGTGGCAGGTAGGAAAATTGCTGCTGATGATGCTGATGAGGAGGCGGCGGTGGCAACCGTTCTAATAATTGAGGTGGCTGGTATGACTGTCGAGGTGGTGGCAAAGGAGGTGGTAAAAGAGACTGCTGAGCTTGAGGCCTATCTAACTCAACCCCAGGCCGCTTCCCTGTCAATGCTATGACCACCGGTTTCTTCTCAAATGCCTTCTAGGACTAGTTCGACGGGTCTGGAAAGGCAACTGTTTGGCCTCTTCTTGTAGACTAGCCACCTTGTTTATTAATTTCTTGAAGGTTTTGATTACAAAACCCTAGAGCATGAAAGCAACCGGGCCATGGATGTTCTTCAGCAAAATCTCTATGGTGTGTTATTCAGACAGTTGTGGTTCATATTTCATACTCAGGCTTCACCGCCTGAGAATGTAATCAATAAGTGACTCGTTGGGGACTTGTATCACTACAATAATGATGTAAAACATCATGAGAATCCAAAAATTAGAGCTCATGATTCATTTACAAGATCTCAAGCTAAAGCCCAAGAAAATTCAAGAAAGAAGAAGGCTTAGCCCTAGCCTATTAAGTCCCATTTTAAGATTTCATCATTTTTATTTATGAGATTTTTAATTTTCTTCGAGAAACTCTATGTTTAAAATGTTATATTTAAAAATTCAAAGCAATATATGTGAGGTGGTTGAATCCACATAAAATAATAGCATGTGAAATGGGTGGATGATATAAAATAATGAGGCAATTTAATGCTTCACATTAATGTGGCCACCCACCTTTCCATCCATATTTTGAATTCCGTTCTTTTGAAAGATGCTTGTAATGGCTACAAATATCCCCTCTTACTAGAATGAAGGAGATCTTTTTGGAAATTATAAATTATTGAGTTATTCTTATGGTTTGAGAGCTTGGTGATCAAACTTTGGTAATCCTTGGTGGGAGTGCTAGTTATCCAACATATCTTCTTCCCTCACCTCCAATACCCACATTCTCTCAATCTCATCAAAAGAAGGAATGCCCACCTCCATCAAATTTAGTATCAGAATGAAACCTAGAAGGAGAAAATTTGATCAAAAGTTTACTTTAACAAAGGGAGCATCTCAAGTGTTGGACTTATCTTCAAACTTGTGAGGTTAATTAATTTTCTTTTATATGATAGTTTAAATTCATATTAGTAGCTTGGCAAGATATGGAAGTTCTCTTAGCCTAAAATTTCACTTTGATTGCACAATTATATTATACTTATTTTTTTCTTTTTTTTTCATTGGTCCCTTTTCATATATCTTTTTTTAAAAAAAAAATCTCATGGCACCAAAATCTATCTCTCAAGATCAAGTTAAAAATCTGACTAGATTAGTTGATGCCTTTTATCTTAGGATCCAAGACAATGAATTTAAAACTCAACGAATATTAGAAGAAAGTAAGAATCAAATGAAAGAACTTAAACAACAAGTGCAAACTCTTATAGTGTAAAATAATAGAGTACCAACTCCTCCAATACCTAGACATGCCAATGGGATAGATGAAGAAGATTCATATCCAAACCATAGAGAAATCAACCACTTAGAAGACCAATAATTGCTAAAATGGTGGAAGGGGAGAAAATTATTTTAAGACTATAGGAGATCCATCTTGAAGAGTTAAAGTAGAAGCCCCAACTTATGATGGTATACATGACCCAAATAAATTTCTCGATTAGTTAGTTCAAATGGATGACTACTTTGATTGGTATAAAATGGATGATTACCAGAGAGTTACTATTGCTAAAATGAAATTGATAGGGCATGCTAAAATTTATTAGACAAATACGTTCTTAAGTAGAAAAGAAGGGATTCTTTTATCCATTATTCGTATGCACATTTTTACATGTATAAAAGACATAAGTGAGTACGATAATTATCTTTTATACATGTCTTTTACATGAATAGAAGACATAAGTAAGTATGGTGCCATTATTTTTTACACTAAGGGTGTAAGGTATAAGACCTACTTGGGGCTACTTAAAGCCGCACAACCCCGGGATGTCCACTTTTCTAATACATGTGCATGTACAAAAATAAATGAATGGAAAAAGAATCATGCAAAATATTTTTATGTTTGATTTGTTTATGCAATTTACATGTGTAAATGTGAATATCCTATTGATAACATAAGAATGAATAAGGATAGGTTTAAGCAAGTGTTGTGTTTTTTTCAAAAGAACAATACACTTTGTAAATCCTATTCAAAACTATGTTAAAAGAGAAGAGAAGGAAAAGTCACATAGTGCACATCTTTATATTTTATTCACATTTAAGCTTATAAGTAATTAAAAGTACCATACCTTTCATTTGTAATGTTTAAAAGTTTTTCAAATAACTTTGGATTTAATAATAATAATAGCCATTCATATTCTTACTTTAGCAAAGACATGCAATTTGACATAAAGGAAACATTTCATTTTAATTTGATTTTTCAAAAGACATGAATGTATGATTTTCATATGACATACATATTTAGCATGCTAGGAAAAAAATAAAGTGATGCGAGCATGTAATTTCATTCACTTTAATTAATTCTTAATGGAAATCCTATGGAATAAGATTATTTAAAGAGAATCAAAATTATTTAAAGAGATTTTATTTTAATTTTGAGTTTGATTTGATTTTAGGAAATGTGAAAAGGTTTGCTGGTCCAAACCCATCTCCCACATGTGTGTTGTTTTATTTTAATTTTTAGAACCATTAGGTTGATTTTATGTTTTGTTTTGGCTATGGTGTAAATTAAGTTCATTAATTACTCCTTACCTACACCACCTTAACATTATTCAAATAATTGTGAGCCAACATATGATATGCAACCATATTAAATTTAAATCAACAATGCTCCCTAAGAAAGAAAGGGCCTAATTCAATTGGCTCACATAATTATTGATTAATTAAGCTAAATAGTTTAATTAAGTACTTTCATAACCTTCCCACACATGTGGGTTGGAAATAATTTCCTTAAGCTTACTTAGGTTATTGAACACCTAAGTATCTACCCAATAAAGGATTTAATGAGTGATTAAGTTTCTAGATGAATTTTTTGATTTTGAGTTTAGTTAATTAAGCTATTTAATGAAATGATTAATCATTAATCAATTTGTAAATTAATTAAGTTTTCATTCAAATGAAATAGACTTAGGGGAAAAGATTTGGAAAAGGCTTCATAATCACATTCCATAAGTCTATCCACTGTTCCAAGATGATTAACAAATTTAATTAATGAATTTATCATCATTTAATTGATTAAGGGAGTTGTTAGATCTGAAACAAGCAAATACCTAAATTAATCCAATAATAACTTCCAAGAAAATCATGGGAGGTAGAGGTCATCCCACTAATTAACCCTAAAGAATTTGGAATTAATTATTGGAATAATTAAGGAGTAGTTAGCATAATTACATCCCCAATAAAACTCAAACTAAGAAAATGTTACTATTCAAAATCAATTACATTTAATTTTATATTATTTCTCACTGAATTATCTTTAAAATGAAGTTGAGTTTGCATTTTTCTAATTTTTTTACATTTAGTTATGTATTTTTGAACTTTCTGTGATGAGCGATTTCCACATGGCATGATAGGATTTGTTATTTAAGTTATCACATATCTACACCAGCCATTATATATTTTCTCCTAGACTCCGATCGAAGATCGGATGGTCTAGATTAAACTCGTGGTTTAAATGGATTAATCATATGATCTAGATCGTTTAATCAAGATCATCCATCCAAAATGCATGGGATGGATGTTCCATGATTCATCCCTGCACTTGCCTGCAGGAGATGGGGATGTCCATCCTCCAAACCTTGATCGAGCTCAGCTCGGATTTAAAATTCAACCCATCAAGAGGTGTGGGGAAGAACATCCAATGGTCAATTTCACTTGGATCACACTTCTCTTCAAAGGACCAAAGAATTTCCACACTCGTTTTGAGGCATACCTGCTAGGAGGCTACACTCCCAACCACGGTTGCCTAGTGGAGATGAAGTCCTGTTGAAATTTTGAAAGCTTGAGATTAAGTGGATCCTCTTATTGGCCAAGATAAACTTCAAGTGCTTGCGGATTTATACCCCTCCTTCCCATGGCATGAGTGCTTAGGATTTGACTTGGGTGAGCTCGATTGGGTCCTCTGAAGGTGCTTGCAAGAAGAATTCACTTTTGGTGGTGAATTGAGCAAAGTGGAATTTCCAATGAGGTCTCCTATTTTGGCTTTGAAGAAATCCAAAATTGAAGAATTGGAAAGAGCTTGAGGAAGCTTGGAGGAACTTGGAGAAGGTTTCTTTGGGTTCCTCTCATTCAATCGAATGAGAGTGATGTGGAATGAAGTGGAATTAGGGGGAGTATATCTCCCCCTACAAGGATCGGATGGTCATGCCCTCCCTTCCATTTTTGATCAATTGAGCAGATTGATTGAGTTTGTTAAGTGTTTAGTGCTACCATGTGATTCGATTTTGGCAAAGGAGAGGTGGTGTGGAGTTGCACATGTGGAGAATGAGAGTATGGAGGTGATCCATGTGCTCATTCCCAAGTGGAGGGGTCAATTTTGGCTTTGTGTTGACTTTGGTTGACCCAAACCCATTGGGTCATGTGCACCACTCTCATTAGTGTCCACTTGGTCCACTAAGAGTGCCAAGTGGACATGAAAAGGATATGACCAAATTTCAAGTGGAATTGGCCATAGGTTACCCCTTGACCTAGAGGTAAAATGGTCATTTATTTGGCTTTGATTTCAGTTTAGGCAAAGGAATAGTTTGAAATTGGGTTACTCCAAATTTCAAGGAATTTGGAGTTGATTTGATATCATTTGGCTCATGTTGACCCATTTAGGTCAAAATGGGTCAACTTGGGTCAAGTTGACCAATTGGTCAAATTGGGTCAATCCAAATGTTTGATCAAGTTCATATGATCATTTGAAATATTTTGGTATCATTGGTTTAGTTCAATTTGATTTATATTTGGTTTTGGTTCATTTTATTTCATTTAGGTCAAATGGGTCAAGTTGACCAATTTCACCCATTTGACCTAATTGGGTTAGGTCATGGGTTGGTTTAGGTTTAGTTGGTCATTTGAAATGTTTTGGTAGCTTTGGTTTCAATCAATTTTGGTTTGGTTTGATTTTGGCTTAATTTGACCTTTTAGGTCAAGTTGGGTTCATGGTTAATTGGGCTAGGTTGGGTCTAGTTGGCCAATTGAGGCTTTGATCAAATTCAATAAGTTATTTAGAATGAACTTGATCTATTAGTGTTAATCAATTTGGCTTAGATCAAGATTTGACCCATTTTGACTTTTTAGGCCAAGTTGGGTCAACTTAGGTTGAGTGGCCAATTGGGCTAGGTTAGGCTCAAATGATGACTTGGTTAAGTACAATCATTGATCATGAATTGGTTTTGATCAATGGTTTCAATCAATTTAGCCTATAGTAGGTTTTGGCTAGTTTAGATTTTATTTGGGTCAAATGTTGACTTAGTCAAAGGTTAGGTTCGACTTATTTTGACCCAATTTGAGTGATTGATCATCTTTTGATTGTTGCTCACAATGTAAGGCTTAGTTGGGCTTAGTTCAATCCAATTTGGATAGGATTAGAATTTGGCTCAAAAGGGTACTTTAGGTCACTTTGGATCAAGTGAGCCTAAATGGGTCAATTGACTTGATCAAGGCTTGATTCAAGTTTGGTTGAACTCACATATGGACTTATGATTGAAATATAAATCCATTTGCAAGTGATTTGGAGTCAAATGGATTTTGATTCATTTGATAATTTCAAGTTCAAAGAATGAACATGGGTTTGATTTGGGTTTGATTTTTGAATTTAGTTTTGGTTTGATGATTGAAGTTTGTGTTTATATTTGATTTCATAATTGAAGAATTGATTGAATCATGAACAAAAAATAAATGTTTGAATTGATTTGAGGTTGATTTAGCTAAGTTCAAGAATTTGACTTGAAAGGCTTAGGTTGGAATTTTTATTAGATTTGGATTTGAGTTTTGAATTTAGTTTTGGTTATTTGAATTTATATTTCATTTATATTTGTGAATATAAATGAAAATATAAATTATTTATTAGAAAATATTTTGAATTTTATTTGATTTAGATTTGATTTGAGCTAAGTCCATAAGATGGAATCGAAGTGACTTAGGAAAGATTTTTTGGATTTGGAATTCAATCATGGGTTTCAATCATTTAGAATTGATTCATGATTTGAGAAAATCCATTGGAATTGATTTAAGATTTGAGAAAATCAATTAAGTTGGAAATGATTTAAGATTTGATTTAGAATTAGTTTGAGTTTGAAGTTGATTTAAATTTGAGAAAATCAATTAAGTTGGAATTGATTTGAGTTTGAAGTTAGTTTGGAGTTAAAGTTGGTTTGGATTTGGAGTTTGACTTGAAGGAAGGAAGTGAGGAATTTGGTTCAAGCTATAGGGTAGGCAAGTTTTCCTAACACCCAAGGCATATATTAATATAATTCGAGGAACCAACCTATATCTGATATGTTATTGGCATGTTGGCCATGACCTCTAGTGGAATTACCTCCACCCACTTGAAAAAGTATTCGGTGTCAACTAGAATGAACTAATGACCCTTGGAAGAAGGAGCATTGATAGGACCCACAATGTCAGTACCCCAACACTCAAATAGCCATGAAGCCAATGTATGGTGTAGAATGTTGGGTTGATGTAGCCATGTACCGATGACATCTCTAATACATTCATGGTCTAATCATTGAAGGACGGTAGTATCCTAGTCTCTAAATCTCTTCTTTCATCTTCAAATCGACTTGATGTGCTCCACATAGACCAGAATTTTTCTCGATAATGATCCTATGGGCTTCGTGTTTTTACAATGTAACCATTTGATCGTGAAAACCATCCACACGAGCATAGGAGAGAGCTCTTTATTTCATCTGATGGCCTTGAGATTTCTCTTGAGGTAGTTTGTTGGTGTTCAAGTAATCTATGAATGGTTTCCTCATCAGCCCTCATCTTTTTGACAGCGGTAACCTCCCTCAAGAGAAAATCTCTCAACAGTTCAGATAAGGGATAGGATTTGCTTTAGACCCTTTGGAATGGACTCAGATTTGGTGTTAATTCTTTGACAAGTTTGGCTAAAGCATTTTCTCATTCTCTACTTGGAGAACCTTATATGGTGACTTTGATTTGGGCCCAACTTTATGGTACTTGTGGTAATGATGAAGCTTGGGTTTAGAACTTCATAGACTTGGTTGATGACCAATTGAGATCAAGATGTTGATTACCTGATGGCTAACTCTAAGATCAAAGCCTCCTCAACTTCATTGTTGGTGCGGATTGAGAGATAGTATAAGAATCTCATCACATCGTGATCTAGAGTTAAGAGAACTATTTCTACCCCTACCTTTCCTAATAGAGTAGATCATGGTACTTCTCCTTTATGAAAGGAAGCCGCACCATCAAAATACATTTCCTAATGGTGGTTGTCGACCTCCCCAAGTTCATGATTTGTTCATCGTGGAGATCATCAAAGCGAGAATTAGCGGTAGGTATCGCTAAGAAATGCTAGTGCTTATCCTTTTACCATATGGAGGGGTACAAATGAGATATCAAACTTTGAGAGAATCATGGACCAATGTGACAAACGTCCAGATAGAATTGATCGTGTCATGAGATAATGCAATGGATTGGTTCTGAAAATCAAGTTTACCTTATAAGAAAGCATATAGTATCGTAGATTTTGGGATGCAAAGATTAAAGCTACATAATGTTTCTCAATAGCTAGGTAGTTCACGGAGGGATCTATAAGGTAGTAAGCACTTCCCTTCATCATTGGCTTGGGCCAATAAAGCACCGAGTCATCCAATGCGGTGTAGAGGATGAGTGGCATGGGAGAGGTTACTAGAATGGCGCTTCACCAAATACTGCTTGATATCTTCAAAGGCATGTTGGCACTTGTCATCCCACTTGAACTTGGCATCCTTTCTGACTAGTGCTAAAAATGGCTTGCATCTTCCCAATAAGTTGGAGATAAAGTGTCTTAGATACGCCAACCATTCTTGGAAAGATCTGAGTTGAGTTAAACTTTTAGTAGGTGGCATTTCTAAGATAGTTTTGATCTTTTCTAGATCTATTTCTATGTCGGACAATAAACCCAAGAAATTTCCTTAAAGCTACTCCAAATGCACACTTCAAGGGATTCATTTTGAGGTTAAATTATCTTAACCATTCAAAAACTACTCTCAAGTCAAAGAGATGGTCTTCCTTTTCTTTTCTTTTAACTACTAGATCATCAACATAGCACTCAACCTGATGATGCATGAGTTCATTGAAGATCTGAGTCATGGCTCATTGATATGTAGCACCATCATTTTTAAGACTGAGAGGCATGACCTTATAATAATAGATTATGATTGTGGTTTAAAAAGTATTTTCTTTCATCCTCGGGGGCCACCTTGATTTAGTTGTAGCCAGATGACCCATCCATGAAGGAGAAAACTACATGAGATGAGGCAATGCCCACCATTAATTTTGGTATAGGAAGAGGAAACTCATCCTTAGGACGTGCCTTATTTAAGTCCCTAAAATCAACCCATATGCAAATTTGGCCATTCTTCTTCCTAATTGGGATGACACTAGCTAACCAGGTCAGATATTTTTTTCCCTGATGAAACCAACATCAATCAGTTTTTTGACTTCAGAAATGACTTGTTGTTCAATTTCTAATCGCATGCGTCTAGGAGCTTCCTTGATAGGGTTAGCATTAGGTCTATTACTAGTTTTTGGACTGCTACATCAAGAGATAATCCAAAAATCTCTTCATAGCTCCATGCAAAGTAGTCCTTAAACTCAATCAATAGCCTAACTAAGTCATTGATTTCTTCTTCATTCAGCAGCAAACTAATGTATGTCGGGCGTGGATTTTCTTTTATCCCAAGGTTAATTTCCTTAACCTTGTCAATTGTTGATTGGATCTCCTCTTCAAATTATGGTAGTGCATCTTTGATTTGGAGATTATCTGAAAGTTTTAAATACACATCCTCATAAGAGTTAGTGTGGTGTGAAAAGAACCTAGACTAGAATGGTGATAACTAGTAATCATCATCATCATTGGACCCACTATACCAAATCTAGTTCTAATCTTGCATCCTCTATTGTTCCACAACTTTTTGAAGTACTCTAACCTGTGCTTAGACCATGTATAAGGAATTAAGCCATTCTTTGCAAGATTTAGAATACAAGGCGAGTACCAATTAAAAGGCAATTACACTAATTCTTTATTTAAATTACCCTCAAGTCCTACATCAATTTTTGGACTTGAGGATGATGATCCCAATAGGAATCTCTTCAACTTGACATCCTGAAGGTTTTTAACTACTAAACCTTCAACTTTTGAGAGGAATGTGAGGTTAGAGTTTTTTTTTACGATAGTCGCATAAACTTGATAATACATTCATGCTTTGCCTGGAGTCTTGAACTTCATCATTGTGTGTCATCTAATGAAACCCACGAGAGGGGTTGGTATGCTAATCACATTAGATCCTCCAAATTGGATTCCAAGTCTATGTGAATAGTAGGGGTACTCCGTGAAGAACATAACTCTGGTGGCCCCAGGGGGGTCTTCTGAACTACCTCATAATCCTCCTTTGCCTCCCAGTGGAGGTTGAGTCATCCTACCCACATGTCCATATGATGGAATGAATTGTAGGTGGAATGTGATATACGGCTCTACTTCTTCCTTGGTATCCTTTTCTCATTCACTTTAACTTTCATTTTTCTTTTTTTTTTCTTTTTCATTTTCTTTTTCTTCTTTTTCTTTTAAATTTGAATTTTAAACAAGTTCATGAGATAAGATATTTTGAGAAAGATAGTAGGTCATATCTTCATATATCTCAACCTCTTTGACTTTTCATCTCCTTTGACACAATATTCATCCTTCAACTTGATGATTGATGGAGGAAGGATATAACTATTCTAATATATCCAATGCACACAAAAAGTGAACAAAGTAATTGAATCAATGATATAAAACTTATCTTGGTCTTTGTATATCTCCAAAGGTAAGCTATGGGAACCTAAAGCCCTCTATTCATTGAATCCTCTCTCATCTCCTCGTGTGGAGATGTCAATCCTCAAATAGGCAAGGATCTTTAGACTCATAATGTTCACTAAAACACCTTGATCAATAAGAATCCTAGAAAGTCTGAATCAACCCAAGTTCACTAATGTGAGGGCGGTTTGCTCCATGTCCCCTAGAAGATCTTCATCTTGAAAATTTCTTAATAGCTATCATTAGCATATCTCTGGATCAAGAATAGCCTTGATTAATGATTCTCTCTCTTTGGAAAAGACAAGGGAATCATATATGCTTAAGTTAGATGGAAACTTTCTTATGTGAGAGAGGACCTTCTAATCCACTTTGGGTTGATCCTCCATAAGCATATCCAAGGGTGGAGCATCACGTGGAGGGCTTCGATGTCTGAACCAATGACTTATTTCCCTTATCTTGAGGTGCTGCCCACAGGAGGTAGAACCTTGCCACTCTGGAGGTTGACTTGGTGATCTCTTATGGCGGGGTTAGTGGAAGATTCTACACGCTCGTCAGGCTCACTCACCTTCTCCTATGGGACCCTCAAATCGGATGATTCCAAGTCTATCTCAAGAGGTGTAGTATTGAGAGAAGGAAAGTCCAACTGAATCGAGAGGAAGATCGGAGTTGTTATAATTATTATTTAGACTTAGAGAGTTTTTAGTAAGAGCAGAATTAGATAACCCATCAAAAGTGACATATAATTCAAACTAGCTTTATTCCTCAATTTCTTAGATTTTTAAGGAGGTAAAAAATAAAAATCTAGTAAAGTAAGAGGGGTGAGGGATTTGATGTCATCATCTGCCGATACAAGATGTCTACTATAGGAAGAGCTAGCTGAAGTAGAAGTGGTCACTGATGTAGTAGTTGATGGGAGAATGGACTCGGTCGGTGGTTACTTGGCTATCAGCTAGCATGGGGCAGCTCTCTTGCTGAACTCCCACTTTCCCTAAGTTGTCCTGGACAACTTGCAAACCTTCCTCAATGTTGGAGGTTCGAGCTACCTCAAGCACCTGCAAGGAAAGTTTCTTGATTTTGGACACAATCTTCTTAAAGGTTCGGGATAAGGAGATATCCCAACCTTCTTTGGTTTTAAGAGGATCGCAAGTATTCCCAAGAATTACCTTAATAGAACTGGATGGTTGTTCAACAAGGTATTCCTTCGGGATAACTATGGTGCATATCTTGAAGCTATGCTCAAGTCAGTCCTTAAATGTAAAATAATCCTCTAAAATATGACCTAGCATGCGGTGGTAGGGGCAAAAGTTAGGATCATTGCTTTTGCCAACTTCCTTTACTTCTAGGCTTGAGTAGCTTAAAATCTGGTTTCTTTAAGAGATTCTTAAAGATTTTCTTGATTACCTCCCTCTTAAATGAATAAGGTTTGTTTCATTTATCCAAAAGAGTAGGTGAACCATAGCTATCTAATGGTGGGTGATAATATGGATATGGCTGAGGAGGAGGTGGTGAAGGTCGTGGACACTGTTGTGGTCGCTGGTAGGATGACCTCGGTGGTGGTAGAGGAGGTGGAAGTGATAATTATGGAGCTCAAGGTCTCTCGTGCTAATCTCTAGCTGGCTGCTTCCCCTTGTCTACTACTATCACTACCCTTGGCTTCTTCTCATAAGCTTTCTGTGGCTTTGGCTTTATTGATTGATCCAGAAAAGGAAACTGTTTGGCTTCTCCTTGTAAACTAGCCTCTTGTTGATTAGCTTCTCAAATGTTTTGATGGTAAAACCTTTGAGCATGAAGGCAACGGGCCATGAATATTCTTCAATAGAATTTCAATGGCATGTTGTTCAGACAACTATGATTCACATTTCATACTCAAATTATGCCATCTAAGGATATAATCAATTAAGGAATCACAAGGATGTTTTTGAGCCATAACGAGATCTCCTACAATCACCCTTTGCAGAGCTCCAGCAAATCTTCTAATGAAGAGTTGCTCCAACTCAGCAAAAGTCTTCACTGAACTGTTGGGAAGTTCAGCATACCAATCAAAGGCTATGCCTGCTAAGCTACTGATTAAAAGATGAAAGAGTAATGCATCACTGCCACCAGCGTTGCAACAGCTAGCTCTGAAGTGTGTTATGTGCTATCTTGGGTTTCTGCTGCCATCGTTGCTCTTAAAAGAAGGTGGCATGAAACCCTTAGAATACTGGATGGCATCGAATTCCTTTAGGTAGGGTCTACCCTTTGGAACTGATGATCCTCCTTGGGCTTGAGCCAATGCTTCTCTCACCTACTACTTAACCATGATTTTAATGTCCTTTTCCTGTACGGAGGTACTATCCACTACCTTTCTATACAAGCTGGTGCTACCCTGCTCTACTAGAGGTGAAGTCTTGGTTGGATTTAAAACATGCAACAACTCAGGCTGACCAGTCTCTACTATAGTAGGATGCACTATCGTAGCTTAGTTCTGAAGTGTTAAAACTACTACTAACAAGTCTTCAAGCCTCTTCCCCATCCTATCTATTTGTTCATCCTTTTTCTTTATTTGTTAAAGGAGGTGTTGGGTCGAGTAGGTTGTGTCTTCCTGCTCGGCCACAACACCTTCCAAACTCTACTGATCATGAAGGAGGGAACCCTGGTGTTTACCATGTGCACCCCCACTGAATCCTCTAATAGATCATCTTCATTAGGATCAAAACTAACCTTTTCATCCTCTAAATAGACCAGGCATATCCTAAGATCTCCTTCCTCTCCACTAGATAAGCTACAATATCTCCAGGGAGCAGTATAAAAGATCGTGAGGTGGTAGGATCCAGTCATGAATAGATAGACATCTAACCTCTCATGCTGCTGGAGAGCTGATATTGTGAGGACTACACTCACTAGAGGATAGATACTCCACAGATGGAGTGGTACTTCTAGGAGGATCTATGGCCATGGGGACAACTGAACTATCTCCTCCTCCCTCTGTTGCTATCTCCATACACTATTGCGATGGTGGTCGTGATGGAATGACTACTATACTTTGAGGTCTCCATTCCTTCTTCACCATAACGAGGGCAGAAGGCCGAGCAGGAGAGCTCAGCCTCATCTCAGTCAGTGGTGTAGATGGAATGGGATCTCTTGGCCATAGCGAGATCACCAGTGGGGTACTCTTCTCACCGGATGTAGCCTTCATGGCTTTTGTTGGAATGATAGATGATGGAACTTATACAAGAGATGGTGGGCATGGAGTAGAGCAGTGTGGTGGAGGCACCTCTGACTCTCTTTGAGTAGGAGCTCCTCTCCATATGGTGGGTAGTACCCATCATAAGATATCATATGATCGTGGGTATCATCGATCTATAAAGTTTACAAGTGAGGGCGGCCTACTGTTTGTACCTCCATTGGCTAGTAATGTGCACATATATGGGCCTCCACGGCCCTCTCCTTCCTTATATGTGCGCCCACACTATGGGGATATGACATAAATCAAACTAAGCCCGGACTCGATGTCCAAGCTCCACTTAGCGTAGAATTGATCTGAGGCCGATGTACGACCTCCTCCTCTCACTGATAGGAGCCTAAAACTATACTGCTGGCAGAGGTAAAACTAAAATCCTCCTAACATCCACTTTATCATAACAGAGAGAGGTGGAACTTGTTTTCTATGATCAGCGGGGAAACCATCATAGGTAACTCCTCTACAGTAGCCTAGGAAACTACCTCCAACTCCTTGGCTATGAGGGTATGATACCACTTGATCATGTGATTCTTGATTTGGCACTGAGTCTTGGTAGGTTAAGATGGGGTAGACCCAACCTCAAGCAGAGGAGACAATCCACATCAAGGAGCCTTCCCCTTGGAGGGAGCTAGTGAGTGGGTGCTAGCCTATACTGGGGTAGCAAGGGGAACAATTGGGTGCACTGGCACTGAAACTGCTACTATTGCAGGAACTGCCATAGCCTTCCTCTTCAATGAGGGAATCTCAGTCGATAATCTCAACCTGGATGATGGCTTACGCTTACCAGCTCCTGTACTATGAGGGTGGTCCCCTCACATGTGAACATAGCCCCCCTCAAAGCTTCATCCAAAGTGAATGAGGTGGCAAGTTATGGGGAGGGGCCCGATCCATGGCCAAATCCATCCAAAAAAAAAAATGTGAACACATCTTCATACCATTGAAAAAGACTAAAATTGGTGAAACGAAAGTCTATAGTGTTGAAAACAAGTTCGAATCAGATTTCTATTTTAATTTATTTTTTAGAATTTGAACCCACATTCAACAATTTGAAAGCGTTAAGTGGGGCTTAAATGAATTTAGAAGAGATATTTTAAGATTGATTGGAAAGGAGATTTTTGAAAGTAGAATCCATTTTTCAACAAATTTATGTATATTGAAAAGGGCTTCACATATTTTTGGAGAGATTGATGCTTCCATAGGTTCATATTTGATTTTTATTTTTTGATTTGAGGACCATTCATTTAACAAATTTGAATATGTTAAAGTAAAGGGTCATTGATTTTGTTTTGATTTGTGATTTTTGGAATTTACTCACTTAGCAAATCTGAGTATGTTAGGTGAGGTGTTTGAAAATAATTTCATCTTTTGTTTGCTTGTTTGTGAATCATATGAATTTGAAAATGGAATCTTTACTTAGCAAATTTGGGTATGCTAAATGAAGAATCCAAATATTTTGTTATTTTTGAAAAGAGGATCTTTACTTAGCAAATTTGGGTATGCTAAATAAAGGATCCAAATATGTTTTGTTTTTGTAGATTATTAAAAAAGAGGATTCTTAGCAAATTTAGGTATGCTAAAGAATTCCAAATGTGTTTTGTTTTTATTTTTATTTTGGAAAAGAGGATTCTTAGTAAATTTAGGTATGCTAAAGAAATCAAATGTGTTTTGTTTTGATTTTTGTGTTTTTTTTTTTTTTTTTTTTGAAAAGAGGATTCTTAACAAATTTAGGTATGCCAAAGAAATCCAAATGTGTGTTCTTGATTTTTTATTTTGATTTTAATTTTTGAAAGAGGATCTTCACTTAGCAAATTTGGGTATGCTAAATGAAAGATCCAAATGTTGTTTTTGTTTTTAGTGATTTTTGAAAAAGAGGATTCTTAGCAAATTTAAGTTTGCTAAAGAAATGCAAAATTTTTTTTTTTTTTTTGAAAAAGAGGATCTTCACTTAGCAAATTTGGGTATGCTAAATGGAAGATCCAAATATTATTTTTTGATTTTTTTTTTTTTTTTGATTTTGACTTTTGAAAAAGAGGATCTTCACTTAGCAAATTTGGGTATGCTAAATGAAAGATCCAAATGTTATTTTTATTTTTTTATTTTGATTTTGATTTTTTGAAAGGATCTTCATTAGCAAATTTGGTATGCTAAATGAAAGATCAAATGATATTTTATTTTTTTGATTTTATTTTTTGAAAAGATGTTTGTTGATTTTATTTTGAAAAGATGATTGTTGATTTTTTTTGTTTGAAATGAAATCTTCATTCAATAAATTGATTGAAGATGTTCATTTGTGCTTTTTTTTGAAAATATAATTGTTGAAATTTATTTTTGGAAAGATGATTGTTGATTTTTATTTTTGAAAAATGTGATTGTTGGTTTTATTTTGAAAATGAAATCTTCATTCAATAAACTGAATGAAGATGTTCATTTGTGCTTTTGGAGAATATGGTTTTGAAAAAGATGATGTTGATTTTATTTTTGAAAATGTGATTGTTGATTTTATTTTTAAAAAAATTGAAATCTTCATTCAATAAATTAGATGAAGATGTTCATTTGTGCTTTGGGAAGATATAATTGTTGAATTTTATTTTGAAAATGAAATCTTCATTCAATAAATTGAATGAAGATGTTCATTTGTGCTTTCAAAAAATATGATTGTTGATTTTATTTTTGAAATGATCCTACATATAACAATCATGAAGATTGTTAGATGAGGGTGATTTATAAAAATTTTGTGCAAATATTTTATTATATGCATTTTGAAAAAGTGCTTTTTGGAAATTGATATTTTCATGAAGGATTTATTTTTCTTTATTTTTGGAATGAACCTTTCCTTACCATAAAAATAGTAAGGAGGAAGTCTTTAGTTATTTCTTTTTATCAAATTTTTATTTTCACCCATTGGGGAACTCAACAGGGGTTTTAAGACCTGCACAGAATGAGGTCCTAAAACCTAAAGATGTTAGCTAGCTTAGCTTAAAGATGAAATAAACTAAGTGCCAACGACGGAAAAGAAAGATAGTCTCGGATTCATAAAATATAAATCCACTAGCGATACTTGGAGATAATGATCATTTACTAAAATTGGAGAGAGGAACCATCCCCAGCGAAGTTGCTAGAAAATTCTATGGTGAAATTTTATTTTTCAATTCTTCATCCTAATCTTCTTGAGAGAGAAAAATTAAATGAAGAACAAAAAAATATCAAAACACTTATTGTGTTAGACACCATAAATCTGCAGATGTTCTTATTAGGGTGATTGGGTACGGCATTGAGGAATGATGTACTATCTCTCGAGATAGAAGTCACCATCCTATAAATGGACATAATCACCTTAATAAGGACTCCTAAGGACTATGTGTCTTTAGAATGTACCAGAGATTCTTCCCTACTTTACATGAAAAAGTAAAGCAGGGTTTATTTTAAATCGGGTTCATTAAGTTCCCTATGGAGGCAAGCCCCCATAGTTAATTACATCCTAAGGAATGAGATTCCTTAAGAATGCTCTCGATTAAAGTAAATGATCATTGTCTTCAAAGATTTCAAAGATAGGACTATCTATCAATTGGTTTATTTTTTAAAAGATCAAGTGGGATTGATCAAGAGGAGGGAGTTATTATCAGAAACCATAGGAAGATAAGTAAGAGATGCTTAGGATATTAGGAACCCTAGTAAGCATTCCAAACTATCCTATGGTTGAGCTTTATATTTTTGAAATTGAGGTGATTTATTTATTTGAGTTGAATTTTTATTAGAAATCTAGGGCTTATAATTCCATGATACAAGGTCATGGAAATGCCTAAGAGGTGAGGATTTATGCTTGTAGCCCGTAAAGGAAAGTAATAGCCTCTGAACCTAAATTTAGGAAGCTTTGGCGATGGTCAGAGCATGACCTAAATCTAAGGTGAAAATGGATATTTAGTTTACCTCCACAAGAGATAAACCCATTTGTTGGACTTACAACTGGGGTGGCTAACTCCTCCAATGATTTTAAATACATGTAGGCAAGTCATATGTTTTTTGCAAGATAGCTAGTATTTGTTAGAAAGACTAAGTTCTTAAACACACTCTAAAGATTAAATCATGTAAGGCATGATTAATGACTTAAATATAATGCAAATTTTTATTATATTTTATTTTCATTTTGGACAATTGATTTGACATAGGCTATAGGATTCATATGCCTAATACATGAGAAATTAGATTATGGATTAAAATCAATGAGAAAATGAGGTGTTTTGTCACCATGGCTCTCAAAGGTCAAGCCAAGTTTCCACGGCAAGGTGGAAGCCCTCCATAATAAGAGTGAAGTAAGATGCTTTTTTATGCATAATGTAAACACATACATCATCCAACTAAGGGGTTGCTAAATCTTTTATCTTGTTTTATAACTTAGGCTTTAGGTGAGGTTATGAGTTATTATTTTTAGTTTTGAGTTGATTAATTGGATAGAAAATTTATTTTTCTAAGAGCCTAATCACATCCATGCCATTCATTAAAGCAAAGAAGAAACTAGAAAAACATGACATCTTAATGCATAAGCTAAACAAACATTAAGCAATTTATAAAGCTAGAGAATAAGAGGATTTTTTTGTGGTGGTACCCAAACCCAAAACAAATTGGGTAAGCTCTATCCTTATACAACCAGATTACAAATGAATTAATTATAATTTAGAAGGAATTCATGTTATGAGGGGTCTTCATTCTTCATTACTTTTTTCTTCATGACTTTCTTCTTTCTTCTTTCTTCTTTTGGTTGGTTGGAATGTGGTTACTCCAAAGGCTTCATGTGGTAGTACATAAGATTATAGACTTATAATGTTCATCTAATCTCCATAATAATCATTCCAAATCTAATTGCAAAATTACATGAAAATGGGAAAAAAAAATATAACCAAAACTGCAATAAGAATTAGCTAAACAAACCACAATCCCAATCATGTATATGAATAAATTGGACTTAGCACACATAGGTAACAAGTCCACCTGTGGATTATGCTTAGGGTATAAGTAACGCACATAAAGTATTTATATTTTTATTATTGCCTTTAGCACAATCTCAGAAGATAATGATTAGACTAAGATCGCCCAATTCATTCTACCTCACATGCACCTAACATCAGACTAAACATTACATCAAAATAAAATCACATCAAACCATGCACCCTAACATAGGACTAGGAATGGTGACTTAGCTTATTGTGTGTGTCATTTAAGGCTTGTGTGGTATGTTTTAGCTAGGCTTTAAGATTAGAGTTTTATAAGTGTGAAGGATTCAACTTAGAGGGTGGTTTCATTTAAGTGATTTAGTTGATTTGGTTGATTTTATTTGATAATTTGATTTGGTTTGAATGAACCTACACTTAATTACAAGTGTTGTAAGAAACGAAAAGAGAAGAGAAATTCTCTTTCCTCCCTACCATAATTAATTTCTAAGGTAAATTCATTAATGATTTTTGTTTAATGAATATATTTTTATGTGTTTTAATTAATCTTAAGTTCAGATTTTTCATAAATAAACATATTCAAAAAGAAAGGCATTTTAAGATTAAGTAAAGTGAATTACTATCACAAAACACACCACATTGTAATTCTTTCCAACATGTGTAACATGCATATGGATGAATCCTAAGCATATCTATACATGCATATAGAATTATTAGCACACCTTCATGATGAATGCTAAGATATATTACTTAAGAAAATTTGGAATGTTTCATGTATGCATGTTTTTGTTAAGTAGAAAGAAAGGATTCTTTTATCCATTATTCATATGCACATTTACATGTATAAAAGACATAAGTGAGTACGACGCCATTATTTTCTACACCAAGAGTGTAAGGTACAAGACCTACTTGGGGCTACTTAAAGCCTCAACCTGGGATGTCACTAATATACCACTTTTCTTAAATACATGTGCATGTACAAAAACAAATGAATGGAAAAAGAATCATGCAAAAGATTTTTTATGTTTGATTTGTTTATGCAATTTACATGTGTAAATGTGAATATCCTTCTTAATTCATAACATAAGAATGAATAAGAATATGTTTAAGCAAGTGTTGTGTTCTTTTCAAAGGAACTATACAATTTGCAAATCCTATTCAAAACTATACTAAAATATAAGAGAAGGAAAAGTCACATAATGCACATCTTTATATTTTATTCATATGTAAGCTTATAAGTAATTATAAGTAGGATACCTTTTATTTGTAATGTTTGATTTATAAGTTTTGCAAATAACTTTGGATTTAATAGTGATAATAGCCATTCATATTCTTACTTTAGCAAAACATGCAATTTGACATAAAGAAAACATTTCATTTTAATTTGATTTTTCAAAAGACATGAATGTATGATTTTCATATGACATATATATTTAGCATGCTAGGAAAAAAAATAAAGTGATGTGAGCATGTAATTTCATTCACCTTAATTAATTCTTAATGACAAACCTATGGAATAAGATTATTTAAAGAGAATCAAAATTGTTTAAAGAGATTTTATTTTAATTTTGAGTTTGATTTGATTTTAGGAAATGTGAAAAGGTTTGCTGGTCCTAACCCACATCCCACATGTGTGTTGTTTTATTTTAATTTTTAGAACCATTAGGTTGATTTTATATTTTGTTTAGGTTAAGGTGTAAATTAAGTTCATTAATTACTCTTTACCTACACCTCCTTAACATAATTATTCAAACAATAATGAGCCAACATATGATATACAATCACATTGAATTTAAATCAGCAATGCTCCCTAAGAAAGAAAGGGTCTAATGCAATTGGTTCATAATTATTGATTAATTAAGCTAAAGAATTTAATTAAGCTATAACCTCCCACACTGTGGGTTGGAAATAATTTTTTCAAGCTTTACTAAAGTTACAAACACCAAGTATCTACCCAAGAAAGGATTGATTGAGTGATTAAGTTTCTGGAGTATTAATTTTATTTTGAGTTTAGTTAATTGCTGTATTTAATGAAATGATTAAATCAATAATGTAATTTAAAATTAATTAAGTTTTCATTCAATGAAATAGACTCTTAGGAAAAGATTTGGAAAAGGCATCCTAATCTCATTCCCTAAGCCTATCCACTATTCTAAGATGATTAACAAATTTAATTAATGAATTTATCATCATGTAATAAGTTAATTAATCAGTTAATTGATTAAAAGAGTGATTGGAGATGAAACAAGCAATTACCTAAATTAATCCAATAATAAATTCCAAAAAAAATCATGGGAGGTAAGGGTCATCCCACTAATTAACCTTAGGGAATTTGGAATTAATTATTAGAATAATTAAGGAGTAATCAGTATAATTACATCCCCAATAAAACTTAAATTAAAAAATGTTACTATTCAAAATCAATTAACTTTAATTTTATATTATTCCTCACTGAATTATCTTTAAAATGAAGTTCAGTTTGAATTTTTTTGATTTTTCTACATTTAGTTATGTATTTTTGAAGTTTTTGTAATTATTAAAACATTAAATCTCTTAATTATATAACTAATCCAGTTGGCACCATGTGGACCATTGACACGGCGTGCGCATTCCATGCAGCGTGATGGAATTTGTTATTTAAGTTGTCACATCAGTTATACAGTCAATTGCGATGTTACGCATTTTCTCCTTGGACCATCTGATCAAAGATCAGACTGTCAAGATTAAAACTACAATTTCTAAAAGGATTAATCATCTAATATAGATCATTTAACCAAGATCGTCCATCCAAAATATGTGAGATTGATGGTCCATGATTCATCCCTACTCTTGCCTATGGGAGATGGGGGTCATCCATCCTCCAAGGCTTGATCCAAGCTCACTTGAGCTCAGATTTAGTAGAGATTCAACCCACACCATCAAGAGGTGTGGGGAAGAACATCCAACGGTCAATTTAACTTGGGATCACACTTCTCTTCACAAAGGAGCAATGAATTTTTACATTAAGCTCGGTTTTAAGGCATACCTCACCGAAGGCTATCACCGGTGCTCCCAACCGTCGAGGTAGCTTCATCTAGTGGAGTCTAGCCCTGTTAAAAGTTTCAAGGCTTGAGATCAAGTGGATCCTCCTATTGGCCAAGATGAACTACAAGTGTTTGCGCTTTGGTGAACCCCTCCTTCCCGTGGCTTGAGTGCTTGGGATTTGGCTTGGGTGAGCTATGTTGGGTCCTCTAATGGTTCTCATAAGAGGAGTTGCCTTTTGGTGTTAAATTGAGCAAAGTGGAATTTCCAATGAGCTCCTTTATTTCGATGAAAAATCTGAAAATGGAGAATTATAAAGAGCTTGAGGAAGCTTGGATGAACTTGGAGAAGGTTGCTCTGGGTTCCTCTCGTTCAATCGAGTGTGAGTGATGTGGAATGAAGTGGAATTAGGGGGATTATATCTCCCCCTACAAGGATTGGAAGGTCGTGAGCCTCCCTTCCATTTTTGATCAATTGATCAGATTGAATGAGTTTTGTTAGGTGGTTAGGGCTACCATGTGATTCGATTTTGGTAGAGGAGAGGTGGTGTGGAGTTGCACATGTGGAGAATTAGAGTAGGGAGGTGATCAATGTGCTCATTTCTAGATGGAGGGGTCAGTTTTGGCTTTGGGTTGGGTTTGGCTTACCCAAACCCATTGGGTCATGTGCACCACTCTCATTAGTGTCCACTTGGTCCACTAAGAGAGTGTCAAGTGGACATGAAAAAGATATGACCAAATTCCAAGTGGAATTGGCCATAGGTTACCCCTTGACCAAGGGGTAAAGTGGTCATTTGGCTTTGATTTTAGTTTAGGTAGGAGAACAGTTTGAAATTGGGTTAGTCCAAATTTCAAGGAATTTGGAGTTGATTTGATATCATTTGGCTCATGTTGACCCATTTAGGTCAAAATGGGTCAACTTGGGTCAAGTTGACCAATTGGCCAAATTGGGTCAAACCAAGGGTTGGGTCAAGTTCATATGACCATTTGAAATATTTTGGTACCATTGGTTTGGTTCAATTTGATTTATATTTGATTTTGGTTCATTTGATTTCATTTAGGTCAAATGGGTCAAGTTGTCCAATTTGACCCATTGACCTAATTGGGTTAGGTCATGGGTTGCTTTAAGTTTGGTTGGTCATTTGAAATATTTTGGTAGCTTTGGTTTCAATCAATTTTAGTTTTTGATTTTTGATTTGACCTTTTAGGTCAAGTTGGTGGTTCATGGTCAGGTTGGGTCTAGTTGGCCAATTGAAGCTTTGGTCAAGTTCAACAAGTGATTTAGAATGAACTTGATCCATTAGTTTCAATCAATTTAGCTTAGATCAAGATTTGACCCATTTTGACTTTTTAGGTCAAGTTGGGTCAACCTGGGTCAAGTACCCAATTGGGCTAGGTTAGGCTCAAATGATGACTTGGTCAAGCCCAATCATTGATAATTAATTAGTTTTGATCAATGGTTTTAATCAATTTGACCTACGATAGATTTTGGCTAGTTTAGGTTTCATTTGGGTCAAATGCTGCTTCGTCAAAGGTTATGTTTGACTTGGTTTGACCCAGTTTGAGTGATTGATCATCTTATGATGATTATTGCTCATAATGTGAGGCTTAGTTGGGCTTAGTTCAATCCAATTTCAGTAGGATTAGAATTTGGCTCAAAAGGATAATTTAGGTCACTTTGGGTCAAGTGAGCCTAAGATGATCAATTAACTTGATCAAAGCTTGATTCGAGTTTGGTTGAACTCACATATGGACTTATGATTGAAATATAAATCCATTTGCAAGTGATTTGGAGTCAAATGGGTTTTAATTCATTTGATAATCTCAAGTTCAAAGAATGAACATGGGCTTGATTTGGGTTTGATTTTTGAATTTAATTTTGGTTTGATGATTGAAGTTTGTGTTTATATTTGGATTCATGATTGAAGAATTGATTGAATCATGAAGAAAAATTAAAGGTTTGAATTAATTTGAGATTGATTTGGATAAGTTCAAGAATTTGACTTGAAAGGCTTAGGTTGGATTTTTGATTAGATTTGGAATTGAGTTTTAAATTTAGTTTTGGTCATTTGAATTTATATTTCATTTATATTTGTGAATATAAATGAGAATATAAATGATTATTAGAAAATCTTTTGAATTTGATTTGATTTGGATTTGATTTGAGCTAAGTCCATTAGATGGAATCAAAGTGACTTAGAAAGATTTTTTGGACTTGGAATTCAATCATGGGTTTCAATTATTTGGAATTGATTCATGACTTGAGAAAATCCATTAGAATTGATTTAAGGTTTGAGAAAATCAATTAAGTTGGAATTGATTTGAGATTTCATTTGAAATTGGTTTGAGTTTGAAGTTGATTTAGATTTAAAGTTGATTTGAATTTGAGAGAATCAATTAAGTTGGAATTGATTTGAGTTTGAAGTTGGTTTGGAGTTGAAGTTAGTTTTGATTTGGAGTTTGACATGAAGGAAGGAAGTGAGGATTTGGTTCAAGCTATAGGATAGGCAAGTTTTCTTAACACCCCTAAGGCATGACCTATTCTTATGGCTAACTCTTCTAAGTCTCTAGGTTAGGTTGAGTATTCACCTAATCACTAGAAGTGTCTTAAGACTAAGGAACTCTTAGTGTCTAAGGGAAATCTATGTCTAAGATGGAGAGGTTGAGAGCTCATTCTAAAAATGAGGTCAACAAGAACTAAATGTGATATGATTTGAAAACATGATTCTCATTTAATAAATTTGGTATTTTAAGTGGAACCAAAAGTGATATGATTTAAAAATATGATCCTCACTTAACAAAATTGGTATGTTATGTGGAACCAAATGTGTTATGATTTGAAAATATAATTCTCACTTAACAAATTTGGTATGTTAAGTGGAACCATATGTGATATGATTTAAGAATGAGATTCTCACTTAACAAATTTGGTATGTTAAAGTAACCAAATGTAATATGATTTGAGAATGGGATTCTCACTTAACAAATTTGGTAAGTTAAGTGGAACCAAATGTATTTTTTGAAGATGAGACTCTCACTTAACAAATTAGATATGTTTAAGTGAAATCCAAATGCATGTTTTGAAAATAAGACCCTCACTTAACAAATTTGGTATGTTAAGTGGAGGTCAAATTTATGTTTTGAAAATGACACTCTCACTTAACAAATTGGGTATGTTAAGTGAAAGCCTCAATGTATATTTTGAAAATGAGACCCTCACTTAACAAATTTTGTATGTTAAGTGGAGGTCAAATTTATATTTTGAAGATGAGACTCTCACTTAACAAATTGGGTATGTTAAGTGAAAGCCTAAATATATGTTTTGAAAATGAGATCCTCACTTAACAAATTTGGTATGTTAAGTGAAAGTCAAATGTATGTTTTAAAAATGAGACCCTCACTTAACAAATTGGATATGTTAAGTGAAAGCCAAATTTGTAAGTCATTTTTGAAAGAAGGGAAATCTATTTAACAATTTTAGGTATGTTAAATAGAGTTTATGATATGTCTTGCTTTCATGAGTAATTTAGAGAACATATATGAAATATGTTATGTGAAATTTCAATTTTATGCTATGATTTTGTTTGAAAATAGATTCCTCATTCAATAATTTTGAGTATGTTGAATGAATATGGTTATTTTCAAAAATGTGCTTTTGAAAAGATGGAAACTCTAACTTTAGCATATATGAAATATGTTAAGTGGAGTTTTAATTTTATGCTATGATTTTATTTGAAAATAGATTCCTCGTTCAACAATTTTGAATATGTTGAATGAATATAGTCATTTTCAAAAATGTGCTTTTGAAAAGATGGAAACTCAAACTTTAGCATATATGAATTATGTTAAGTGGAGTTTCAATTTTATGCTATGATTTTTTTTTTAAGATAGACTCCTCATTTAATAATTTTGAGTATGTTGAATGAATATGGTCATTTTTAAAACTATGCTTTTAAAAAGATGAAAACTCCAACTCTAACATATGTGAAGTATGTTAAGTGAAGTTTCAATTATTTGAAAATAGACTCCTCATTCAACAATTTTGAGTATGTTGAATGAATATGGTCACTTTCAAGAATGTGCTTTTAAAAAGATGATTTTGATCTTGATTTTGAAAAGAATCTCCATGTAATAATCATGGGGATTGTTAGGTGAGGTTTGGTTATATGGGGCTTGAAAAGGTGCTTTTTTTGAAAATTTTGTGCAAAATTATTTGTTATGTGAGTTTTGAAAGAGTGCTTTTGGGAAGTAACACTTTGCAAAAGAATTTATTTTCTTAATCATTAAGATGAACCTTACCTCACCAAGCTAGTGGTAAGAAGGTTCTAAATTTTTTAAATTTCCTTTTATGAGTTAATTTTATTTTTCACTTATTGGGAAACCCAATAAGGGTTCTAGGACCTATAAGGAGTGAGGTCCTAAAACCAAGAGGATGTTGGCTAGCTTTGCTTAAGAATGAAATAAGCTAAGTGCCAACAAAAGGAAAAATAGTTTTGGCCTCATATGAAATACAAGTCTACTATCGATGCTTGGAGACAACAATTGTCTACTAGAGATGGAGAGAGGAACCATCCCTGAGTCACTAGAAAATCGGTGTTTATTTTAGTTCAATGTGTATATGTGTGTATATGGGGAAGGGATACCACACAAATCCGAGGGTATTTATTGTGGTGACCGAGTATGACATCAAGGAATAGTGCACTATCTTGAAAGATAGAAATCACTACTCTACGATGGACCTAATCACCTAATAAAGACTCTTAAGGCATGATGGGTCCTTGACTATACCAGAGATTTTTCCCTTCTTTACACAGTTGAATAAAGTATGCTTTATTTAAATCGGGTTCTAAAGTTTCTTATGGGGGCAAGGCCCCATAGTTAATTACATCTTAAGAAAAGTAATTTTTTTAGTAATACTTTCAATTAAAGTAGGCAATTGTTATATCAAAAGAATTCAAAGATATGGCTATCAATAATTGGTTATATTTGGAAGATAAAATGGGATAGATCAAAAGGAAAGACATATTATTGAAGTAAAAGGAGATGAGTAGGGGATGGTCATGATACTAAAACTTAGTGAGCATCCCAAACTATCCTATGGTCGAGCTTTATATGTTTGAAAAGGAGAATTATATATTTGAGTTAAAATTTTATTAGAAATCTATGACTTATAATTCTACAATACAAGATTGTGGAAATGCCTAAGGGGTGAGAATTTATGCTTGTAGCCCCAAAGGAAAATAATAATCTCAGATCTTAAATCTAGGGAGCTTTAGCAAAGGCCAAAGCATGGCCTAAATCTAAGGCGAAAGTGGGTATATTATCTACCTCCACAAGAGAAAGTAAGCCACCCAACTACAAGACTTATAATCGCCTGAAGTGGCAGCCAGCTAACTCCTCCTATGATTTAAAATCATGTGGTCAAGTTATATATTTTTACAAGATGGCTAGGTTATTATTACTTAGAAAGAAAACTAAGATCATTAAATCCACTCTCTAAGAGACTAGAGCATGAGTGGCATGAATAATGACCTGGTCTAATGCAAAATTTTTTCAAAATTTATTTGATTTTGACTCTTTATTTTTGACACAAGCTATAGGATTTTATATGTTTAAATATTTGATGAAGTTGATTATGGGCCAAATCAAAAGAGAAAGAGGTATTTTTCCATCATAGGCTCTCAGAGGTTAAGCCTTTTTACTATCTGGCGAGGATGGAAACTCTCTTATAGCAAGACTAAAACAAAATGATATGCATGATATTAAACATACAACAACCAGCTAAGGGTTTGCTAAAATATTTTATTATCTTGATTTAATACCTAAGCTTTATGTAAGGTTATGAGTTATTTTAGAAAATTTAGTCATGAGTTGTTATTGGGGCATAAAATTTATTTTTTCTAAGAGCCTAATCACATCCAGTCCACACAACAATCATCAATCATAAATAAACTATGAAAAGACATGTTATTTCTATTGCATAATGTAAATACAACATCAATCAATTTTATAAAACTAGCACAAAAGAATAAAAGGCCGGTGTGGTTGGGTACCGACGTACAACTCAAAAAAGAAATGGATAGCCGAGCTCTACCCTTATACAACATGATATAATGAAAGAATAGATATAATTTAATTACAACAAATGAATGGGAGCTATGGGGGATCTTCAAATCTTCAAATCTCCTTCTTTCCTTCATCTCCTTCTTTCATTTGGTTGGGCAAGTTCCATAGGATCACATGGTACATAAGACTTGGTCTTGCAACCAACATTTATTCTAAGCCCCCATAGCATTAATCCTAATTTCTAATGCAAAATTACATTAACATAGGAAAATTATATCTAACTACACCTGCAAAATAAGTGTTAGCTAAACACATCATACAACCCAAGCGTTATATGAATAATTTGGACTTAGCACTGCATTATTGGTAACCTAATGTAGATTATGCTTAGGGGTTAAGCAACTTGTACAATAAAATCTTTATATTTATTTTAAGTACCCCTTTAAGCATAATCTCCTACAGAAAATATGATTAGGCTAACCATAGCCTAACATTAAGTCTACGCACATACACCCTAACCTCTAGTCTACAACATTACATCACAAAATAAAATATACATCAGACCATACACCGTTCTAACATAAAGAAAGTTAGAAGTGGTGACTTAATCTAATGTGTATGTGTCAAGGCTTGTGTGGTATGTGCTAGATAGGCTTTAGTGTTAAGATTTTCTAAATATGAAAGATATTTAATTATGAAGGGTGATTTCACTTTAAATGGTTTAATTAATTTTCAAATTTTACTTAATATTTTTTTTTGTTCATTTGACCTACACAACAACTAAGTGTTATGAAGAGAAGAAAAGAGAGGATCACTTTCTTTTATCCGTATCTTATGTCACATCTAAAGCAAATTAATTAATTAATTCCCTTTAGTGAATGACTTATTACATGTTTTAATTAATCATAAGTTTAGGTTCACTTTAAATAAACTCATTTAATAAGAAAGGAATCTTAAGGTTAGTTAGAATAAATTATTATCATATAACATATGTTTGTTCATTTCTTTCATCATGTATATCATGCATATGATTAAATCCTAAGCATAGCTATACATGCAATTTGTATCTTAGCACACTTAAATGATGAATGTGAGTAAATATATTTGGAATTAATATTTTATTTGGTTGAATGATTTTATCATATTAATTTAAAGCTCTATCTAAGTTCTTATGCAAAAGAATATAGAAAGAACCTTAAATCACATGACTAATCAACTCAACCAAATAAACAAAGTATGAATGTATGTCTTTTTAATAGAAAAAGGTGTTTTCATTCATTATTCTACACCAAGGGAATGAGAAAAGAACCTCCTTGGGGCTACTTAAAGCCATGTGTCCCTGGAATTTTCAGACTAATATACCCTATCCTGGATGTATAAACAACTACAATAATAGAAAGTCATGCAAAAATTGTATTTTTATTTGATTGATTTATTTGTAAAATGAATTAAAGCTCTATCTAAATTCTAATGTCCAAATACATAAAAATAAAATCAAGTACATCGCCATCACCAAAGGAATGAGCTAGGAACCTGGGGTACTTAAAGTCGTGCATCCACGGAATGTCCGTAATATATATCGCTAACATTCTTATACACAAATCAAAGGAAGGAAGAGACTTTATTTTATACACTAAATTTATATTCACTTACATTTCCTATGTATATATTTAACTAAATTTATAATATATATGTATATTCAATCATTAGTAAATTTTTGAAAATATATTTTAGATTTAATAGTGATACTAGCCACACATATTTTTAATTTAAATCAACACATGCAATTGACATAAAAGAACCCATTTTTATTTGATTAATTTGAAAGACATGAGTGCATGAGTACAAGTGGCATACAATATTTAGCATAATTGGAAAGAAATGAAACAACACAAGCATGTGATTTCATTCAAATCAATTAACTCATAAGGATAATCAAACTAAATAAGATTATTTAAAATAAACTAAAGTTCTTTAATGTCATTTCATTTTCATGTTTGATTTGATTTAAGAAAATATGAAAGAGGTTTGCTAATCCTAATCTCATCCCTCATGTGTGAGCTTAATTTCATTTAATGAAGAATAATTAGGTTAATTTTATGTATTAATTAGGTTAGGGTATGAATTAAGTCCATTAATTAATCTTTACCTACATCACCTTAAGTTAATTAGCTAATTAATAATGAGCCAATATGATATGAAACCACATGAAAAGTAAATTTGCAATGCTCCTAAGAAATAAAAGGGCCCTAATGAAATTGGCTCATGATTAATAGTTAATTAAGCTTAAGGAGCTCACTTAACTACTTTTATGATTTTCTCACACATGTGAGTTAACCATAATTTCATTAGCTCTCTCTCTTTAGGTTATTGAACACCCAAAGAGTGACCCAAGGTTGATTAAATGTGATTAGATGTGAATGAATGGATTTTAAATTAAATTTCATTTTATTCAAGTCATTATTTATTTAGATTATATCTCTTAATTAGGATGATAAAATTAACTTAGGAAAAGGGATCAAGAGATGGTCTCAATTCCAATCACTAAGTCATTCCAATTAACAAAGCTCTAAAATAGCTAACATCTTAATTAAGTTAATTTCTTAATCTTTAATTAATTGAAATGGATAAAGAGGCTTAATGAGATGGTCATAAGGAATAAACCTAAACCATTTCTCTAAGATTCTTCACTATTAATAAAGGGCCATGAACTTAATTTATGGATTAAGTTACTATTCATTCACTAATTATCACTAACTAAATTAATAGAGTGATTAAGGCTCAATCAATTGATTTTCCAAATTAAGCGACCAATAAAATCTTAGAAAAATAATGGAGGCAGAGGTCATCTCACTAAACATCTACTGAAAGTGTGAGATTAATTGGGTGATTAATTAATGAGTAATTAAGCTAATTAAATTTTTAATTAAATCTTAATTAAGCTAAAATCACTATTCAAAATTAATTAATAATAATTTTAATGGATTCTACTCTACAATATTTTTAAAATGAGCCATCATTTGTTTTTTTTGGATTTTTCTAGGATTATTTATGAATTTTAGAAGTTTCAACCTTAAAAATATATTATTTAAGCTTAATTAAAGCCTTAATCACATATGTGGTTGATGCGTGCTTTCCACATGATGCTACGGGATTGGTTACTTAAGTTATCACATCCATCGCTGACTCGAATTGTAGTGAAAGTGCTAACTCCGTAGACCGCGATCTAAGATCAGATAGCCACGATCAAATCCATGATTTAAGAAAAGAATCAAGAGATCTAACATGGGATTAGATCATGGCTATCCATTCTGATCACATGAAACGGATGGTCTGTGATCCATCCCATTCGGGAGCGATGAAAGATGGATGTCATCCGCTTTCCCCATTCGATCCGAGCTCACTCAGATTGCCTCCAAATTGATCCCCACACCTTTGGGGAGGGGAGGTGCACACATCCAACAGCTAAGATCCAATGACATTCAAATTTTCTTTACCAAACAATTTTCCATACAAGGCTTGGTTTTGCAAAATTATCTCACTAGATTTAATGTCTAGCAGTGGGATTGACAGGTAGCATAGTTAGGCGAGGCCCCTCTGGGTTTTTGATTTGGTGGAAATCTCGTCGACCAATCCATGTGTAAAGACTCACCGATTGAACTGATCTCGGTGGTCGAGAAGGCACGTGGATGGTTTGATTGTCTTTGATAAAGTATGAGGATGGTGTGGGTGCAAGGAATTAAAGTTTAATTGAGTGTAGAAGAAGTATTGCTCAGACGGATGTTGTCTTATTTTGGTTTTACACACAAAGAGTAATGGCTGATCGAAGGAGGCTTGGGATGCTCTACGAAGCTCTGAGGGATTTTGAAAATGCCTTAGGGACTCACACTAAGCAATTGGTGAAGAATCCCACTCAAATTGAGGGGGTATCCCCCTCAATTGCACTTGATGGATGGACGGGATTTATGGCTAAAAATCATCCGATTGGCCACCATTGAGTCATCGGAGGGGTCACTGTCAACTCCTCGTGGCATGCCAAGAGTGCAGGAAGTGGTGGCAAGAGTCTCAAGGCTTGATATGGGGAGATTGTGTGTTGGTTCTTTACTCTGCCCATGGGGTTCCCCATGAGGTGGCCGCTTGCTTGCTTGGTCCATGACAAGTGCTAGGATGGCTTATGGTGGGCTAAGGTGGCCTAGGAGTTCATCATTAGAAAGTTTGATGGCTGTCATGGAGATGGGTGAGTGGACTTTGCCTTTTAAGGCAAGAATCCAATGCAAAGAGGGGTGTCCATTGGTTAATCCCCTTGGGTTGGCCCACATGGATTTGGGCTAGCTTGGGGCTGACCTAGGGTTAATTTGGGTTGGGTTAGGTCAGCCATCAAAGTTCCATAAAGTGGCTTTGAGTGATTTGGCTTCATATGATCAAAATAGGCTCATTTGAGTTAGGTTGGGTTGGGTTGACCAATTGGTCAAATTGGGTCAAACCAAGACTTGGGTTAGGTTCATATGATGATTTGGGATGTTTTGGTTCAATTGGTTTTGATTAATTTAGCTTAGGTTTGATTTTGGCTCATTTGGATTCAAATAGGTCAAATGGGCTAAGTTGACCAATTTGACTAATTTGGGTTTGGTTATGTGTTAATTCAAGTTCAATTGGTTATTTGAAAATGAGTGTAGGCTTTCATTTGATTTAATTTTGGGTTTAATTTGGATTTTGGCCAATTTGACCCTTTAGGTCAATTTGGGCTAGGTTGATTAACCAATTGGTCAAATTGAGCTCAATCATGACTTTGGTCAAGTTCAATAAGTGATTTGGAATAAACTTGAACCATTGGTTGTAATCATTTTGGATCAAATCATGATTTAACCTATTTTGGCTTTTTAGGCCAATTTGGGTTAACTTAGATCAAATGGTCAATTAGACTTGGTTTGGCTAAATTGAGGGTTTGGTTATGTCCAATCATTGATTATGAGTGGGTTTGAGTCAATAGTTTCAATCAATTTGGTATATGATGGATTTTGGCTAGTTTGGGTTTCATTTAGGCTAAAAGTTGACTTGGTCAAAGGCTAGGTTTTACTTAGTTTGACCCAATTCAAGGTGGTTGATCACCCTAGGGTGACTGTTGATCATGATACAGGGTTTGGATGGGCTTAGTTCAATCCAATTTGGGTTGAATTAGAACTTGACTCAAAATGGTATTAACCTAAATGGGTCAATTTGCTTGATTCAAGTGTAATTGAACTCACATATGGACTTAAGATGAAAATATAAATCCAATTGCAAGTGGTTTGAAGCTTATGAATTTTGGTTCATTTGATAATTTCAAGTCAAAAGGGGTCAACATGGGCTTGACTTGGGTTTGGATTAATAATAGTTTATGTTTATGATTGAAGGAATGATTGAATTATGAAGAAATCCATGAGTTTTGAGTTGATTTGGATATCATTTAAGAAATTTGGCTAAAAGGGATAAAATTGAGAATTTGATTTGATTTGGGTTTGGTTTAGTCCATTGGAATTTATATTTCATTTATATTTGGTTTAGTCCATTTGGAGTGAGTTGGAAGCAAGACCAAATTGAGGGATGTAGGTCAAAAAGGCTTAAATAGGGAATTGATTTGGTTTGATTTATTTTTGGTCATTGGAGGGTGGGCTTTATTTATATTTGTGAATATAAATGAAGGAATTATTGATTTATAAAGAAACCAATCAAATTTGATTTGACTTGAAGGAGGTTTTGGCTAAACATATGAAGATGGTTCATATGGCTTAGAAAGGGGTTTTGGAGTTTGAATTCAATCATGGGTTTCAATCATCTAGAGTTGGATTTGATTTATGATTTGGGTTGGGATTTGATTTGAGATTTTTTTAAGGCTAAGCACATAAGATAAAATCAAAGGGATTAGGAAAGGATTTGGAATTTGAGTTTAATCATAGGTTTCAATCATTTGATTTAGGATTGGATTTATGATTTGGAATTTGAATTTGAGGTTTTGTTTAAAGAAGGAAGCAAGGATTGGGTTTAAGGCTATAGGATAGGCAAGTCATCCTAAATCCCTAAGGCATAACCTATTCCTATGGCTAGCTCTTCTAAGTCTCTAGGCTTAGGTTAAGTGTTCTCCTAATGACTAGAAGTGTCTTAAGACTAAGGAGCTCTTAATGTCTATAAGAGTCCTAGAACTATGATGAGGAAGTTGACAACTCACTCCCAAAAATGAGATCAACATAAGGATAAATCCTAAAGAAAAAATAAATAAAGTTTAATCCTTCTAAGGAAATCATGATCTTAGGATTGGGTCCTAAAGGTGATATTTTTATCTCTCAGAGTGTAAGTATGAAACTTCCATCTCTGGTAAGTTGGTATATTAATCACTTAGGACTTGTTAGTCAAAATTAATGAAGAAAGCCTTAGTTTTCTCTGTTCAGAGACTAAGGCATTATATGCTTTCAATACTAAGTGAATCTAAAGAGAATACTTTGCAATGTCTTATGAACCATTAGACGTTGCCTTAATGTCTAGCACGGTGGTCAAAGATTTTATTGCAAGCTGAGATTACCTTATGTATCTCACCATTTGATTTGATGATAATAAATCTTGTATAATAAGAACTAATTATCTCTTTACATGATAAATTATTCACATTAATCATTATAAATGACATTATTAATTTAGATTTATATTGATGATACATATATATATATATATATATATATATATATATATATATATATATATATATATATATGCTTACTAATTTTAAATTCAAAAAAATTCTTCAACTCCTAGTTCTTTAGTTATATTAGAATGCTAAAGCTATTAGACATTGATTTGGTGGGAATTTTTCTAGGATTAATTATATTAAGGCAAATGAAAATCTCACTAAAATAAAATAAATCATTAATTTCAAAATAATGTATTGAGAATTATTCATAAATTATACATTTCATATTTACAATTATTCTTCAAATTATTCATTTAGAATAATGTGAACTAAATGCATAAACTTTATTTCATTTATTGTGCTTCCATGCAACTTAAAAGTAAGTTCACATTTCATTAAATTGTTCTCAATCTTAGGCATACTCATTATCCATTTATTCAATGCATGAATCTAAAATAACCAAACATTATGCAATGTATTATTTTTCTCTCTCCTATTTTCCTAGTCTTCTCTCTCCTATCCTATCTCTCATCCTAAACCTTTTTGGCTGAACTTTTCATAATTATTTGCTAAATAAATTATGTGAGAGTTATTCAAATTATTTCCATAATTATCCAATTTTTACATAAACTCATAAATTCATTAAATCTGAATCTTTCAATTAAATTATTTTTGAATTCAAATTGAATATACCTTTGATTGCATATACAAATTTAAATTGTCCTCTTTATGGAATGTTATGTGCCTGGTCATATGCTAATCTAGTTGATTTAATTTGAATTAATTTGAGTTTATTTGAGTTAATTCAAATTCAAATAAAATAAGCCATGGAATTATCTTCTTTCCTTCTATATAAACTTTATTTTTGGAAACCTCCTTTGGCCAACTATATCTTTATTCAAATTTAATTATTTTCTTAATGAAAATTGATTTAAACTCTTCTAAGATCTGATCCATCATCATTTAATTCAAATTAATTACATTAAAATAAATCTAATCTATTTTAGGAAAGTAGCTTGGCTGAACTTTTGAATATTCCTAGGTTTTTTTAAAAATAAAGCTTGTATGTTATCTCTTTCCTTCCTTCATTCTATCAAGATTAATTGATTGAATATTCTATGATATTGCATTAAATACTAATTTAATCCTATCATGGCAACTTTCTTTTTGGCCAACCATATATCATGCTTAATTTAAATTAATCAAAATTCAAATTATTCCCTCTTCTAGTTGAACAATTAATTGTGTCATGACTTGTTTGGTAATAATTCAAACTTTTATCTCCTCTCTTTCTCTCTTGGCCGACCCACATAAGCATTAAACTTTTTAATTACATTAGAAATCATGTCATATGACAAATTGATTCAATTTAAATCTCTCTCCAAATTAATTTTCCCTCTATATCCCCTTTTTGTCGATTTTCTTCATCATGGTAAATTAATTTAATTTAATTGATTCAAATTTAACCACTTACTAAATAAACTTTCCCCCTTCCTTTCCTTGGACGAAATCCCTCTTATATAATTTGACTTTTAAATTTCTTTTCAATTAAACCAACTTTCTATATTAAATTCCCTTCTATTTCTCTTTGTCCTATTTTTTATCTCTTGCCATTTTTTTTAAGTGGTTTATATTTAAATTAATTCTAAATGTGTTTCCCTCCTATTTTTCCTTCTTTTGGCTGAACCTCATGACCCTTTGTATTATAAATAATGTTCCTTAAACTAGGGTAATTCCTCTTGGAAAAATCTCTCTTAGATAAACTCTCTCTTGGCCGAATTTTTGTAAAACCTTTAGAGATCTCTTGTTGGTGAATCAAGTGCTAATTTCATCATTCATTTTTTATTCTCCAACCTACAAGTGATTGGCTTGAGGATTGCACAAAAGAACATGGAGGATTGGTGGGTTTCCTTGTCGCCGAAAGCTTAACAAGGTGTTTTCATTTTAGTTTGTGATTTTACATGCTAAGTGACCTTGTTCTCCTTCATGGCTTGAGTTTCTTTTGCATTTGGTTAATTTGTTTTGTGCTTAACTTATCTATTTCTATACTTTCTCAAGTTGGCCGAAAGCGTCATTGTTGATGAATTAAAGTGTATTATTGTAGGTTGTTTTCTCTTCATTATTCCTACATGTTCTAAAGAGAGATTATTGCCTTTGTGAATATTTCATATAAAATACTTGTGAGTAACAAGTTTTATTACTTCTAAATCATCTCATCTTTTGCATAAATAATAATTTCTTTAAAAAGAGATTTCATTTGAGTTTATGTGATTTAATATTTCATTTTTATTTGATCTTTTGGAAAACTCTAAGTCTATTTCGAACAAGTGATTGATTCAAGTTTCAAATCATTATTATGCTATATTTCAAATCATGAATTAAATCACATTAATTTCAAGTTATCATATTCACATCAAATATTTTAAAGATTCATTTACATCATATATATATATATATATATATAAAGTTTAATTATTGTTCAAATTTAAACATCAATTAAAGTGAGCTATCTTTCATTCCATTGAATTCACTTGCCTTAATATTGTAGTTGTAGTGAGGTTTATATTAAAAAATTGAGAGTTAGATCCTTCTTTCTTCTTTTTCTTATTGTATTATTGTGTTGTACTTGCCCGTTAAGGAAAGTACATTGTTAGGTTGTGCTTGCCCATTAAAAAAAGTATGTTCTTGGGTTGTACTTGCCCGTTAAGGAAAATATGGTGTTGGGTTGTACTTGCTCGTGAAGGAGAGTATGAGAGATTTGTTATAATCTCATTTTGACTTAGTGAATTCATAGTTTGGGTTATTAGGCGTAGACGTAGGCCTGTTTTTGAGGTTTGGCTGAACCACGTAAAAATCTCTATATTATATATAATTTTATTTTATGCACTTTATTTTTTATATTATTGTTGATTGTTGTTTTATTTCTCTATAGCTTTATCATTATAATTTTAAGTTTTATACAAAAGTTTAAAATTAAGTTTTTGAAATTATTTTTTAAAATCCTAAAACATGTGGAATAATTTATATTCATGTACTAACATATTTATATGGGCATCTTTAACTTCATTAGTACCTTCATAAGTAACAATTAATTTATCTCAAATTTTTTTTATGGTGTTAAACATGAAAATTCTCATATTATCATAAAAAAGTAAAGCACAATATAAAATATTACAAGCCTTAGCATTTAATTCATCTAATTCTTTTTCATAAGCAGACCATCCATTAAAGGTTTATCAGCTTTCAAACCATTTGTTTCAATAATGGGTATGTGATATTCATGTATAAACATATACCACATTTTAGAATCTTGTTCATGAATAAAAATACTAATGTAATTTTTTTGATAATAAAATGAAACATTATCAAGTAAAGGTAGCCTATGTGTGGATTGTCCTTCAGGTAGTGTACCCTTAAGAAATATTTGTGCCATAGTGATCTTAACTTAAAGTTGTTAAGCCACAAATTGAACTGAGGCTTTAATACTAATTATTATAAAGTTATGACACATAAGAGGGGAGGTGAATTGGGTTTTTAAAAATATTTTTAAATTAAAAGTTAATTTGAATGCTTTGTAGAAAAGTTAAATATAAATGATTATACTTTAATAAACTATAATAATAATAAGCAGCAATAAATAAAGGTATAAGTGCAAGAAATGTAAAAAGATAACACAAAGATTTTTACATGGTTCGGCCAAACCTCCAAAACTGGCTCCACAACTAGTAACCTAAGCTAGGAATTCACTAATTCAAAGTTGAGATTATAATAAATCTCCCGTACTCTCCTTCATGGGCAATTACAACCCGCCACCATATTTTTTCATATGGGCAAGTACGACCCAACTCGTACTTTCCTACAATGAGCAAGTACAACCACAACACATACTTTCCTACAATGGGCAAGTACAACCCAACACAAAATAATAAGTGACAAAAAAAGAACTACAAATATCTAACTCTCAATTTAAAATATTTTGGTACTCATTACCCAATTATACTAATATTAAGGTAAGTGAAACTAAAAGAAGAGAGCTCACTAATTTTTAATTGATATGAAACTTTTGAATGAATATTCACTGCAAGCAAATTTTTTAAAAAATTTAATTTAATATAAATTTATGAAAGCGTAATGTCAAAATGAGTTAAGTTGATAATTTAAAATACAAAAAAATAAAGAATTGAATGATAAACCACAACAAGCGTAATATGCAAACTTGAATTAAGTAATTAACTAATTTGTTATGAAAGATTGAATTAGTTGGCTTGAATTCTCTTTTACATTAGCAATGATATATCCAAGTGATAAAGTGATTTGTAAATAAGAAAGTTTGATAATCACTCGTATACTATTTGAAATAACAACATAAGATAAATTTGATTTAAGGATATATGAAAATGAAATGAAAAGAAGCGAACTGTAGGCACCAAGTTGATTCAAATAGGTCAAATGGTTCTACTAACTCAAGAACATAATGAAGTATGATGTTAAGCACAAATACAACTTAAGTAACCTACATACAACTTTTGACCAAGGTAGGAATCAAAATCATATAAAGTGATTAAGCACAAACTAATTTAAATAATCTTATCTGGCTTTTGACCAAGGAAGGAAACTTGGTTATGTAAAGAGTTTAAGCACAAAATAAGTTGAATAACCTTATGTAGTTATCACCAAGGAAGAAAACAAGATATGATCAAAAGTTAAGCATCTTAAGAAGTTTTAAGCTCCAAGCTCTTGGCCAAGGGTTGATTCCACCTATCCTTCAAGTTTTCTAAGCAATCTTCACTACAATATTTCGGCCAAAGGAAAGAAAAGATGATTGAATGAGTTGTATCACTTGAATGACAAAGCTTCTCCAAGAAAATAATGTAGCAAACTTTGGCCAAGAGAGGAGAGTAAATTTTTGTGGAACCTAACTCAATAAAACAAAACACCAATATGTTAAGAAAGAATGATGAGGGTCGGCCAAGAAAGCATCTATGGGAGGAAAAATTATTTGGCAAGAACATGAATTTTGAATTCAAAAGAACATGATGAAATTCTAATGAATCGACCAATATAGAGTTATAAATAATTAGGCTCCTTAGCATATTGGTCATAAAACTAAATTCGAAGGATATCAATGGTGGCTCACACCTAAAACATGGGAGGGAGTCCAAACAAGAAAATTACTCAACTTTGAATGAAGACATTTCAACTTATGATGAGAGATCCAATGTGGATTTTGACTAAAGATGATCTATAAGAAATAAAGAGAGAGTGAGAGAGAGATATACAATCAAATGGAATTCAAGATCAATTTTGAATAAAATAATTTTTAGAAAGAATCCAAGGGAATTTTGGTCGAGCTAGTTTTTTTAATTAGGATGATCACATTAATGCAATAAATCAATTTGAATCCAAGTTAATATGATATTCAAATAATAAAAAATATTTAAATTAATTTAAATTTAAATACATGTGGCGACCAAACAATTTCTTAAATGGGATTTAATTAAAACAGAAATAATTTAAATATGGGCTGATTAAAATTCAATTTTTAAAATGACTTAGAATAATTTAGTTAAATCCATATGATTGAATTAAATCATTCTTGGGACGTTTAAAATATTCCATAAAATATTAGATTTAATTTAACTAGGATATGACATAAATTAAGCAAATTAAATTCAAAATTTTCAATTAATGAATTTTTAAAATATGAAAATTCAGAGAATTATTTATGGAAATTTTTTAATAAATCTAACATAATTTATTAGCTAAAATCCAATAAAAAATTCGGCCAAAATAATATGAGGATGATAATGATGATAGGAGAGAGAAGATAGAATAATATGAGAGAGAAAATAGAATAATAGAATAATTCTAGAATAATTTAATTTTCATGCAATGAATATATGAATAAAAATTATGATTAAGCATGGAAATCATTTAATGAAGTTGATAGTGAATTTATCTCATTTAAGCATGGAACTTGAAGAAATAATTTCAAATATAAAATGTAGAAAATATAAATTATTTTGAGATGAATGAATCATTTATTTTGTTTTATTGAGCTCTTCATTTGCCTTAATATTGTGATTCCTAGAAAATTCCCACACAGTTCAAGTCCAACACTTTAGCTTTTTCAATTGACTATAGAATTTGGACTTGTAGAATTTTTCTGCACACTTGAATTTAAACTAATTAGTAGCATTTGAACATATATTTATTATCATGAAGATCAAACTCACATGAGATGGGGCTTATGAAGTCAACAATTACATTTACAAGAAATGGAGAGAAAGAGAGAGTGTGTGGGAATTTTAATTTGATTCAAAATGTTCACTATCCAATATCCATTCATCATAATAAGAAGATAACCAACTATTTTTAGAAGAAGATTCCAATTCAATTCACACACAATAATATACATATATATATATATATATATATATATATATATATATATATATATATATATATATATATATATATATATATATATATATATATATATATATATATATATATATATAAACATTTTACATATTTGATGGACTTACAACAATCCATATTACATGTGACAATGTAATTATATAACAAGTTCTTTATATTTTAGAACATAACTCATAAGAATTTTGTGGTATGTATGTAATTTCTCTAAGAATACATAACTTTAGAAGATGATATGAAACATAACATTAGAAATTCAAGGCATGACAAATGAACATGGTATATGAATGTTATCTTTTTGCCAAAGAGCCTACCTTTAAGATGATCACAACAATAATATTCTATCCAAATATTAACAAGTAATATGTTTAATAGTTCAATAAATAACAAAAGAAAATGCATAAATGAGCCTCTACTTTAACATGAATATAAAAGAAGAAGTTATTTCTATCTCCATTAATATGTTTAATAATCCAATAACCTACCATTTATGCATTCTCTTTTGCCAAAGTGCTTGCCTTTGAATGACCAGAACAGTAATATAGGCTTCCACTAATATAGATTTGACTTGGTAGGATTTTCACCTCTGTTCATATGCCTACATAGAGATAGAATTTATTTGTATTTATTGTATGTGTAGTAGTTTTATGTACTCATTTACTATTTATGAAAAGGCTTAGGATTCAAATATTAATATTATGATCCTTAATTTTTTTCTATGGGGTTTAAAGTGTTTTTATAATATTATTTATAATGAAATTGGTTAGAAAAGTAAGCTCCTTAGCTTTCTTATTTTTATTTTTTTATATATTAATTTCTTCTATCCAAATATTAATAAGTAATTTCATGTCCAAAGTCATGTTCTCTTCATGTTTCTTGATATTTTGACATTCTTTTATGATCCAATCAATTTCTTTATCAAGGCAATGAAAATAAATATTTTAGTAGACCTATAACTTCAATATTCAGTTCACTAAAGTAATGTGATAATGATGAATTTCAACATAAATAATTATATTAAAAAATATTTAAAAATTAAAAAATTGACCATTGTACATATTTTGATGATAACCTATCATAAATTTCTAATAATTTATTTGACATGACATTTAAAATAATGCTTTTATAGATCTTATCGCCATGATTTGAATTATCTATATTGGTGCAATTATTATCATTTCTTTCTTTAGTCATAAGCTTAGTAAGTAGAAAATATATTTTATGAATGTTTAGTTTAAGCATTATTTGATTTTGAACACTTTAATGTTCTCATGTAAAAATTTATACTTGCATAGTGTCTGTAATAGATTTAGTAGCACAAATCATATTAACATGCATATTAGCACTCATAAGTTGTAAATCTCAAACTATGTTTATAAACTTTTGGTGATCATCCCCATGCTTAGCATTTTAGTTTGCATCAAATAATGATTGAAAGTTTTCATATTTTATTTCATTATCTTCTTATCACATTCTTTATGTAGATAATTAAAATAAAAATCAACCAAAATAACTTCAATAAAAGATTACTTCCTCTCATTAAATTGGAGTTTGTGGAGAATTTTAATGAGGCTCACATTTGATAAATATTAACAAAATGTTAAAAAAAAGGAGGTGACATGCAATAAACTTTTTTTTAAGCTTAAATTCACTAAATAGAGTGGAAAAGTGGCAGACTAAAAGGGGAATAGTAGTAAGAATATTCTTATATAATCATATATAATATGGAAAGTATATCATGAAAATCAACCTTAAAATTTAGATGATGGTGAGGTGTTGAACATAATAAATATGTTGATGATGACAACAAAAGAATGTATGATGGTGAATGACTTAATGGCAATGATTATATTTTTGACAAATTGATAGATCAATTGGATGAAAGTCTAGAGAAAGATAAGATGGAAACTTTATAATATAATGGAATTAAGTTGAATGGCTTAAGTATGATAATTAAGACTTTATTTTAATATATTCCAATTTTTTTAAAGATTTATAAATAAATAATTAAAAAAATTATATAGACAATCCATCTCTAAGAGCCAACATTTCAACCAATGTGCAACTCAAATTTAAGTTCATTTGTGACTTCAGCTCAATTTATGGGCAGCTCCGTAATAGGAGTACTGGGAGCTTATGCCCCATTGGCTCAACCTATATTAACCTATTAAAAATATTTTTTATAAATTTGTAAGGGCCTATGATTTGTCATTCATAAATACTTAAGCAACTTCAATGAAAAATTGCAAAAAAAGCATCATAATACTGGCATTACAATACACATATTATTGTGTTGGATTGGAGGTTGGTTGGTCTTGCCAACTAGTTCATTTCTCATCTCTTGCTACTATTCCCCATAGTTGGGAGGTGTTGTCATCTTTATGCCACATTATGAATGCACCATCATATTAGATTTTTAGGATATTGTTTGATTTGATTCAAGTGATAAAAGGTTCAAGACACTCCAAGCCAAACATTTAAGTATGCGTCATTCTCTACTATGGCATAACTCCGCTCATCTAAGGAATTTTTTTGTTATCTTTTATCATCAAAATGGTTATTTGTCTAAAAAGTAAGTTTAAGTTCAAAAGCATAAATTTTGTTCTTAGTTAAAAACTAAAAATAATTCTTTTTTAATGTGCCTAACTATAAAATTATTCAAATGTTGCATAATATTATACATATATTATACATTGTAAATATTTAATTTTTGGGTACTTTAAATGGCCTTTAATTTGACTCATTTGTAATATAACAATCTTGTATTCTCCCTAAAAAATATAGGGTAGAAGAATTTTGTAAGTGATCAAATAGCCAATGGGATTAAACGCATGAAGAAATAGGCCTCTTCTTTATCCCTCCTTTGTAGACTTTTCACCCACCGAGAAAACACAAGAGGACCCCCATCTACGTTGATTGCATAGTTACCTCCGGGCTGGACATGGCAATGAATCTTTAATTTTGTTCAATTTTTGTCCTCATCATGAAAAATTTCTAACTCCACCTTACTCAACTTCTTGGCTAAATTAAACCGAGCTCATTGGCTGCGCTTGAGTCAACTCAATCCGCTCAGGCTGACTACTACGGACAACGGACAAAAATGCTCAAATTAGACAAGATATTCCCGTCGTATCCCTGTTTTTCTCCTTCTTCAGTTTACGCTCACGTCTCTCCAAAATCGAACTCCACGAAAACCCTAATCGTTGTCGATGGTGTGGAGATCTGTTCCTCGCCTAAAACACATCCTACGAGGCACCAATGCTTATTCTTTTCGTCGCCTAGGGTTAGGATCCATCGACATCCCACGATGGGTGACCTACATGCCCCGTCCCGGCGACGGTGCGCCGAGGCCGGTTACGTTAATACCCGGCGACGGCATCGGCCCACTTGTCACCGGCGCTGTAAAGCAGGTCATGGAGGCGATGCACGCGCCAGTGTACTTCGAGACGTACGAAGTACATGGCCACATGACATCAGTGCCAGCGGAGGTGATCGAGTCGATTCGGAGGAACAAGGTTTGCATCAAAGGAGGACTGGAGACGCCGGTGGGTGGAGGTGTGAGTTCGCTCAACGTGCAGCTGAGAAAGGAGCTCGATCTCTATGCTTCGTTGGTTAACTGCTTCAATCTCCCTGGACTGCCTACGAGGCACGAAAACGTTGATATTGTCGTGATCAGGGAGAATACCGAGGGGGAATATTCTGGGCTCGAGCATGAAGTCGTTCCTGGCGTTGTCGAGAGCCTTAAGGTACCCTTTTTATTCAGCCTTATGCTTTGATTGTTGGGAATCGTCCGTGTGGAACATTGGAACGTATTTTCTCGCAAGGAAGTATAAGGGGCTGCAAATGCATGCTAACATTTCGTTGCCGGTCAGGAAAATTCCAGATATTTCAAATACAGAAAGATTATAGATTTGAAGATTGACGAATTCCAAATACACCGCCAAAGTGATGCTGGCTACACCGGGGCGCTGCCGCTGCCGTTGCCGCGGGCCGCCGCTGCCGCCGCCGCCACTCGGCCGTCGCGCTGGCACGCCGTCACGGCGCCGCATCGCCCATTCACTGATGCCAAAACCTTCCATTTTACATTATATTTCATTAACCAAACAAAAAAAGAAAGATTTAATTAGAAACTTTCAACCAAACAACTATAAAGAATCCTTTAATCAGATTCCAAATTAAAACCAAACAGCCCCTAAGTACACTCGATTTTCTGAGGATACATCGGCTATGGAATTGTTTGACTAAATTTTATTTAAGCTCCATAGCGTCTGTTTTTCATAGGCTTCCCGTAATTGAAATTTGAAAACATGCAAGTATTGCTTTTTTCTATTTTTTTGTTAGTACTCACAATCAGAACTGCTGAAATCAACCTTGAAGATGTTGAATTTGACTAACAGCTAAAGGTAGGATGAGCTCAGGCTCTTCAACATTTCAGAACTAGAATGGTTTTTGAGTGGTGTTAGTATGTTTTATTATTGTTTGTTTTATTTGTAGTAGATCATTGTAAACAAGGATGTCAAGGTAGTTATAATTGTAGTAATATTCTAGATAATGATATTTAGCCAGTTCTTAAATAGTTTCAACCCAATGGTATGGCCATCTTAGCAAAGCTGTATCTTTAGTTTCTTTTTGAGAAATACACTAGCATATGCTCTTCTTTGGTTATTCTAGCCGGTGTTTGGAGCTACAAATTACTTTCGTTTTGATTTTTCAATGATCTAGTTAACCATCAAGCTGCCATTGTAATTACATTTTGTTTGTAGTTATTGCCTATGCATATAACATAGAAAATCTAAAATTATTTGATTTATAAATTTTCTACTTGTTTAGAATCTTGTGTTATGTTATTTATGTTGAGTTTTCTTTTCTTTTGATGATTTGATGCAGATTCATATAGCTTGTTGAAATTAGGTGAGACCCAAGATGGAAAGTCGACTAACTTAATCGAGATCGACTATAAACATCATTTAGCAAATGTGGCGAATTTATGAGCCGACTAGCATTGCGGCTCACTGCTTGGTGATCAATCGTTGTAAGATCATTGTCAATTGACAGATTAATTCTAACGATAACGACCAACGACTTTGCATTTTCGAGCCAACGAGCTTGCATTCTTTGGATTAACCGGCCATTGATATAAAAGATCGAATTATCGAATCCGACTCTCAACTCAAACTTTACTAGCTGTTATTTATGTTTGAGTTTTCTTTTCTATGATTCTCAAATCAGAACACAACCCTAGTTGAAATATCATAAAATTTTTTAATGCAACCTAAGGAAGGGTAGCAATTCAATTTAAGGCAATTTCTTTCACCTACCTCTTGAATGGAACAATATATTAGTAGTATTTGTCAATTTTAAGATGGAATCCATCGAGGTGTCAATTTTGCTCAAAAAATTGTTATCTAGATGTCAATCCTTTATTTGCCAATAGGTAAATAGAAGTTATGTTGATGAATAAAATGAATGAGAAAAGAGAAAGAAAGATTACAATGGATGAAGCATACCCTAAGCCCCAAATTTATGTATTTTATGGGTGTTGGATTTATGAGGATCTTATCATTAGGATTTGCTAAAGATATCTTACGGTCACTTATTTGCATGATCTTACCAAATATCTCTTTAGTAAATTTGTGATGTTATTTTCTCTATTTTTCTAGCATCTTAGTTTAATTTTAGGAAATGTTATTTTTTATTAAAAATTAACTTATTTGATGTTTCAAGGTTTCCCATGATTAATATGCCACCGAGCTACGAAAGAAATATTATGTAGATATGCTTCTGGAACTTATACTCTAACAAAATAAAATTATCATATTAATGGAAAAGAACTTTTAGCCATTAAAAAACAATCAAAAAATTTGAAATATTTCTAAATGATCATTTTATTATTCGAATTGATAATAAAATAGTTATTTCTTTTATAAAGAAAAAATTACTGATTCACTCCCTAATAAATGATTTATTCGATGACAAAGTTGGTTTTCTGCTTATAGCTTTGATATTGAATATATGGAAAAAATAATTGTCTTGCAGATGCATTAACTAGAGAATTTTGCAGGACATGAGCATTGAACGAATATAGAGTTGTAGCTCAACCAAATACCAGATATAATGGAACATGGAGGAACCAGATTCAACCTCAGATAAAATCTATACAAAATTGAATGATCAACATCGATAATTATGTCCAAATACTCGAATTTCAAATGTGAAAATTTGAATATGAGATATCTTACGACAACAAGATATTGGCTGAACTATAGAAAGTAAAAAATTATTTCAATGGTGAATTAGATTAAGAAGAGTTACCTTCTATTTCAAATTACGGACTTTGTGTGATTATAAAAAGGATAATCCTTCTACAAGTACTAGTATAACCAAAAAATCAGACACAAATATAAACTCTTACTACTTCCTATACTGCTACTTTCTCCAAAATCAAGAGATAATTGATCAGGTGATTGTGTTAAATTTGTATAATCTACTTCGTCAGGCTGGATAAATTATCCTATTTGAGAGAACATAGAATCTATATGAATAGGTTCGCTATGTGTTTTGAATACTACAATATTATGATGGTTGCTATAAACATATGCTTCTTGGAACGTAATACTGTAAGCAATACTTTCTTGTCTTAATTAAACTCGATCTAATTTTTGTTTTAGAGTAAGGGTTCTATCTATATGTCTATCGTTGATATTTATAGTATAATTATGATGCAGATTAAATATTAAGGTTTGATAACATAAATTTTCTTGAATTACTCCTAATAAAACATCTTTTTTGGAATGAATAATTCTATCATCATATACCCATAGAGTTGTAGGGCTATCTATACCTTTATGGAAATATGCTTTTATTAATACTTGAATTCTTCCAAAAAAATATATGCTTATATTTTTCTGAGTGAGGTTTTTTTTTGTAAATCTTGATTCAAAACATCCTTTAATTCCTAAAGATAATTTTTTTTTTAATCTTTTTATATTCATCTTCTAAAAGGGTTAATTGTCTATTATATTCTGATTAATTATCTATAATTTCGTCTGTATAATTTATTCGTTCAAGTTCAGACATTTAATCGGAATATAGATATTCATTTAAATTGTTATCTGAATAACAATATTGATCAATAAGTAATTCTTCTTGATTAGATAATTTACTCCCAATAAAACATTTTTTTTGGAATGAATAATTCTATCATCATATATCCATAGAGTTATAGGACTATCTATATCTTTACGGAAGTATGCTTTCTTAATACTTGGATTCCTCCAAAAAATACATGCTTATATTTTTCTGGGTGAGGTATTTTTTTGTAAATCTTGATTCAAAATAATCTTTAATTCTTAAAGATAATTTTCTTTTTCTAATCTTTTTATATTCATCTTCTGAAAGGGTTAATTGCTATCAGATGATCCATCTATAATTCAGTATAATTTATTAGTTCGTTCGACATTTAATAATATGATATTCATTTAAATCATTAATCAATATGATCAATAAGTTATTCTTGACGATAATCATAAATTCTTCGTAATTGATTTCAAAATATCAAAATGGGTTCTAATTTTATTCATTATAATTAACATATTTTATTTCTGAGACTTCGTTTTTTAGACATTCATTAACGTATTTTTTTTTGATACAAAGATTTACAAATTTTTTGATATTTTATTAAATAAATTTTTTCTAAAATTTCTTTTCTTTATATTAAATTTATGTTTATTTGTCTTCTTAAAATATTTTTTCTTTTTATTACAGGTTGATCCTGCATGAATTTGTATTTTTGGAACATTCTCATTGATGTGCAATTAAATCATTTTTATTACAACATAAAGATTGTTTATATTTTTTGTTTTGTTGATATAAATCTATTTGTTGGCATACTTTCTAGGGTTATATATCTATAGGATATTATTGGAGGGATGTTTATATCTATATATTTAATTTATTAAATATGTATTTAAATATTGAATATTTCATAGCATGAAGAATATTGTCGATATTCAACATTCATTTAAATAACACAAAATACCGGTAACCGTTTTGTAATTTCGATTGTCTTAGCTTTTTCTTTTCGCAGTGAATCTAATTATATATCTTAAATTCACTTTAATAAATAAGATAGATTTTACTCATTTTCTTGGCACATTTATGTAGATTGACCAAGATTTCTAACTGTTTTCAATCAATCAAGACTAATAAATCATTTTTTACAACATAAGTTAACGATTAATTCAGTTTCACCTCAAGATTATAATTGAATGACTTATTATTTCATACCATTTGTCAATTATATTTCCCAAATAAATTTCATTCACGTCGACGCCACGAATGTTTTGATTGGTATTTTCGGTGTATAAATTCTAATACTCAGATATGAATCGCTGTAGTCAAGAATAAAGTCTTATACTACCGATTGGTAAGTATATAGAATATTCTATATATAAGAGCTCTGAGTGAGCATTATTCATAATCAATACAAAAATTAAATCATCTATGGAAGGAGTTTGTGGATAATTTATAAACCGATGTAATACGTAAATTAAATCATCTAATCGCTGATGATTTAGAATATTTATAATCTCATTATTATACCTGAATATTATTTCGCTGAGTTGTAATAATTAAAATAAAGTTTTTTTTGTTCTTGTAAAATTTATTGCGATACATTCTCGCTAAAATCTCAGAAGAATATTATTGTTAAGAATTTGTTGGTTTTTTAAGATTCTCTTCCTAATTATGATGTATTGCTCGTGTTTTCTGTATAAATATCTTTAATAATTAGTTAGAAGTTTTTTTTAATGATCAAATCTTTCATATAAAATCCTTATTAGGGAACTTTAATGAATGGACTGTTATTCGTTATATGTTATTAAAACAAAACTATGAATTAGGAATTAGTTCGAATATGTCGAACAAAATAATCACTTGTGATATATGGAATTAAATCAAATTCAGCATAAAAAAATAAAAGTATTGAAAAATCTGTTACAAAAAAGATATAAACCTATACTTTATACAGAAAGCACAAGCAATATATCAGAATTAGGAAAAAGAATCTTAGAAAATCAAAAAATTCTTAACATTAATATTGCTACAGTGGCAATTTTAGCGTAATGTGTCTGCACTGAATTTGATTTACAAGAACCTAAAGAAAACCTACCTTGGTATTTTGACATAATTATTACAACTCCCAGCAGAAGTAATATTCAAGGAGCTATAATAATTAATGAGATTATAAATATTACCGAATCATCCAACAAATTACATGAATTAATTTCTGTATTACATCAACACCAATTTATGAATAATACTCCACAAACTCCTTTCATAGATAGACCTATGTTAGAATTATCCTCTCAAATAACCCTATCAAATACTAGTAGTATAGGCTCTTCAATTTCTTCAACTATTTCAACTACTAGACAACAATTTATACTACATAGTGTTAGAAAAATTTCTACACCTAGAAATAATCCACCAAATACACAAAAAGATTGTTATCATGAGCCAATCAGTGGACATGAAATTTATTTGAATTTAGATTGCTGTAAAAATATAGCAAAAATAATTGATAAATGGACTATGAAAATAATGTAGCCATTTATAATTATAATCTTCAAGGTGAAGATGCATACAACTTCATTGAAAATACATTAACAGGTATTTGTAAAAAATGATTTATTGATCTTCGTTCAAGCCAAAAACAAGAAGTTATAAATACTTGCTTGGTCGAATCTACTATAAGTACATTAGAAAAATGAGTAAAAATCTATGTAAAATTTATTAAAAATGAATTTCTAGGATATGTAGTTAGATTCATTACCTAAGAAGAAAAAACTAAAAAACAAAAACTTACAGTTCTTAGATTTTGCAATATTTGTTATTTAAATGAATACAGTTGCGAATTTCAACTATTCTTTTATGATATTCTTGCTACTGAACGTAATCAATATCTAGATACATATTTCTATAAATTACCTGAGCCATATAATATAATATGGAGTTAAGCATTTCTTCAACAATATCCTAGATATAACTCTAAGAAGTAGAATTCTTTATGCTAAAGAAAAGTTAGCCGAAGCCTGCCAACAATAGATTTACATCAACGAAATAAAAAATCTTTATATTGTAATAAAAATGATCTAGTTGCACATCAATCGGGATGTTCTAAAAATATAAATTTATAAGATCAACCTGTAATAATAAAAAAAAATTCTTTAAGAAGACAAATAAACATAAATTTAATATAAAAAAAGAAATTTCAGAAAGAAACAATTTAATAAAAAATCAAAAATTTGTAAGTGCTGGTTATGCAAAGAAGAAGGATATTATGCTAATGAATGTCCTAAAAGAGCGAAAGTCTCCGGAATAAAATTTGTTCAAATTATAGACGAACAAGAATTAGAACCCATCTTTGATATTTTCGAAATCAATTCTGAAGAAAAATTTATGAATTATTTGATCAAGAAGAAAAACTTATTGATCAATATTGTTATTCAGATAATGATTTAAACGAATATCTATATTCCGATTAAATGTTTGAATTTGAACGAATAAATAATACAGACGAAATTATAGATGACTAATCAGAATACAATTGACAATTAACCCTTTCAGAAGATTAATATCAAAAGATTAGAAAAAGAAAATTTTTTTTAGGAACAAAAGACTATTTTGATATGCCAATTTTAAATTTGAAAAAATCAGTTCATTATAGCATTAGACAAGGAGAATATCCTATTGAAATAACTGAATCTTAAGGAAGTATAAAAATTCTTTTATATAATTATATAATGGAAATTCAAAATTTACAAAAAATATCTCACCCAGAAAAATATTGCAACTGTATTCATTTATGGTATTCCATTTTTGGAGGAATCACTTATCTAATGGGCATATTAATCATGGGAAACCTTGAAACATCTCCTTGCAATAGAGTTTGTACCCGAAAACAACATAAACTAAGAACATGGGAATATGTTACAATAGTCAATGAAGTTGTTTGTTGGATTGGGGTCTTTAATACATATGCCAAACATCACCATTAATAGTGACGTTGTATTTATTCTTAATGTTCTATATTTGTGCTACATTTATTTATTAAACATATCTCTTTTTTGCTATAAGTAGATGCTAAGCTTTGAGTTTTTCTTTTGTTCCTTTCTGTTTGGCCAGTCATGAAAGGAACTCTCTAGCAGGGTTGGACTCACTTTAAAAACAAAACTCAAACATTATGAAACCAAAAATGCTTCATCCCTCCAATAAAAATCAACCCACAATTTTTAATGCATGCAAGACAAACTAATGACCGTTGAAAGGAGAGTTGTTTATGCTGGATAAGATTTAGAACACTGCTCGTGAGGTTCTCAACCGAGGTTTTGATAATTTATACCTTTAGTTGTGTTGTGGGCCTTGTGGGTCAATTTAAAAATATCCAATGATTTTCATTAATTTTTGTCATTAACCTTTCAAGAATTTGTTATTATTCCATATTTTATGAATAATAACTTTTAGTTAATTGCTTTATCCTTGTAACCTATGATTTGTCCACATAATCACTTCTTGACTTGTAGCCCAGAAACCAAGAGTGTGAACCTACTGTACCAAGTGGTTTCCTTTAGTTTGGTGTATCAAATGAAATGTTTTGGGACATGACAAATATCTGCCTTTCATTATTTTAAATGTGCAAGAAAAAAAAAAAAAGAAGTTTTGTTATAAAATTTTGTTTAAATATAAAAACTTGGAGAATTGAGAAATATATAAAGTAGTCTGTAGACATGCTAAAAAAATAATACAACAACAACAACAACAACAAGTCTTAATCCACTATTGGTCGGCATGAATCCTTTATCTCCATCAGGTCCTATTATGTGTCAAATTCTCATTTAAATCAAGATACTAAGATCATTTTTTTACATCTTAACCAAATCTTTTAGATCTACCTCTACCTTTCTTAACATAAGCAAATCTAATGCATCTACTCTCCTAATCGTCATCTGACGGCCGACGCTTTATGTGGCCAAACCATCTAAGGCGACTCTCCTAATCTTATCTACCACCTGAGCTACCCAACTTTTTCTAATATACTCATTTTGCATTCTATCTCTAAGAGTAAAGCCACTCATCCACCTAAGCATCCTCATCTCGTAACACTTAACTTAGTCTTATGCTTCTCTTTATTGGCCAACATTTTGCACCATAAGTCATCTAGTCTTACCACCATCTTATAAAATTTTCCTTAAGTTTAAGTGGAACTTTTCTATCACATAATAAAGGATGCATTCCTCCACTTCAACCATCCAACTTAAATTCTACTAATAACATCTCCATCTATTTCACCATCATTTTGAACAATAGAGCCTAAATATTTGAAATGCTCACTCTTATTAATGATTTGTTCACCTAATGTCACAACACTATCACTAACTTCTACAACTAAAATTACACTCCATATATTCGCCTCTACTTAAATGAAAACCTTTAGACTCTAGAATTGACCTCCATAATTCAAGTTTCGTTGGACTCTCGTCCTATCAACAAGAAGAATGTCATCAAGAAAAGCATACACGAAGGAACATCTTCTTGTAAATGCCTGAGAACATCTATAACTAAAGTATAAGGGCTTAAAGTCGATCCTTGATGTAATCCAACAAATAGGAAAATATTTTGTCAATCCTCGTGTTTGGACACAAGTAATGTCTAGTATACATATCCTTAATGACTTGAATATAACCAATATTAACTCTTTTGCTCTAACTCCAAAAACATCTCTTGAAACTTTATCATAAGTTTTCTAAATCATAAAAAAATCATATGTAGATCCTCCTTACTTTCTCTATGCTTCTCATCAAACCCTTAACAAATGTATAGCATCCATAGTAGATCTATCTGCATGAAACCAAACTTATTGGAGAAACTTCAGTCACATCATAATCTATGCTCAATTTCTCTCCCATAATTTTAATGTATGACACATTAACTTAATTCCTCTATAATTTGCACACTCTTGTGCATCACCTTTATTCTTAAATATGTGAACCAACAAACTCTTTCATCGACATCTTTTACCTTTTAAAATGACATTAAAAGATTTGTAAGAAATTCCTCGATCTCCTAAACATTTTCACACTTCTATTGGAATATTATCATTCCCCACTGCTTTTTCACATTTCATTTTCTTTAAAGTTTCACTTAACTTCGATTTACTAATACGATAAAATGAAATTTTCTATTTTTGTTTAAGGATAAGGCTAAAATCAATCAGATTTTCGATCCTTCATCAAAAGTTTATCAAAATACCTCATCCACCTATTTTCAATATCATTTTCTAAAAAATATTTTATTATTTTCATCAATACACTTCACTACTATGCCTTCTTTCTATCTCTTGCTTAACTTAACTTATACATATATCTTTCACCTTCTTCGATATCTAATCTATCAGTATAAATCACTAAAAGTTAAATTTTCAGATCATATATATTACTTTCTTAATCTCTATGCGCACTTTATATCTTTCCCAATTCTAAATTTTACATCTAAATCAAGTTTTATAACAATACTTCTTATTTTTATCTTTTCTTACATACTCTAACTCCACCAAACTATTCTTATTAAAAGAGTTTTCTTTTCCTTGATTCTCCAAGACATCTTTAAGAATCTTAATTTCACTGCTATTTTTTCCACATAATGTTAGCTTCCTTAACATCCCAAATTCTAATCTCTTATTTGCTCTTAAAAATATTTTTATTGTTCTTTTAAGTCCCCATCTAATTCTGTGACAATAATGGTTTATTTTTCTCTTACAACCTTTCATCTTAAAATTTAAAACTAACAATCACGTGGTAATTAGATTTTCACTTGAATGACATACAATCTTTACAATCTAAACGATCTATTTTTCTTATCGAAAATAATCAATCTTTTTTACTAGATCCATTTTTATAAGTAATCATAAGTTCATCTCTTTTCTTAAATAAACTAAGCATAATCAAAGCTAAAAGAAAATCTAATATACCTACCTTCTTCATTACTCCAAATCCATAACCACCATGAATACTTTTAAAATCTTCTACCACTCTACCAACGCGTCCATTTAAATCTCCTCCAATAAATACTTTTCTTCAAGAGATTCAGATAATCCTCTAATTCATTCCAAAATTTTTCTTGCTTACCTCCAAACCTACTGAGCATAAACACTTATAACATAATCTTAATATAACAATAATTTAAAGCTATAATCTATCTCCACATCTATTAATATTTATAACATTATCTTCAAACTTTTATCTATAATCACATCTACACCATTTCTAGTTCGATTTTACCAATAATAAAAGTTTAAAACCTAAACTATCAATCTCTGACATTCTCTCCAACCCATTTAGTTTGATCACATAAAATATTTATCTTTCTATGAACCATAATATCTATTAATTCCATTAATTTATTTGTAAGAGTATCTATATTTCAAGATCCTAACCTAATTCCATGACTAACTTATTTGCCCAGATTCGCCATAATGGGGAAACCTCTATTTAACATGACCCAGGCCATGGCTTTCTAGACATTTTTCATCAGATTGTTTACAACAACAAGCCGCTTCTAGACTCAAGATTAACACAATGATTTAAAGGATTCATGTCATGATTATTTCGACAAGTTTTACCGTCGACTACCTAACGCAACCCTCCACTTTTCACATTCGGACTTGGGACCAGCAATGCTAAAAAAATAATATGTGATATAAATAATTTAGCTTTTAGTAATTTATATAATAGGTTGAATACCAAAGAAGGTGAAAAATATATGTATAAGTTAGCCAAACAATGAGATAGGAGAAGTAAAAATTTAGTTCAAGTGAGGTGCATTATGGATAAAAATCATAAAGTGTTTTTCTTAAGATGTTATTGAACATAGGTGGATGAGATATTTTGGTGAATTTTTAATGAAGGTTGTGAGAATTTGATTGACTTTAGCAACTTTATTACTTTAAACAAAAATAAGAATTTTTGTTTTTATCATCGTATTAGTAAAATTAAAGTTGTAGAGGTTTTAAAGAAAATGAAGTATGGAAAGATGGTAGGACATGATGATATTCTAATAGAAGTGTGAAAATGCTTTGGAGATCAAGGAATCTCTTGGCTTACTAATCTTTTTACTATTATTTTAAGGACTGAAAAGATGTAAGATGAGTGGAGAAGGAGTTTGTTGATTCCTATTTTCAAGAATAAAGGTGATGTATAATAGTGTGCAAAGTATAGAGGAATTAAGTTAATGTGTCATACATCAAAATTATGGAAGAGAGTAATTGAGTATAGATTTCATAATTATGTATTAATATATCTCATTAATACAACGACAACATTCTTTGATTCCAAATTCTCAAAATTAGTTTGGTTTCATGCTAGATTGGTCTACTATGGATGCTATTTATTTGTTGAGAGGTTTGATGGAGAAGTATAGAGAAATTAAGGATGATCTACATATGATATTTGTTGATTTAGAGAAAGCATATGATAAAGTTCTAATAGAAGTGCTTTGGAGAGTTCTAGAAAAGAAATGAGTTAATATTGATTATATCCAATTCATTAAGGATATATATACTAGAGTTGTTACTTGTGTTCAAACACAAGGAAGATTGATAAAATATTTTCTTATTTCAGTTGGATTACATCAAGGATCGGCTTTAAGTCCATATCCTTTTACTTTAGTTATGGATGTTCTCACTAGTCATTTACAAGAGGATGTACCTTGGTGTATGATTTTTGCTAATGACATTCTTCTAGTTGATAAGACTAGAGAGGAAGTTCAAGAGAAACTTGAATTATGAAGGTTAACCTTAGAGTCTAAAGTTTTTCATTTAAGTAGATCTAAAGCTAAATATATGGAGTGTAATTTTAGTTGTAGAAGATCTAATGGTGAGGTTGTGACATTATGATCAAGTCATTAAAAAGAATGAACGTTTTAGAAATCTTGGGTCCATTGTTCAAAATGATGGTGAAATAGATGAGAATGTTATTAGTAGAATTCAAGTTGGATGGTTGAAGTGGGGGAGTGCATCTGGCCTATTGTGTGATAGAAAAGTACCGCTTAGACTTTAGAAAAATTTTATAAGATAGTGGTAAGATTTGCAATGATTTATGGTGTTGAATGTTGGCCAATAAAAGAGAAGCATAAAATTAAATGTTATAGAGATGAGGATGCTCAGGTGGATGAGTGGCTTTACTCTTAGAGATGAAATGTGACACGAATATATACGTGAAAAGGTTGGAGTAGCTCTAGTGGCAGATAAGATTAGTGAGAGTCACCTTAGATGGTTTGATCACATAAAGCGTTGGTCATCCGATAACCCAGTTAGGAGTGTAACTATATTAGATTTGCCTTATGTTATGAAAGATAGAGGTATACCTAAAATGACTTGGTTAGGATGTATAAAAAATTATCTTAGTTTATGAGAATTAAATGAAAATTGACACTTAATAGGACACAATGGAGAAGAAGGATTCATGTAGCCGGCCTCACACAGTGGGATAAAGGCTTGTTATTATTGTATTGCATTAAATATTTCCAAAGGAATGTTCAACTTTCATAACCTTCATTGTTTTTTTATTGCTTAATATGCTCATCTCTATCATGTTATTATTTCCTTATTAATGGCTTGCTAGGTAATCACAAAGTTTTGTTCAGAGCGCATTGCAAAGTACGCTTTCGAGTATGCGTACCTCAACAATAGAAAGAAAGTTACGGCTGTGCATAAAGCTAACATCATGAAGCTTGCAGATGGTCTTTTCTAGAATCCTGCCGTGAGGTTGCTACAAAGTATCCTGGGATAAAATATAATGAGATTATTGTTGACAATTGCTGCATGCAACTTGTTTCAAAGCCTGAGCAGTTTGATGTAATGGTAAGCCACTTTATGCTTAATTTTATTCCTAATAATTTGTTATTACCAACAGATACATTTGATTTTTCTACGGTTCATCCTTTATGTTAGTGGCTACTTATTTCACAGTTTTGTGTTTCGTGATGTGTTTGAGCTGTGTAAAATTTATATCCATTATGGTCAAATTTTTTCTGTGGAGCATGTTGGTGCTGAAGTTCATGTACTTTAATCCTTATTGTGTCTGCTAGGAAAAACGTCCCTTTTTTTACCTACTTTTTGTATTATAATTTCATCAATTTTTTGATACATTTTGATAAGCGTGACTGGATGCTAATAAATTTGTTTTATTTAACCAGCATGGGGCATTACAAAGAATAGTTCTCGCTCAGATTATGACTTTATATGTACTGTGAACAGTTTAGGGAACCAAAGCTTGTTTACAGCGGAAGTTTAAATTTTGATCAAATTGATTAGAAGTTAATCATTGATTGCAGATGCATGGTTCATTTGGTTGGCTCAACACCTAGAATTGTATGATTATATTCCCATTTGAGTCTATTAGCATGTGACACCTGGTCTGGGAACTGATTGTCAAAAAGGAACTGTAAAATAAACCTGGAAGAGAGGAGAGAGGTGCAAGTTTTGATGCTGTTGTTTTAAATTTTATCCAATCATCATTTACCATTAGTGCCTAGTATTGTCAATTGGGTAGGGGCTGCCCATTAGGAATTTATTGAACTCTACCAAATGGGCTAGTGTCTTAAATGGGTTTTGCTTAAATAAATATTTGTTAAGACTTTGGTAATGTTTAAAATTTTTGAGTTAGATGTGCATTTTAGCACAATTTAAAAAAATAAAAAAAGCAATGAGGTGTATGCCTCATGTTTGTCAGATGAAAACATATTCCTCAATGACAGCGATGCCTCAAAAATTAGGATTTAGATCATTTTAATATTTTAGTTATAAACCTAATTTAGAAAATTAAACTTATTTATGTTGAAGAGACATCAGATCAATATGAGCTGACAAGTGCTAGATAAAGAAATTAGAGGCCACAGATTCATTTCTTAACAAGAAAACATCTTTCTGATGGATTCATGTATAAAAAATAAAAGAAATAGCCTGAGAATTGCTCCATTGGCATTCAGGGATAGTTAGTGGCGATTTTTTTAATTTCTTGTTTGCTATTGTAAGTACTTATTTTTGTTTCTTTTTATGTAGTTTTTCCCATTACAAGATTACAATCCAAGCTTTTCTAGCCATTTCGTCTTTTTCAACATAATATTAGAGCGAGGTAGGGATCTTATTTTCCAACTTTTATTATTATCTTTCATTATTCTCTTCACTGTACTTGAATTTTTTTATTAACCCTCTTAACGAGTTAGCTATCATGAATGGGGCAAACTAGATTGAAAGAGAGCTTTAGGGGCTATATGTCATTAAAGTCTAATTGAGGGTACATTTGGGGTAGTTATAGCTATCTAAAAAGTATGGGTGATGCTGCTGTAAAAAAATTTGCTGCCTAAAAAATTGCGGTTGATATTACAAATTTATAATTTTGAAAAAGTCAGTTTGCAATTTTCTGGCAATCCCTACACTTTGCTAGGTCAAGCTGAAAAGCATATTTTTCCCACCACATATTCTCCAAAATGCGCCACAATGTAGTTCCTAAATGGCATTACTGTGCGTTTTCCCATTGCTTCGCCACTGTTGCCCCAAACACACTCTGAATAGAAGAAACTACTTGAAGTTGAGAACCTTCATGTAAGGAAGGGGAAAAAATCTTTCTTATGGATTATCCTACAATGCCAAAAGACGCAAAATTTGTAATTTAAGATGAAATAGATTTTTATGATGACATGATTATGGACCATAATGCTTGAAATTAGTGGGCCATATATACTCACGCTTGCAAAAGATGTTTGGGACGTTGTTAAATAACATACTAAAAATCAAAGTTATAGTGCTCTTTTTTATGAGATCAAAATTAAGATCTCAATAGCCAAGCAAGGTAATCTTTTGTCATTAACTCTATATAACGAATGTTTATTAGTTTTGAATTAAATTATGACCAAGATATCAAGATGAAGTGTAATGAGGATGTATTGATTCTTGGATGATTTGTAGAAAGAGAAAGGGTGTTTGAGTTTCTTGTAGGACTCATTAATAAATTTGGTCAAGTTTGTGTTATGATTTTAAGTAGAGATAACTTACCATGTCTAAATGAAGTCTTCATACTCATATAAGCTGAAGAAGGATTAACAAGATGATGTAGAGAATGCTGTATTTTATGGGGATATTAAATAAAAAAGTTTATATGGATTATCCACCAAGATTCGATTGATCTTTCACAAAAATCAGGATGTGTATATTGAGAAATGCATTTTATGGTCTCAAAGAATTCTCAAGAACATGGTTTGATAGATTTACAAATGTCATTTATATAATGAGGTACAAATAAAATCAAGTTGACCATACCTTCAAACACTTCATTGATGAAAAAGTTATAATTTCATTGTATATATTGATGATATAATTATTAAAGATGATGTTAGTCAAGGAAATTAATCACTTAGAAGAAGACTAAAGAATTTGAAATCAAGGAATCGAGCAAACTCAAATACTTCTTAGATATAAAGTTGCTCAATTAGAACAAGGATTTTTTTGTCTCAATAAAAATATATTATGGACTTATTAAGGAAAACGAAGATGATTGATTTGAAGCCCTTTGAAATTCCAGCCGAACCATGTTTTAAATTAAACACAGATAAAAGGGAACATAAGCAGACATTAAATAATATTAAATATTAGTTATAGGAAACTAATCCATCTATAACATACACACTTTGATATTGCCTTTACACCAAGTCTCATAAGTTAGTTTATGTACAAACTCAAATAGTCTCTCCTTCAAATTGCTTACAGATTTCTAAGGTACCTTAAATCTTTTATTGAAAAAGGAATTCTTTATAAAAAGTATGATATTTTATAACTTGAAAGTTATAATGATACTGATTATGTGAGGTCACTAGTGGATAGATCTGCTCTAGGATACTGCATACTTCTAAGAGAAAATCTTATAATATATAGAAGCAAGAAACAACTTGTAGTTTCAAGATTTAGTGTTAAATCTGAATTCAAAGCAATTGCTTACACATTGTATGCATTCTAGATAATTCCTTAGATATTCTAGAATAGGTAGAATTATAAAGAAACTTAGATTATTCTTAGAGGGGTCTTTTTGGCATATGAATATGGAGAATCTTCTTATTTGTAGACACCAAGTCTCCAAGTTTCAAAGCCTTGTAAAGTTTGCTTATGACAATACAAATTTTCTTTCTACTATCTTCTACTCTTATCTACAACTTTTCACATTCTTTGTTTAGCATTTGTTAGTGTGCAAGAAGGCTTTTTTATTATTTGGACAAGTGCTAAGGCCACATGTTTGCTTACTTAAAGAGTAAGGATGTGACACATGTTATCATAGCTTGCGTTTAGTGATGGTGAAGTATGTCGAGGATCAAGTAGTTGGGTCTGATGTGGAGTCATCATAATAAGGTTGTGGTTGTGATGAACAACAGGACCCTACCACACCAAAGCTAGAGGGGAAGTTAAGGACATAATCTCTAGCTTTTAGGTCCGCTCGACTCAAATGGAGGAAAGCATGGATAAATTAGATGAGCACATGAAAGACCTAGGACAATGGGTGGAAAACCTAGAGAGACATTGTTGAAATCCACAATGAAGTTTTCATGAAGTCATGACCAAGTTAGGATAATCCAATAGGACAGATTTGGACAAGTTTATGGTATAGATGGCCTGCTTACGAGACGGCTATTAGGGGAAGCTTAATGGAGTGCTTACTTAGTTGGAGTAAGCATGAACTACTATGGTGGAAATTCATTAGATCAACATCTCAAAACCTAAAAGCTTCATAGACATTTATAATACTTGTGAGGTAGACAACATATGGGGGCTAGAGCAATATTTTGATGTTGTGGGTCTTGTGGATGATGGGGCCAAAATCAAGAATTCAGCATTATATCTTACAAATACTATCATGCTTTGGTGGTATTGATGATAATTAGACATTAGGAGAGGTATAGTCTTATTTACTATGTTTGTTGCTTTTAAGAGTGAGCTTAAAATTTTACCCGAAGAATGCTAAAGAAACACATGGTTGCCTATGGAGACATAAGCAGTTGGAAAGTGTTCGGCTCTATGTGAAGGAAAATATTGGAAATCCTTGACATGTCCGATCAGGGCTTACTCTTTTTCTTTATGGACGAGATACAAGCTTGGGCTAAGATAGAGCTCAAGCACCGTGGTGTGTAGGATCTTGTCTTTGCCATTGCGATAATTGAAAGCTTGATCGACTACTCAAGCCAAAAGGATATATCCTAGTCTAAAGAAAAGCAAGGCATCACTCATAATGGTGGGGGAGATCCCAATTGATGCACTCGTAAGGAAGATAACCAAAGGCAAGATAAAAGCTTTTCAAAACCAAGAGATAAATGTAAGTAGAAGGAGAACTTTTATTAATATACTCTTAGGTGAGGATGCTTCTTGTATGATGGTCCTTATTGGACACAAGATTGTTTAAAGGCTGGCTCTCAATGCATTGACTACCAATCTTGACTAGCAAGCATCTCGAGGTAACAACGAGGCCGCTCATTTTGGTTTCTTGCATCTCCTCAACATCATCTATAGGATTCAAGACTTAAACAAAGGATTTTTATTTGTGGTTGTCATGATCAATGAGAATGATACATACATTGATCAATATAGGGACATCTCACAACTTCATCTCCATAGAAGAAGCTCAGGGACAAGGCCTTAAAGCAAGTAGCATATGTGGTTTAGTGAAAGTTGCCAACTCGATGGACAAGCCAATTCAAGGCATATCTTGATGCATGAATACCACTCTTCGTGCAGGGGTGGGCTACTTTGATTTTTTAATGGAACCTTTGGATGACTTCAAAATGGTTCTTGGGTAGAGTTTCTTGATCAATCGATGGACTTTCCCATTTCTTGTATTAAGGCTTGTGCAGTGTTAGCAATAAGACCTACCAATTCAAATGTCAAGGTGTTATCAACCATGTAATTCAAAAAGGCTTGTAAAGGGCTGAGGAGAGCTATCTAGTTATTTTTAAGAAGAATGAGTATAAAGTGATGCTCTCTCAACCAATTGTACCATAGGAAGTAAAAAAACATTCTTGATGAATATAGTGACATCATGTTTGAGGAGTTACTAAAAGGTTGGCACCTAAAAGGGATGTGGACTACTTGATTGAACTAGAACCAAGAGCTAAGCCATTGGCCATAAGTGCTTATTGCATGGCATCACCAGAGTTAGTAGAGTTGAAGAAGTAACTGAAGGACTTAGTTGATGCTCGGTTTATCAAGCTTTCCAATGTCATATTTGCTGTTTGTTTCAAAAGATGGATCCCTTTAGTTGTGCATTGATTATCGAGCTCTTAACTAGGTCACTATTAAAATAACCATTCATCCCATTATTTAAAGATATTTTTAATCAACTTGTTCATGCAAAGTTCTTCACCAAGTTAGATCTTTGTTTGGGGTACTACCAAGTCTGCATTGCTAAAGGTGACTAGCCGATGGAAACATGTGTGATGAGTATGGTTCTTCTGAGTTTCTAGTCATGCCTTTTAGCCTCACAAATGCATCATGAACTTTTACTCAATGAAAAGCTTTTCCTCTCTTATCTTGATTAACTCATGGTAGTCTTTTTACTCCTTAAATGCTCTGCTGAAGTTGTACTTGAGGCATTATGTAAGCTAATCAATGAGATTGGGAAAAGTTTCTTATTGTAGCCCAGTTCTCTTACAACCTCCAACAAAGTGAATCAACCAACTGAAGTCCCTTTAAAACAATCATGGGTCAGTTTCCCAATTAGTTACCAATAATTCCTATTGCACTCCCACAAGCTAAGAAAGTCGAGTTCAATAGCATTTAAGTTTGTAATGCATGGCATAAGCAACTTAAATGGGCAAGAGTATATTTGAATAAAGCATAAAAAAGAATGAATAAATGGGTGGACAAGAAGAGAAGGCCCTTGGAGTTCCAAGAGGGTGATCTTGTCATGATGATGCTCTTTCCAAAATAATTAAAAAGTTTTAAAACAATACACAAGTGCTTGATTAGGAGATCTGAATTCTTGATCCTTAAGTGTGAAGGTCTCTTCTAAGCTTTAGTTGCCTTTCATGTTCGAGATCTATCCATTCTTTCATGGTAAGTTCTTGAAGCTTTGCCATGAAAACATAGAGGACCCCCACTCAAGGAGAATCCAAATTAACACTAATTATTACGGTGACATCCTTATCATACAATAATGGACTTATGATTAATTAGGATTATGTTAGAATCAACATTGGCATTTAGCAATGAAGATGGATGACTAAATGCAAATATTCCTCCCAAGATTTATTAAGGGATTGTTTGATTGATTAAAAAAGTAGTATAATAAGAATCTAGTGTAAAATGAAAGTAATATATTTGGAATACTTTTAGGTTGTTAGTTCAAAATACTATAAATACTGGAGTTTACTCTTTCTTGTTTTGTAATATAAAGTAATCAAAGTAAAATAATACCAACAATCAATGGTAGGAGGTGGCGAGTGGTGAGGTGTGGGCTATGCTGAGGTGGCGTGGGTCATCTGCTGGGTGGGAGATAGCAAGAAGTTTGGTAGTGATGTGTGATCCGAAAATTCGCCACACCTCTCGATGAAAAGATGTTTTAAGTTTTGAAATTTTCGAAGGTAGATGAAAGTAGATAAGACACTACTGTAGATTTTGCCTCATTTTGGGACTGACTTTAGATCTGATTCTATAAGCGCACTTAATTACCTCAATAATCAGAAGACTTTCGATAGATGAAATCGCTAAATAGAGTGTATAATAACAAATGAGTGAGTTTAAAATTTATGAGATTTATTATTTTAATTTAAAGTTCTAGTTGGAACGATGACGCGTCTGATCTGATCTCTGCTCATTATCTCGCTATCGCGGTCGCTCAGGCTTAGAAGTAGGTATTCGACCCCACCGACCGAAGGATGATCTTAGAACATTACTGCACCGTCCAAAGCTATAGACGCGATTGTCTAAAAGAGAGACAAATATAAGTCAGCCTTAACATAAGCTTTTGCCAAACACATTCTATAATTCATACTCAAAGAGCAAAGCGTGAACATACTTCGAGTCGATCGTAATTTAGTCGTTATTTTGCAGTTCACCCTACCGAGGGCTTATGAATCGTTATTTACGTGTTTTGCAAAAAAATGGATTATTTGAGTGTGAAAATAATTATTTGATTTGACGCTCTTTTCATGTGAAAGTCTTAACTTGTCACCCATAAAATAAATGCGATTGGATGTTTTTTTTTATTTTTAACTTTAATTTTAAATAATTGATTTAATTTAATTTAATTTAAAATTTTTATTTAAATATTTGATCATTTTATAATTGATTTATATTTGAATATGTGATCATTGATCATTTAAAACATATTAATGATAATCTTTTGAATTTAGTAGACCTTGTCAACTCTACATGCTTCCTTGTAGAGGATCGGGTCTAAATTCGTTGCTTCCATATTTATAATTCTCTAAACTTTGCTAACTTGAAATGAGGATCGGTTTGAGATTTTTCTCGGAGTTTAAACTCGGTAAGTTATAGATTTATCATGTAATTACTTTTAGATTTTATTAAATGAAAGTTCTTATAATATCATAATCGATTTTAGATTTTTAACGACCATCCCAAAGCCAAACCAGATTTGGATTATCTGTTATTTTGTTTTTGCATATAACTTGCATATTTTTTAGATGTTTGATCTAAATAATACTTCAACATACATACAAAGATCCGTTTCTTTAAAATGTTGTATACAATCGATGCCTAAGTTGAAATAGTTATGTTTGGTATGACATGTCAAATTGCAAGTTTTGATATAGGATTTTGAGTTTATCCGACTCACCCCAAGAGTAAAACCAAGATTATTCATCTTTCAAAATTTAGTCTTCTAAACCTCGTCAAACTTTTAAGATGTAGAATCGAGTTTGAGACTCTTCTGATTTTAAACAAAAATTAAGAAATATGACTGATATTTATTTTAATTTTGTAATTTAATTAGTTTATCGATTTTATTGGTTAAAAATATTATAATAACATCATTAGATTTTTAGATTTTATTCGCCTAAGACCAAACCGCTTCAACTCAAGAAGATCGCCGACACTAAGTTCATATTTATAACACATAGTACGCGAAATAATTTGTTTTGAATGATCAGTAGTTATGCTCATTCATTTCATTTGATCGCTGCACATATCTATTTGAAGATTTAAGTTATCAATACTTCAACACGATACAAAGATTCTGCTCTTCAAAGTGTTGTATGGACATTGAAATGTCTAAGTTGAAATAATTATGTTTGAAATGACACATGTGTCATATCTAAGTTTTGATACCTAGAAGAAATCATGAATTAAGTATAAATCTGTTTTATAAAATATAAGAGCTTTGATTCATATAAATACTCGTCATAAAACAAGTGAAGATCTGTTCTTGCCAAAATATGAGTTCAATATTCTCAAATACTTGTTGCAAACTAAATGAATATTTGTTTTAAATGATCAAGCATATATCTGTACTGAAGTATATAAAAATATTTGTTTGCAAATCAAGTGGGCATCTGTTCTGAATGATGTAGATTTACACCTTTCTCAGTTTGTCATGAATCTAACATCTCTATCTTTATAGGATATACATTTAATTTTTTAAAACACTTGCTAAACATCAAGTGTAATATCTACCTTAAAGGATTCTCTAATAAATATTAGTTCAAATATAAACTCGTATATAAGTTTGGATCCAATGGTTCTTTGAATTTGAAAGGGAGTTATAAGTTTAATAGGTAGCCATTCCAAAATCTTACAAATTATTCATTGAAACAATGAAGGCCAAAGACTTTCAAATTCTATGCAAATGAAATCTTATTTCAGATTGCACTTCACATATTCATTAGTTTGATGATGATAATAGAGAGAGAAGAATGCTAGTGAAGCTACTCACTTGCCTCCCTCTTTCATTTCCTTTCTTTTTTTAAAAATGATAATCAATTCGAATTTAAGCTTCATAAAGCAATCAATTTTGAAGGAGTTTCTCAAATCAAAAAAATAAGTCATATCCCACCTATATACCAATGCAAGATATAGATTTGACACTTGCCTATGAGTGCAATATGAACATTCACTAGGTAAAATGCAACTTAATATTATCAAACAGCAAAATGAAAGCTTTAAATTGCACAAAATTTCTTTTAAGTTGCATTTCAAAGTCCTATTATCTTAAACATAATGCTAACAAAGCCATTCACTTTTCTTTTCATCTTCATCCTTTGATCATGATAATTTCATGGAGTTTAGGCCACATAAACTAAATAATCATACCAAGCTTGATAAACTTAGAAAAATATGAACTTGCCTAAACAAGATAATCATTTTCATGATTGCAAATGATGAAGCAATGGAAGGAGGCAAAACAAACAAGGTAATTCTAAACCTTGCAACATTTAATTCATAGTAACATGTCAACTTTTAGGTTTCATATATATGCATCTCCATTTTTGTTATCAACTTAAAAATCTGAAACTTTATCATACTTTGCTTCATAGGATAGGCCTTTTTACATAAGCCCATTTATAGAGTTAAGCCTAATGGCTTTTTTTATTTATTTAAAAGAAATAAAGTTCAATTATTCTAAATGGGCTAGTTACATCTTTATAAGCCCACTTAAGAAGTTTAGATGGGCCAAGCATGAAGGAAAAGTTCATGATATTATGATCCATTTTTTTATTTCATAATATCATTTTATTATTATCTTCTTTAATTTATTTGTCATGCTATCTTTTTTATCATGACATGCACTCATAAAGAAGAGGAGGATTTTTATTTTTTATTTTTAAATTCATCACCCATTTATGGGTGAATTAATAAGGAGGAGAAATAAATATGATTTTCTTTTAATGAATTTTCCTCTTCACTCCTCCCATTTTCCTCTCTTATTATTATTTTTTTTGTATTTTCTTCCTATTTTCTTTATTGGCATGGCATAACTTGGTTGAAAAGAGGACTTCCTTCCCCTTCACTCCTCCCATTTTTTTCTTACTTCTTCCTTAGATTCGTGCTCATTCTATGAGTAATTAAGAGGAGAATGACAAAGGAAATGAAGGAGGACTAAAAGACTTTTTCATGTGTGCATGACATGATATCGTGAAAAGAAAGGAGGGGAAGAAAGATTTTCTTCTCCTCTTTAATGTTATGTAAAAATCTATAGAAATTAATGGGATGATATAAATCCCATTTATCCATTTTTGGCCTCATGCTTTTAAACATTTTTGGTCTCATGCAAAAGGATCTAAATGACATTAACTTAGGAAGAAGATTAGCTTTCATTATAAATAAGAGAGAATTCTCCTCTCATGAAAGATTTACTCATTTTCTCCACACTCTTCTCACAAGATACATTGCCAATCTAAGGTTTCTAAGAGAATTTATCAACTCTAAGGAGATCACCAACAATTGGGCTTACTTTTAAATCATATCACATCAACCAGTAAGTCATATCTAACTTGGTGTTCTAAGTTTAAACATCACCATTTCATTTGATGTTTGATTTGGTCAACAAGATTTGCAAGATAAAAGAAGCAAGACATCCATATGAAATATAAGGTTTAAATTGATTTTAACTTAATGCATCTACTTTTTGCTGATAACATTCTTCTTGTTGATAAGACTAGAGAGGGAGTCCAACAGAAACTTGAATTATTCTAAGTAGTAGATCTAAAATTGAATATATGGAGTGTAATTTTAGTTGTAGAAGTTCTAGTAGTAGTGTTGTATATTAGGTGAATAAGTCATTAGGTTTTAGATATTTAGACTCTATTGTTCAAAATGATGGTGAAATAGATGGAGATGTTATTAGTAGAATTCAAGTTGGATGGTTGAAGTGGAGGAATGCATCCTATTATGTGATAGAAAAGTTCCACTTAAACTTAAGGAAAATTTTATAAGATGGTGGTAAGACCGCAATGACTTGCATAATGTTGGCAAGAGAAGCATAAGACTTAAGTGTTCTGAGATGAGGATGCTTAGGTGGATGAGTGGCTTTACTCTTAGAGATAGAATGCAAAAATGATATATTCGGGGAAAAAGTTGGAGTAGCTGGTAGATAAGATTTGGCCACATAAAGTGTTACGCTCCACCGACAGAGAAAGGATGCATTAAATTTGGCGTTAAGAAAGCCAGAGGTAGACCCATTTTAAAAGATTTTGGTTAAGATGTATAAAAATGATCTTAGTATACTTGATTTAAATGAGAATTTGACACATAATAGACACAATGTACTAAGGATTCATGTAGTAATCACCTAGTGGGATTAAGACTTGTTGTTGTTGTTGTTGCACTTGTTGATTTATTTTAATACTATAATGATCATGACTTTAGGCAGGAGTTGATTGAATAGAAACATCAAATGATAAGCTTTCATAGCATATGATAATACCCTCTTCTTTTTTGTTAGAATCATCAAATGATATGATTGGATAGTCATTCAAGTAAATCTCTAATTCCAAATAATGGGAGGAATACAAAAATTAAGTTCACCTATTTTTTTTTTTCCTATGAACTATGCTTGATGTTTTGAACATTCATAAGAGAATGAAGAATAAACTTTCAATTTCTCATTGAAAAAAAAGAAATCTCACACTCTACAAAGGTAAGAATCTTGCAACTTTAAAAATGGTTTTCAGCTCATACTAGCTTAAGAAAGCATTTGAGTAAGGCCAATAAACATAAGTCATGTTCAAATAGAGTAAAACTGAAATTTGATTTTCTTTTGAACATTTCAAGTTCCATGAACAAAAATGAAACAATAGATAATGCTTATAAGCAATTTCATCTTATTCAAAGATATGAAAGAGGTAAAGAAGAGTATAGAGTTTATTCATGAATCATTTTGCTTTCTTTCTTTTTTTTTACTCTTTTTAGATTGAACAATTGAAGTGAGAAATTTAGTATCATATCAAATATTAGAGTATAATAATGTTTGTATACTATAGAATCTAAGGTTTCATTTCAAGTCTACCTTATGATAATATAAAGGGAAGGATAATGAATATCCCATGATGAGACTCAGGTAATGTAATCTTTTCAATTGCAATACATTTCTTAAGCCAAAGAATCATTTTGGACTTGATCCGTAACTTCCGTTCATATCACAATAGGGGTAAGTTAAGAAAGTAATTTAACCAATGAAACCATAAGGCAAAAGAAACAAGATGTTCACATAGAAATGAGTGCTCAAGATCAATGTTAAACTCCATGTTATTTACTGAAATTACTTTGATGCCATGATTAGCAAAACTAAGGTTTGATTAAATATCTCTTTTCTTTTCATAAAGTGAATAGAACATATCCATGTGTAGGTTAAACACTTATATCCAATCTAATGACACAGTTTGAAAATCTAGATCTAATCATGTGATTGCTTGCATAATATCGAAATTCAAGTAAGAATTAAGCTAAATATGGTTAGGTGATGTAAATGAACAAACCACTTTGCTGATTTTCATTAACCATATCCCGTAGCTTGGATCAAAGACAAAGCAACATAACATGAATAGATATTTGATAACAAAGCAAGGTTTAAACCATGCAACCATAGGATGCCTCATTTTCATCTTCAACTTATTCACATAGCATATAAAAGATTGTCATAAGATAGGCAAATGGAACATGGTCAAGCATCCATACTAAACTTATAATACATAAATCTGAAATCCTGAACTTAATCAAGTAATCATCCATATGACATCAAAGTTCAAGTAGTGATTAAGTTAAGCATGGATAAGTGATGCAAATGAATAAACCAACTTGCTGATTTTTATCTTAACCTCATTCCATAACTTAGACAAAGGGAAAACAACATAACATGAATATATAACATAGGATGCCTCATTTTCATCTTCAACCCATTCATATATACAAGAAAAGATTGTCACAAGATAAGTAAAAATCTGTTTTCAAGCAAGTAATTGCTACACAACATCAAGATCTAAGTAGGAATCAAGTTAAGCATGGCTACATATTGCAAAAGAACAATCAACCTTGCTGATTTTTGTTTTAACTTTATTCCCTAATTTAGGCAAAGGGAAAAGTAGCATAGTCTGCTTAGAAAGTAAGGTTTGAGCCATACAATACAAAGGGTATCTCATTTCTATCTCCCACCCGCTCATGTAGCACATAAAGAGGAATAATTTCAAATAAATAATTGCTACATGACATGAAGATTCAAGTAATAATCAAGCCAAGCATGGGTGAATAAATCCATAGATAACACTTGCCCTCCCTTCATTCTTCTCCAAATTAAGTGAAAGAAAGCAAGCCTCATGATAACGTATAGGCTAATAAAATTAAAATTTCATTATCATAACATGCTTTTATAATTTAAGAACAAGAAAAAGATATATCAACATAACTTGCATGATTTTTTTTTCTTCCCTCATTTTATCAAAATTTCTGACCTCTCCATTCCCATATATGTCGCCGAGACAGCTCACCACCAAGAAAGGCGCATGGTGTCGTTTAGACTGTAAAAAATTACCCACCATGCCAAGAAAGACGTGCATGGGTTTATATAACATAATATTTCCTTATAGCATTGGAACAATGCATATAAGTACTTATATTACAAGACAGATTTTCCACGCCGGAACAACGCGAACAATCTTATAACACAAATTTTTCGCAAGAATGAAACAATGTGGTGAGTACTTATCACAAATTTTCTTGCGAACAACGAGCAATTTTAATGATTTCCCCGTAGACGGAATGAATGATACTTATCACAAAACATATTTTCCCACGTTAGAATAATGTGAACACTTATACAAATTTTTCCGAGGAGAACAATGTGAATGGATCTTATTATAAATAACTTTGCTCAGATTTACACATAAGCATACATGTACATGTACTTGAGCAAGACATGACATTTGTGATTTTAATTAAGCATTGCATTGGAAATATCACAAATAAGAAATCATTACATGAGCTTTCAATTACATGTCATTTCTCCTCTCCTTTTTTTGTTTAGCATAAGGGATGAAATACCTTTCCCAAAATTGGCAAGTAAGATAACATTCATGTGTCAAATCATAAGTATGTGTTTCATTCTTTGCTATCAAATGAATAAAGAGAATATTGTACTTCATATTTACCTTCCCAATTTCATGAACAATTGCATTTAAAAGGATTTGGTTGGATAAAACATTTAAAAGCAATTTGTGTAACATATGACAACACTTTCTTAAAAAAAATCAACAAATGGAATGAGGGATTTATGCCAAACATAGCTAAAATTCAACTTACCATGATAAAGAGAAAGAAATTTCTAATTTGACAAAAGAAATTTATAAATTTGAAATTTCATCACTCTTTCAATACTTGCATAAGCTTGAGGAGGCTCAAAGTAAGAAGCATAAACAACATTTATATTCATATGAAGGAAAATAGTAATTCCATTCACTTTTGTTTGCCTCTAACCTCCCTTTCATCTATTTATTATGATAGCCACAAGAGTTTAAGCCACTTAAAAATGAATAGCCACTTTAAGCTTGGTATTATATAAACCTAAAAACCAACTTTAGATTTAGTAAAACATTTGTAAAACCCACAAGATTTGAAAGGAACTTAAATTGAACCTTGCTAACTGATAAAACATACTTGATATTCTGTTGTACTTCGTTCAGTTACGTATTGCTAAATAATTTCAGCATATCCTTTAACCTGATTGCATAAAAATGAAAGCTATCATCTCATTTTTTTTTTTTTTTTTGTTTTCTTGGATTCAATGCTTAGAATATCAAAATATAAGCAAATGTTGCACTTCCATAGCAAATAATGGCTCTCTAACCATTTCAAATCTCACACTTGTTGTTTTCTACATATTTTGCAATAAACACTAAAAACAACGAACCATGAAATGAAAATCATCAAATTATACCACCCAAATGAAAAATCTGCAGCATGAAAGAGGGAAATCCAAATATGACTTAGGATTTGAGCCATACATCATTTCTAACCCCATTTTCACATTTTCAACTTCATTTTAAACATATAAAAGAGGCTTAATAAACATTATTCCATCCAAACAGAAATTTGAAGCATGAAAAGAGAAAGAAACTTGCATATAGCTTAGGGTTTGAGCTATACATCATCTCAAACCCTCTTTTTAGATCTTTAAACTCATTTTAAATATGCAAGATAGGCATAGAAAATAGCATTTCTTTCATGGAAAATCATTTTAAGCAAGGGAAAAGCATGAAATCCATAGGTAATAGTAAACAACATGAGATTTGGGCCATACATCATCCCAAATCTTTAAATTGAAATCCTAACATCAATTTAAGCATGAAAAGAGGCATTTATCCAACCCTATTCTCAAAAATGAAACCAAATATATAAAACATGCTTAGGACTAGATAGAGACACGGAGGTTTGATTTGAAGGAAAGGGAAGCTCGGTTAGGTCACTTGGTTTGAACAGATCAAAAGAGGAAGAAGGAAACCCTCAACTAGGGCTCTCAGATTCTCTTTAGCTTCAAAGAGGCGGGAGCCTTATCGCTTACACGAATGAGAAACGAAATGACGGAGGAAAAGAATTGCATGAGAGAGAGGGGTTTTTGGTCCAGAGGAATCACACGAGAGAAGATTGCGTAATGAGGGACGGACGGGTTCATTTCGGCCTTTAGGGCTAGCCGAACATTTTGATTGGCTGCCCAAACGATAGCCAATAGGAGCAAAGGGGCGGGTGTTTAAATTGGACATGTTTGGTGGCTAATTTGATTGGCCGATTTGACGGTTGAACCAGATTGGATGATCTGGGCGGCTACTTAGGCAGAGATTAGGGGATTGTTAATTAAATTTAAATGCCTATTAGCTTAATGAAGAAATCATTAATATTAATTATAAATAATTCGGTGAATTATTCCGATTAATGAACCCTAACAATATGGGTATCAATTTTAGGTATTTCCGTTGTGTTTATCCAACGGAATCGTTACAGTGGAGATGGTTTTGCCATGCTGACGATCAAAGTGAAATTGGATTAAATTGCGCGACGTGTTCGAATAGGCGTTCACCTGACTTTCGAATTGATGTGTGGGTTTAATGTTCGACGTTTGGCGACAATGGTATCAATTTGAAAATTGGACGTTGTGGGCTTCCGATCGGATGGTAATTTTATTTAAACTTAATTTTAATTGATTAGTTTGTTATTAATTGATCCGATATTAGTTTTAATAGTTTAAACATAATTTCGAAATCAAATTTTTTTATTTGGATTAAAAAGATTTTAATTAAATTTGTCACGCTTAGGAAGCTTTAGTCTCCACTTATATGACGTCGCCATTAATTTTCATAGATTTGGCCATATAAGCTTTAGTTGGATTATGACACACGTGTAGGTCAACAGTGGACGATGTAAACACAATAACAACAACAACATGAAGCCTTTATCCTACCTCCACCTTTCTTAATCTAGGTCAAATCTTATATATCCACTCTCATAATTGGGTCATTGGACAACTTACGTTTTATGTGACCTAACCATCTAAGGTGACTCTCTCTAAATCTTATTTGCCGCTAGAGTAACTCCAACTTTTTCATGTATATATTTTTTTTGTATTTTTTCTCTGAGTGTAAAGCCACTCATCCCCCTGAGCATCCTCATCTTTGCAACTCTTAATTTTATGCTTCTATGTTATTGACCAACATTGTGTGCCATAAATCATTGTAGGCCTTGCCACCATATTATAAAATTTTCTCTTGAGTCTAAACAATACTTTCTAATGACACAATAGGCTAGATGCATTCTTCCACTTCTACTATCCAAGTTGAATTTTACTAATAACATCCCCATCTATTTCATCATCATTTTGAACAATCAACTTGAGATATCTCAAACATTCTTTTTAATGGCTTGATCTCCCAATGTCACAGGCTTACCACTAGAAACTTTACAACTAAACATGCACTCTATATATTCGATTTTAGATTTACATAAATGGAAGCCTTTAGACTCTAAGGTTTCTCTTGACCACTGTATACAATCTAGTAAGAACATCCATAATCAAAGCAAAAAGATATGGGATTAAAGCTAATCCTTGATGTAATCCAATTGAAATAGGAAAATACTTGGTCAATCCTCCTTTTATTTGAACACAAGTAACAGCTCTAGTATACATTTTCTTAATGACTTGAATATAAACAATATTAACTTTTTTTTTTTTCTAGAATTCTCTAAAACACTTCGCTTGGAACTTTGTGATATGCTTTCTCTAAATCAATAAATATAATATGTAGATCTTCTTTTCTCTCTCAATACTTCTCCATCAAACCTCTCAACAAATGTATAACATCCATGGTAGACCTATCTAACATGAAACCAAATTGGTTTTGAGAAACTTTTGTATTGCATCATAACCTATGTTCAATTACTCTCCCATAATTTTAATGTATGACACATTAACTTAATTCTTTGATAATTTGCACCATTGTGGACCCATTTATTCTTAAAATAACCAACAATCTCTTTCTTTACTCATTACTTATTTTTTTAGTTTTTAAAATATTATTAAAAATATTAGTAATCTAAGAAATTCTTTGATATCTTAATCATTTCCACACTTCTATTAGAATATCATTTGGTCCTACTACTTTTCAAGCGGATGATTGCGATAGTAGAAAATTTATAGTGCATTTGAAAATTATCCATTTCGAATGAATTTAAAATATGTAAAAATGAACTAGATGGTGAGTTAGGATGTTGTTGATGAAACATTGCATTTGAAATGTAGTGAACCAAACAATTGAATTCCAAAATATAATATATTTACTTGATAATAGAAATGTAGCGTTCCAAGCACCCCCTAAACTATCTGTTAATGTTACTAAATTTTTTGGGTAGTTTGAGTTATTAGGTTAGCAGATTTTGGGTTTTAAAGTGTTAAATAGGTAGATATTGTAATGTTAGAAATAAATCTCTTTGAGAATATTAGGGTTCAAGTTAATCGATCTAATGCCCTTTGATATGATTCTCTTCTCTTCCCCCTTTTTAATCTCTTCATTTTCTATTGTCATTGATATCTTGAAATCATTGTTTATCATATGATTCTCTATGATCGTAATAATTGGTGCTCTTGTTGATTTTCTTACTATGGGTGCTTTGTCTCCATCAAAATCTAGTGCTTGTTCTTATTTGTTCTCGTCTTCCATGTGTTGTATCTCTATGGCCTCTTCCCAATTACACCCAAAAAAGAAGAATAGATCCCATTGTCATATCCTCCAACCCGCATGGATCTAGAACTTCTAGCACGAATCCATATCCGTCCTCTTCATGCTAGTTCTTTTCATTGCCACTCTTAGTTCTAGATTCGACGCTAAATATTCCATACCAAATCTTTCAATCATCTCTTTCACCCTATATGAATTACCCATCTTCAACAATTTTTGATCTACGATTTTGCATTCTTTGTCTTGGTATCATTTCAACATGGCATTTCCATCTCCTGATTTCTTGTTCATATCTCACACCTCACACAACCAATTGTGCATTTGATCTCCGCCATTATTTCTGCTAGATCTACTTAGATTGATTGCATCCACACATTTGCATTGAAACCACACCATCTGAGTTTAATCCTTGATTTTTACCTAGTCTTTGCTGCTGATTGCCTCTAATGAATTGAAATCTTTCTGCTACTCCAGCATTCTTTTATGTTGGCGATTCTAGTAAGATAACTATTTTTCTTCTTTCACTTTTATGCCAAGCATTTGTTAAGATCGTTCATACCAAAGCCTTGTTGATCTATAACCACAAAGTAGTCCTAAACAGTTATTCTTGCCATTATCCCAATCATGCCTAATTGCCTCCAATTAATGATGCCTTGAAGTTGTTTGATGAAATATTTTTTAAAGACAATGTCGAATGAAAAGGTTTTAATAACTAACATGTTGAAGCATCTAAACAATGTTGAACATTAACTCTGACTTTTGTGAGATTACATGTGGCATCGACCAAAGATTGACTAAGTTTGGTAATGAAATCTGAGCAACATTGTACTTTTACACCTCAACCTATCAATCATAATAACAAACAACTTGACACATTGTATAACCAAGTCACAAAATGCAAATTTTTAGTTTATCGATGAATGACATGACCCTTATGATGAATTTGAGTCTTTGACAAATGTCATGAACTGGATTAAGCCTCTTGTGTGATTCAAACATCTGTCTGACACATCCTGACTAGTTCCAAATCTAAACATCAACTTGTTATCAGTTAATAACATTTGTTTCACATGTAGTTTTTGTACATAATATTGCTATCATTCCCAAGTTAGTGCAAATCTATTGCCGTAATTGTGGGACATAAAGGACCGAGTGTACAAAGGGTTGTTGCTATTGTCACCATCAAAGGATCATAAGCTGAAAGTGGTGCTTGATGACTGCCCACCTCATACAAAATCCACTGACTTTTTCGCCTACCTCCCCATGAGTTGAAAATTTTGCAAGGATTTATTATGTTGATTCATCTGTGTTAAAATTTGATTTGACATTGTGGGCAAGATCGATTTTAAAGGGGTTGGTAATGATAGAATCAATAAATGTATTTGATAATAGATTAGAAGGTTATAGTCGGTCTTCATAGTTGTAGGTAAATAGTGATTATTATAGTGTTTGATAGGTAGATGGTATGCCTCTGAGTTTTGTTATAATTATATATACTCCTTTTTTATAATATTGTGGTATCAATGAAATGAACTAATGCTCTTATGTTGTGATTCTCTCCTGTTCCCCTTTGTTAATCCCTACATTTTTTTGGAGTCGCTGGTGTCCTTGAATTGCCGTTTATGACATGGTCCTCTGAGTTTGCAACACTATTGTTGCTTTACTGATGTGGTAATTAAACTTGAAAGTGGCAACAAGCAAACTCTAGTCCCGCCAAACACATATTCTACAAAAGCAGTTGGACATAAGATTCTTGAAAATAATATCAAAGAGCTGACTTGTTTAGATTTAACTGCCCCAAACTGTCCACGATTATCTCAATTAAGGAGTATTATCCAATAGCAATTAGCTGCATATGAACTTCTATAATATAAAGTGCAACACTTCACTGTTTTGCCAATCTTTGACTTTGAAAGTTAGTTAGGGTTGGTAATTGAGCTCAACTCACATTGCTGATAGTTAGGATCGAACATTCTCTGATTCTCTGTAATTATAATGTGTTAGATTAAGAAGCAAATCAAAGTGTTTAAGGTTTCAGAAGATGGATTTGATGGTGATCAACAAACGTAGTACTAGATTAAGAAGCAAATCAAAGTGTTTAAGGTTTCAGAAGAAGGATTTGATGGTGATCATCAGATGTAGTACTAAAAATCAATATATAGCCTGCTCATTATTAACCCATGGATCTGTAAAAAGAGGTAGAAATGATTAGAACAAATGCATGTACTGCTTAATGATCTAACATTTAATATAGCTTAACATGGAATTAATCTGTTGAAAGCAATAAATCAATTCAAGAGTATCAACGCAGAACTAGAATCAACTTGAATGACTTGAGAACCAAACTGGAATCAAATTATAGTTTTTTGCTTAGAGTGCTTGGTCTGTGCAATTATTTTTATTTGATAAGATGTTATTTGTTAAGCTGTGTCTTAGCATAAGCTGGTAGAGTGCTTGGTTTTAAATAAAAAAACACACACACACACACACATGAAAAAATAATTAAAATAAAAGGAATAATCAATTAAAAAAATAATAAAATTAGTAAAAAAAGAAATGAAAAAAATAAACAAAAATTAAAAAAAATCAAATCAATAAAATAAAATACTTGGAAGAAAATAAAAACAAATATATTAAAATAAAAATTAAAAAAAATACTCAATTTGAGGTATTGGCATAAGCTTAAAAGAAAACAGATCGCAGTCCTCTTTCTAAAATGGTCCAAACTCTAAATCAAACAACTAAAACCTTTTATATATAATTTAAAAGTGCTTTTTTAAGTCGTAATTTGAGATGTTCATCTCATGCATCAATGAAATGATGTAATCCCTACTTAAGCTAGAATATTGTAAGCCTCAAGTCCTTTATTGAGCTCCTCATGGTGAAGCACGCCTAGAGGTGGACACCTCAAAATGCCTTTATAAACAAGTCTTTAATCTTTGTTTGCAACCTCATCAAAGACAATGAAGGTTTCATGATTCAATCTCATCAACAATATATCAATTAAATCAACCAAACAAATTAGTTTATTTTTCATTATTGTAAATGTTTATGTTTTAAGTAAGTTGCATTCAAATATTTATGATATTGTGCAAGCATTATTTTAAATACATTTGGGGTTTTGTTTCATCCGTTGAGTCCTCTGAAATACAATTTTGGTAAATAATTAGGTTTCAGTTTGGGTCGGCCCTAGATTGCCACCAGTGGCTTATTATCAAAAATACAGTACATATTCTAATACATCTCCAAAAGAAATGAAGATGGTACGATAAAACAACTCAAACCTTTCTCAGAATCTAAAGACTTTTCTGTAATGTGAAACATACTGAAATTCTTTTGTAAGGTAATCGGCACCTATGGTCGTTTTGTCCTGATTACTGAATTTGTGTTTCACATATCTGATAACATGATTTGAGCCCAGCATGAGTATCGAATGTTATAGAAATTAGTTTCTGAATGGAAACCAAACAAGGACTCTAACAATTGTATTCAAAAAGTAGTTAATAAGAGATTTCTGATTCATCTGTGACATCATGTTGACCTTATCAATTATGAAACCAATACTGAAAAGCAACAACTAAGACTTGAAAAATTCAACAATAGATTAAAAAAAACTCACAAGTTCAGTGACATACAAATTTATTTATTTTTTGCATTATGTTATCATTGATTTGGAAAGTAAAAAAAAATCAAGAGATAGTAAAGATCACCTGTTATTCCCTAGGTAGATGACATTCAAAAGTGTTCCCCTGTGCAACATGATGGATTTCAATTGACGGTCAAGCTTACAAGTTTTGCAGATTTGTGGGGAGAATGAAACCTTTGAAGCTAGCTGATTTAGGGTTTCCATTACACTTCAAATAGATCTTAAAATTAGAGGAAATAATTCACTTTTTCGGAAGTAGGGTAGCAACACGACTAGACTGGAACAATATACAAAAGAAACCTAACAAGATGAAAATCTAAAGGTTTTTTTGCTAAGATTAAATCACACGGTTGAAGAAACCGGACTAGATGAAGAATAGATGAAAATCGATGCTGCAAAATTCAAAATGTGGTTGAAGAAAGGGGATGATGGTGACTGCTTGGATGCTTGAGGTTTTTATCCAAGATTAATCAAGCTAAAGCATGATTTAGCCCCAATAACTCCTGATATATTATATATTTAATCATATTTTAATTTGTTTGTCATGTTTAATTGGATTCACTATTATCAGGGCTGGGATAGCACAATTGGCTACTCTAATAATTAATGTCTAGGGTCTGGAATGTAAAATGGCAAAAAATGCACTTTAGTGGAAATATTAGTTGTCCAATAGATGGTTATGAATTTTAAATGGTTTCATGTATCAGAAATAGCAATTGCTTTGTTGTTTAGGTGTGCGATCATTTTAGCAGTAAATTCCCAGAAAAAATTTTAGTAGCTTGATCACAATTGGCTATCAGAGTGTGACATTGATTTGGAAAGGGAACCCTTCATTCTTTGTCGCAAGATGCATTTTGATGCGATACTAGGGTGAAATAACGGCATTAGATGAAAGGTAATAATATATGAGATAGTGAGGTCATCTGTATAAGACGGTATTGACCATTTGGAAAGAAATTTTTTTCTGACATTAAATACATTGTCGGTCCAAGTCCGGATGTGAAAATGGAGGGTTGCGTTAGGTAGTCGACAACCAGCATAAAACTTGTCGAAATAATCATGACATGAATCCTTTAAATCATTATTAATGCTAGGCGTCCCCGCGGTATGTATGAATCTGATGAAAAATGTGCTAAAAATCGGCGCTGCGATGTTAAATAAGCAAGGTTCCCACATTATGGGATCGGGCAAAGAAGTTAGTCCATGAAACCAGAATTAGGTTAGGATCTTGGAATATAGTACTCTTACAAGTAAATTAATGGAATTAATAGATATTATGATTCATAGAAAGATAAATATTTTATGTGATCTAAATGGGTTGGAGAGAATGCCAAGGAGATTGATAGTTTAGGTTTTAAACTTTGGTAGTAAAAGTCGAACTAGAAATGGTGGATGTGATTATAGATAAAAGTTTGAAGGATAATATTATAAATATTAATAGATGTGGAGATATGATTATAGCTTTAAAGATTATTGTTGATATTAAGATTATCAATGTTATAAGTTATGCTCCTCAAGTAGGTTTGGAGGTAGCTAAAGAAAAATTTTGGAATGAATTATAATGATTAATACAAAAGATACCTCAAGAAAAAATTTATTGGAGAGATTTAAATGGACACGTTAGAGTGGTAGAAGATTTTAAAAGTATTCTGGTTATGGATTTGGGTAGTAATGAAAGGTAGGGTATATTAGATTTTGCTTTACTGATTATATAGTTCTACTTTATTTAAGAAAGAGATGAACTTATGATTACTTATAAAATGGATAGTAAAACACGATTATTTTACGATAAGAAAAATAGATCGTTTAGATTGTAAAGATTGTATGGTCATTCCAGTGAAAATCTAAGTAACATCGATTGTTAATTTTAGATTTTAAGATGAAAGGTTGTAAGAGAAAAAAATAAATCAAATTATCTTAGAATTAGATGGGATTTAAAGAACACAAATAAAAATATTTTAAAAGAGCAAGCTACAAGAGATTAGAATTTGGGATGTTAATAAGGAAAATAATTATGTGAAAAAATATATGAATTAAGCAGTTGCTAAAGATGTGCTTGGAGAATCAAAAGGAAAAGTTCTTTTAATAAGAATAGTTGGTGGAGTTAGAGTGTGTAAGAAAAGATAAAAAAAAATAAGTATTGTTATAAAAATTTAGATGTAAAAACTTAGAATTGGGAAAGATATAAAGTGACCGTAGAGATTCTAAGAAAGCGATATATGATGAAAAATTTAAAAAGTGATTTATCTGATAGATTAGATCAAAGAAGGTGAAAGATATATGTATAAGCAAAAAGAGATAGAAAGTAAAGACATAGTTCAAGTGAGTATTAATGATGAAAATAATAAAATGTTTTTTTTAGAAAATGATATTGAAAATAAGTGGATGAGGTATTTTAATAAACTTTTCAATGAAGGATCTGAAAGTACGATTGATTTTAGCAACCTTAATACCTTAAACAAAAATAGAAAATTTCATTTTTATCGTCGTATTAGTAAAATCTGAAGTTAGTGAAGCTTTAAAGAAAATGAAATGTGGAAAGCAAGAGGATAATATTCTAATAGAAGTGTGGAAATGTTTAGGAGATCAAGAAATTTCTTGGCTTACAAATCTTTTAATGTCATTTTAAAGACTAAAAGATGCGATGAGTGGAGAAAGAGTTTATTGGTTCTATATTTAGAATAAGGTGATGCACAAGAGTGTGCAAATTATAGAGAATTAAGTGTGTCATACATTAAAATTATGGGAGAGTAATTGAGCATAGGTTACGATGTGATCTAATTTCTGTCAGTTTGGTTTCATGCCGGGTAGATCTACTATGGATGCTATACATTTGTTAAGGGTTTGATGGAGAAGCATAAAGAAAGTAAGGAGGATGTACATATGATATTTATTGATTTAGAAAGCTTATGATAAAGTTTCAAGAGATGTTCTTTGGAGAGTTCTAGAGCGAGAAAGGAGTTAATATTGGTTATATTCAAGTCATTAAGGATATGTATACTAAACATTACTTGTGTCCAAATACAAGGAGGATTGACAAAATATTTTCCTATTTTAGTTGGATTACATCAAGGATCAGCTTTAAGCCCTTATCTTTTTACTTTAGTTATGGATGTTCTTATTAGGCATTTACAGGAAGATGTATCTTGGTGTATGCTTTTGTTGATGACATTCTTCTTGTTGATAAGACTAGAGAGTCCAGTCCAGAAACTTGAATTATGGAGGTCAACTCTAGAGTCTAAAGGTTTTCGTTTAAGTAGATCTAAAACTGAATATATGGAGTGTAATTTTAGTTGTAGAAGTTCTAGTGGTAGTGTTGTGATATTAGGTGAACAAGTCATTAATAAGAGTGAGCGTTTCAAATATTTAGGCTCTATTGTTCAAAATGATGGTGAAATAGATGGAGATGTTATTAGTAGAATTCAAGTTGGATGGTTGAAGTGGAGGAATGCATCTGGCTTATTATGTGATAGAAAAGTTCCACTTAAACTTAAGGAAAATTTTATAAGATGGTGTAAGACGCAATGACTTATGGTGCGAATGTTGGCCAATAAAAGAAGCATAAGACTAAGTTAAGTGTTACGAGATGAGGATGCTTAGGTGGATGAGTGGCTTTACTCATAGAGATAGAATGCAAAATGAGTATATTCGGAAAAAGTTGGAGTAGCTCCTGGTAGATAAGATTAGGGAGAGTCGCTTAGATAGTTTGGCCACATAAAGCGTCGGCCGTCCAGATGACTGATTAGGAGAGTAGATGCATTAGATTTACGCATGTTAAGAAAGGTAGAGGTAGACCTAAAAGATTTGGTTAAGATGTATAAAAAATGATCTTAGTATACTTGATTTAAATGAGAATTTGACACATAATAGGACACAATGGAGACGAAAGATTCATGTAGCCGACCTCACCTAGTGGGATTTAAGGCTTGTTGTTGTTGTTGTATTAAATACATTGTAAATGAATACCACAGTCAAATAAAGAATTTTTGAAAATAGTTAAGAAAGTAAAATCGTAGTGGATCGAAATAGAAATGGGGAAACAAGTTGCAAAATGCGATTTTTTTCCCTTCACTGAACTACAAAAGATAAACACTAGGCATTGTTTGTATCAGAGAAAGGCGCAAAACGAATTAAAATTCTAACAATTTATGGGTTGATTATGAATATACAACCATTACTTAATTTAAACCATTACTAGGCTTTGTTTGTATCAAAGAAAGGCGCAAAACGAATTAAAATTCTAACAATTTATGGGTTGATTATGAATATACAACCATTACTTGAAAGTTTTATGCCATTATTATTAATTTCTTTTCTCTGAAGTTTTTAAGATCCAAAAAAAAAAACAATGATAAATGCTTCATTGCCATGAATATTAGATCACCCCTGCTAAATTTTATATTATTGGGAACTCTATTTCTCACATCTCACAAAAAATGTTGTATAAATGATTTTTGAGATATATATAGGAAATGTTCTTAGTTGCCATTGCAAGTACAATCTTATTTGAGGTCAAGTTTGATGTATAAGATGTCTTTGGGTCAAAGATTTCTTATGCATATTTTATATGAGAAGAAAAGTCATGTAACAAGCATGCAATATTCATAGGATGCAATATATTAATTAAAATTAATTATTCATTACTGAACCAATTAAGATGAAGGACCTATGGCATTCTACTAGAATTGAATAACTAGATATTAAGGATCAAGAAATTCACACTTGAAATTCATGTTGTTGACCAAAACTCAGATTATAAAAAAAATCTAATTAACGCAGTCATTTTTTGAGCCGATAATAAAATGTAGAAGAAAAGTGGAATAAAAAGGAGATTTCCCTAAAGCAGGTTTCACAGTTGTACTAGTGGGTAAACTCTTCAAGAAATTTTCAAGTATCACTTTCGAATGTAAAAGTAATTGCTTATCCAACTTGAAATTTTATTCAACCACATTCGTTTTTTTGTGCATGATTCATACCCCTACAATCACAATCAATTAGAATTCTCCTTCATCAGTCATATATTGTAAAATAAAGGATTCATACTTGTTAATATAAAATCCACTGGAGTATAATTCACACAACCTAATCACAAGAGCAAGTGCAGCAGAACAAATGAGTCATAGACCTTGTTGCACAAAGAAGGCTGCATGAAAAAAAAAAAAACTGCTGGAAATGAAACAGTCAAACTTGAGAAGTAAATCATTGAAATAGACGCAACAAGAGGACTCGAGCACATTGAGTCGTCGGAATTAAAACTTTGGAATGAAGAAATTTGTTGGACATCTTTAGGGAATTTTTTTTGGCAATAATAATAGAGATCCAAGCGGGGATTCAAGTACAATTTAGACTTTTTTTTATTAGATAAAATCTTAGGTAATGACGTATAGACTCCTAAAATTGAAAAATAAGAAAATAAACCAATACCAATTAAGTCTCAAATAAGATTAAAATTCAAGTAAGAGTTACAAGTTTCAGTTTGATCACCTTAACTCACAGATTCAATATTTGCAACGATTGTAGATTTTTGAGATTCTGATCGAAGTCTCAATGTAATGGTTTTGTTTGGCCCACTTTATATACTTCAATTCAAAATCACCTTTCAAGAACTTCCGTCACTGGTACACCCTCATGATAAGTGGCCCATTATATGTTTTCATTTTTAATGTATATTTACTTGAATTGTTCAATAAAGCACTGAAATTTCACTTTATTTTGAATGTTTTTCCCATTTATGCTTCTATTCTGCAGGTCACACCAAATTTATATGGCAATCTTGTGGCGAACACTGCTGCAGGTATTGCCGGAGGAACTGGTGTAATGCCTGGAGGTATCACCGAAACTCTTTATATACTTGGCTAATTTATCTGAGAAATTTATTTTTACTTCTATAGATAACTATCTAAGTTATAATATATTCATAATTTTAATTCAATTTGTGTCAGTTCGTTTGTGTGTATGTCTAATCTACATCACATACCCATTTCCTCTTACTAGGAAAAAAAAAAAAAAACTTTTGCATGCTTTGATTAAGTTAATTGATTCAGATGAAATTATTAAATTGGTAAATCCTCTGCCCTTAATAAGAATAATAGTTGATGGAATGAGAAAGAAAGATAAGAAATAAGAAGATTGTTATAAAACTTGGTTTAGATGTAAAAATTGAGAATTGGGAAAGATATAAAATGGCTAGAGATTCTAAGAAAGAATATATGATCAAAAATTTAAATTTTTATGAAGATTAGATTGAAAAAGGTGAAAGATGTATAATGTTAGCCAACCAAAGAGATAGGAGAAGTAAAAAGTTAGTGAGAGTATTATGAAAATAATAAAGTGCTTTTCTTAGAAAAAGATATTGAAAATAGGTGGATGAGGTATTTTAATAAACTTTTCAATGAAGGATCGAAAGATTGATTTTAGCAACCTTAATACCCTAAACAAAATAGAGAATTTCATTTTATCGTCAGATTAGTAACTGAAGTTAGTGAAGCTTTAAAGAAAATGAAATGTGGAAAAGCATAGGACCTGATAATATTCCAATGGGTGTGGAAATGTTTAGGAGATCAAGGAATTTCTTCTTACAATCTTTTAATGTTATTTTAAAGACTAAAAAGACGGATGAGTGGAGAAAGAGTTTGTTGGTCCTATATTTAAGAATAAAGGTGATGCACAAGATTGTGCAAATTAGAGGAATTAAGTTAATGTGCCATACATTAAAATTATGGGAGAGAGTAATTGAGCATAGATTACGATGTGATACAAGTTTCACAATCGCTTGGTTTCATGCCGTGTAGATCTACTATGGATGCTATACATTTGTTAAGAGGTTTGATGGAGAAGCATAGAAAATAAAAGGATCTACATATGATATTTATTGATTTAGAGAAAGCTTATGATAAAGTCTCAAGAGATGTTCTTTGGAGAGTTCTAGAACAAAAGAAGTTAATATTGATATTCAAGTCATTAAGGATATGTATACTAGTCACTTGTGTCCAAACACAAGGAGGATTGACAAACTATTTTCCTATTTCAGTTGGATTACATCAAGGATCAACATTAAGCCCTTATCTTTTACTTTAGTTATGGATGTTCTTACGAGGCATTTACAAGAAGATGTACCCGGTGTATGCTTTTTGTCGATGACATTCTTCTTGTTGATAAGACTAGAGAGGAGTCCAACGAAACTTGAATTATGGAGGTCAACTTTAGAGTCTAAAGGTTTTCGCTTAAGCATCTAAAACGAATATATGGAGTGTAATTTTAGTTGTAGAAATTTTAGTGGTAGTGTTGTGACTTTAGGTGATCAAGTCATTAATAATATTTAGGCTCTATTGTTCAAAATGATGGTGAAATAGATGGAGATATTATTAGTAGAATTCAAGTTGGATGGTTGAAGTGGAGGAATGCATCCTATTATTAGTGATAGAAAAGTTCCACTTAAACTTAAGGAAAAATTTTATAAGATGGTGGTAAGACCGCAATGACTTTAATGCAATGTTGGCCAATAAAAGAGAAACATAAGAGTAAGTTAAGTGTTACGAGATGAGGATGCTCGTGGATGAGTGGCTTTACCCTTAGAGATAGAATGCAAAATGAGTAAAAAAAGTTGGAGTAGCTCCAGGATAGATAAGATTAGGAGAGTCTTTGGTTTGGCCACATAAAGCGTCAAATGACATTAGGAGAGTAGATGCATTAGATTTTCCTTATGTTAAGAAAGGTAGTAGACCTAAAAGACTTGGTTAAGATGTATAAAAAAATGATCTTAGTATACAATTAAATGAGAATTTGACATAATAGACACAATGGAGAGAGGGATTCATGCACCCCACCTAGTGGGATTAAGGCTTGTTGTTGTTGTTGTTGTTGTTGTGGTAAATCCTCTGCCCTTAAATGATAGCGCTTCAAAACTGTACTGCTGTGCATACCTGCCTTCATTGACTTAAATTCTTGTGCTCAAGTCAAATACAATTTATGAAAGTCTATGAAGCACGGATATGAACATGGGGATATAGATACAACACAACATAAATATGATGACACAACATGATTGCAAAAAGTAGGATATGATATGTTAAATACACGTATGTTTATACTTAATCAATTATTAACATAAAATGTGTAATTTTTGTTATTCTTTACTAAATATATCACAAAATAAAGTATAATATCATAAAAGATATTTTGTAATAGCTAAACATGTTTTTGCATGATCAGTATTATATTCAAATTATCAAAAAATTCAAAATATTTATTACTAATGCCATCTTCAAAATAATGAAACAAAACGTGGCAACATGATTATCACTAATTTGGATTAACACATTCAATAGTAGGATTATCATTAGTACTAGCTCCATTTGCTATCTTCAATGATATGTTCACCTCCATTCATTAAAAACATAGTTTTAAGCATGGCTTATCAAGAGAGAGATTAATAACTTCAAGTATTTTAATATCATTAATTTAGTTAATATATTTCTATTAATATTCAATGACTATCTCTTCTTGAATATATTTTGACACTTCCTCGATAGAAGATGGAGAATCCTTGATGTTGCTCTTTTAAGCACAGTGTAAGTATTTAATAACTAAATGATTTTAAATATAGGTGAATTTTAATGAACTACGTAAATTAGCATGTCCTTTTTTTTGCATTTTCGTTGTGATTACTTTCGTTTTAATACTATTGTTTGCTCTTTTTTTCTAATGCTTTTTGCTAAATATTATGAGATAGATCAAATCATGTGATATACTATTCACCCTATCAAAATTCAAGTAATTTGTGAACTACATCAAAATTCAACCATAAATTAAATCCTTGTTTGATTAAAATCAGAACATTTTCATGCATTTTCAATCATTTTTTTGAAAAAATCTAAATCATTATGTTATACCCGATTTTAGAAGGTCTGAATAGTTTGATTCAGGCTAGGGCAATGTTGACTCACGGTAAAACATGAGCTTTTAGTTTCAACGTGTTCTTACTTCGATGTGCACTGCTGCTTCGATAAATACTGGAAGCCCTAAGTAGGGCGTAGGGCTTTGGCTTCAACGCATACGCATACAAGCAAGGGTTTTGGCTTCCACATCACGCGCAAGGCTTTCACTTCCACTTAATGTACACGAGCACAATGGCTTCGGCTGAGGGGATGTATGCTTTGATGTAGTGTCTTCGATGAAGAGGGATTTTGCTTCAAGCCCAATAGCTTTGACCTGCGAGAGCTTGAATTGATGCAAGTGGTAGCTAGGGTTGTCAAGTTTTTCTAATCACTCTCAGTTCCATCTCTCGTGTCTCATGTCCCGCTTAATGTTTCTAAATTGTGTGCCCGTCAAGTTTGTAATATTGCATTTAAGAGGGTTTCAACATGTTTTTTTAAATGTAAAACATGAATTAGAGCTGTGTTTATGCCCGTTATGTGTTTGGCTAAGACACTTAGTATGACAACTGTTTGGGAGTGTCTGTGTTTCATAGATGAAAATTATATATTTTTCTTGAGTATCTTGTATAGAATGCTCTGTAAATTCCTCATTAAAATTATTTTATTTATATTATACACGCTTTCTTATTATTAGCATAACTACATTTATAGAGGGGAATGCCTATTGCTGAAGCCCGACATCTTTATTTGTCGCTCTAAACTCCAATTGCTGCTGGGGACAGCCCTATAGTCTTTTCATGTTCGCAAGCATATTTAACATGAATAAAAACTTAGATAGGAACCAGCTTTGTCGGCATGCATTTTATGAATAATGCTAAATGTAGCTAAACAGCCATGGTTTTAGTGGCGCTAATAGGCAGCATTGTCAATTTATAATAAATTAAACTATTATTCTTCTTCCAGAAAAAGAAGGCTGAAGGCTAACCTAAGCCAATTCCTCACTGAAAGCTAAGTCATTCCTTTTGATTTTTCAAGATAAACCACTGTTATCTTGCGGCAGTCACAATTATTTTTAGAGGAAAAAATCAATTTTTTTGCAAAAACAAAAGATTGCAATCCAATAGGTTTGTTCTCAAATATTTGATTACGCCATGCTCAGAGGTATTTAATTGTTGATTAGAATTCCTTTTGAAACAAACATATCAAACTGATCTCATCCACAGAATAAAAGAGCATCATAATCTCTATATGCATTACATTATTTTCTGTCCGGCATCTGCATATAGTAATATCACAAAATCAATGTTTCATACATCATCAAAATTTCTCTTTCACCTTAGTCTATGTGATGTATTATTTGGTCATCATATTCTCTTTCCATAAAACTGCAATGTAAAGCTCTTTTGAAATGATAATATCATTCTGTTTCAGGTAATGTCGGCCAAGGTCATGCTGTTTTCGAGCAAGGTGCATCAGCCGGCAACGTAGGTAATGCGAAATTGGTGGAACAAAAGAAGGCTAACCCTGTGGCTCTTCTTCTTTCATCTGCCATGATGTTGAGACATCTACAGTTTCCTTCGTTCGCGGATCGACTGGAGACTTCGGTTAAGCGAGTGATTGCAGAAGGTAAATACAGAACTAAAGATCTCGCTGGCCAAAGCACCACCCAGGAAGTTGTTGATGCAGTCATATCACAATTGGATTGATCAACTACAATCTTATACATTTTTTTTAAACATTATCTCACCATTTATGCCTCTCCATTTAGATCAAGTCTAATGCATGCCTATGAATAGATCCAGTTCCTGAACCAAACGTTTTTTTTTTTTCCATTTGTTAACAATAATTGAACTGTGGATCAGAACGCATTTTGAGTTATAATTTCTCAAGAAAATGAGAATGATTTGTTGTATTTGGAATATAAACAGGAAAATTTTCGCGTAATAATCAGTTGGGAATGTGAATTGCGTTTGCTAGTTCCTGTTTTCTGGTGCAATGCTATTTCTCTTCTAATTTAGCCAGTTTTATAACAGTAATAACAGGCGTTTCAGTCTTGCAAAGGATATATATCTATTCATAATTCAAGCTGAATTTAGTCAAAATTAAATGATTGAAGAAACTTAAAACTAGATTTTCTATATACTGTGCGATAAACTCAGTAGATGGAGAATGCAGCCTGGGACTTCATCACCACCTATTTTGCGATAGTATTCTTATAACGACGATTTTAAAATTGGTTTTTAATTTCGGTTTTGGTTTTATCATAATTTCTTAGTTTCATAAATTATGGGTGCCGAGATTCAGTTTTGATTTTAGTTTTAATTATTTTTTGTTATAAAATATTGTAAAAAGTTTGTTTAAGTTGCGAAAAATGAATATTAGCTAATTAGAGTTGAAGTTAAAATTGGTTTGAACCTCATTCATGACGTATTAGCAGAATTTTGACGTCATTGGTGTAAAAGAATTAGAGTTGGCTCATGTTTTAATTAATAAATATCTTATAAGTCAAGTTTGATGAATTAACAATTTAAATTTAAATTTGTTTTATTTGACTGATTAATTTCTGAGTAGGCTTATTTGTAAAATATTAATAAGTGCATTTAAAATATAGTAAAATTTAAGGGATGTAACTATAAAATTTTAAAATAATTTTAAAATGGTTTTTAATCTAAATTAATTAATTATTGTTTTTTCTATTTTTATTATAATAATTATTTATTTTTTGTATTTTAATTGAATGAGTTAGTTTATCAGTCTATTAAAATTTTTATAATTTGAGCTAAATTTAAAATTGATTAATTAATCAAATTCAACTTTAAGTCAATAATGACTAGAGCTTGATTCAACTCTTTTTTTTTTTCTTATTACTTGTTAAGAGTTTTTTTTCCTTAATTTATAAATTTTGGATGAAACTCTTTTGTGTTGTTTTAAAAAAGTTTTGTTCAGATCATTTTTTTTTGTCTAAAGCTTCATTGAAACTCTTTAGCTTCATCCATAACTCTAAAATTAATTAAAATTTAAAATACTAATGAATTTTAATAGATTTCAACATAAACTTTTTTTTTTCCAAAATTATTAAAACAAATTTAGAAGAAAAATATGAGTTTATATGCTCCATAATGCTAAATATTTAAGAAGTATGTCAATATTTTAATTCTTAAGGAAATATATTCAAAAGTTCTGTCCAGACCAAAATACTCTTTTAATGGGCTGCAAGCTACTATAAAATTTATTGTGATCAAAATTGATTCAAACAAGATTTAAACAAGCTTTGATTAAAATAGAAATAATATAAAAGAAAAAATTGAGTCAAATATTAGGGCTGCAAATGAACTAATGGTTTGACAGCTACTCATGACTCAACTCCATAGAATTCGTTTATGATCATTTGATTAACTATTCGAACGAATTTTAACACTTTCTAAATATTTGATTGGTAAATGAATATGCTTGAACAACTCGTCGTTTAGTTCATTTATGTTCATGAACAATATCATTTTAAGCTCATAGACAAGCTTGATAAAGAGCACGATTATGAATCGATTATGGCTCAATTAAGGCTTATTTGTGAATAGTATTATTTAAATTTTTATTTTTTAGGCTTAATAAACTTTAATTGATACAACTCATATATTTTTCTCAGAAAGCTTCTAACAAACAAGCTCGATGAAGGCTTGATTAAAGCTTGTTTATTTCATTAAACGAGCTGCTCATTAACAGACTTGATAATCCAATTTGAACTGAGCTTGTGAACAATCTCAAATCGAGTTCAAGCTTAATAATGGTAAACAAGCTTGATACCATCCTAAAAGGCTTGAATTGAGCTCAAGCTTGATAATAATAAACAAGCTTGAACTTGAACACACACATGCTTGGCTCAATTTGGTTTGTTCGCGGCCCTATCAAATATTATTTGAGTAATGTATTTTGATTCAATGATAAGTTTGTACTTGATTTGAATTTGGTTCCAACATAGTATAATCTAATACCTTTCTCCATCACACTAAAAAGTATAACATTATTGTATACCATTTATAAAATTATTGTATCTTATAAGAATACATTGAATTCAAATATAAACAAATTACAATGCATTTGAACATTATAAATACATGATAAAGCTTATAAGGATAGAGTGCATTTAAAAAAAAAAAACTATTATTCATGAATGTACACAAAAATGAAATGTTTATAAATGAAAAATAAGTGAACTTATACGTCTATATTATTGTGGAATAAATTTGTGCATAAGTGGTTCTTGAGAAAAATATATATGATAATGAATAATCTCTTGAAGATTTTTCTTTGAAGCCAATTATATCCAGTGTTATATTGAATTAAGAACTACATAGGTAATGAAAAATTATTCTAGAATTTAAAGTGGAATACTTTACCATAGCCATTAGGATGTCAATTATGTTAACCTTATTATAGATCCAAGAAGATTTGGAGAGCATAAATTCTTATCTAGTGTAGAATAGGGCTAACTTCTCAAGCAACTTAGGAAGCAATCATAGAATGGAATCATCATTTCCTTTGGGTATACAATGATATTCTAGATGAATAAGAGTATATAACTCCAAAAACTTTATAAGATTTCTAATACAACTAGAAGGCCTCCTTTCTCTTGAGGCTAAGGTAAATGCAGATTTCTAATCTTTAATATTGATCAAATATTTTATCCTACATGATTATGTTAAGGTCGTACGCCTTTCTCTATCATTAAGTAATATAAATATCAATATACTGAAAAAAAAGATTAAAATTATAATAATCCTTATTTAAAAGTTGATAACATACTCTTAATAAGTGAAAATAATCCTCACCTTACTATCATATCATGTAGTTGAAGTATTTAACTTATGAAACCACTCTTTGCTCCCATTGTCCACTCAAATCTCCATCTCGATGGAATTGCAAACTAATATGGACATTTAAGCTTTAAAGGAAGACATTTACTTCAAATGAATTAGGGGAGAAGATCAAAGTTAAAAATTTATAGGCTGGTGCCTCTTCTTGAATATATATATATATATAATTTTTATCTAAATAATTATTATGGGGTTCATCCCTTGACTCCTCAAGTCCTCTTAAAGCAAGTATTGATTCCTCAAGTCCTTCTTGTGACTTATACATTTAGTTTTATGGGGTTCATCCCTTGACTTTCCACCTCTTTCTGCTACTACACTGTTGACCTCATTTTTGGATGAGGTTAACATCAATTCTAAAATTAGTAATTAAGATGTCATAATATTAGATAGGAATCTCCTAATTCAATGCTTAGGACACTATACCTAATAACATGGTGCACTTTCCTTGGGTTTGATCTAACCTAATGGGCTTAGGTGGACTCAACCCAAATTTCAAATTTGAATTAGACCAAAGCAAATGCAAATAAATCAAAATGAATTCAAATTAAAATAAATGAATGAATCCAAAACCAAATCAAAGTCAAATCTAGTCAACCTATTTGACATAGGTTTGACTTAGGTGGGCCCCACCAAGTCAAAGGTCAACCCACTAAAATCTGACCAAAAAAAATCATTCCAAATATTCTAAATGATTAAATAAACATGTTTAATCAAGAATCTAAAAAATTTTAAATTTATTTAGGCCTTAATTATGTTAATTAGACAATTTAGTTTAAATGAACCTAAATGGGTCCTATTGGGTTCAAACCCAAATCAATTCAATTTGATTACTCAAAATCATTTGGAAATGATAATCAAATACGATCCAACCATCATTGGGTCTAATTTGGTCAAATTGGTCTTTTGACCCAAATGAAACCCAATCTTAACCAATTAAGCTCACTTTGGGCCAAATCAAATTGAAACCCACTTGAAATTAAATGAAATTAATCACTCTAAATCATCTCACACATGTGATCAAGCATGATTGGAGTTCAAACCAAATCCAATTGAGTCAAATTGATCATTTTAACCCAATTGGAATCAAGCTTAACCCATTTAAGTTTAAATGAGTTGAAATGAAATGAAATCCAAAACTAATTCAAATCTAAATGAGTTAATTAAATCAAAAATTAATCAATCATCAATTAAATATGATTAACCTCAAAATTAATAGAATTGAATCAAAATCAAACACTTTGAATCCAAATGCTTGGATTAGATTCAAATTTCTAATCCAATCCAAATGAATTTGGACTTGATCTCAAACTCATATTGAGTTTGAGTTGTGCAGCCACACAATAGTCTAAGGGCTTTGGTGGTGATGCCTTAAATCATAAAAATAAAGAAAAAAAATTAAAGAGGTGGAATTTTGAGAAGAGAAGACTTGAAAATCAATGAAAGGAATGCAAGTATCACTTTTCCCCTCTTCTATACTTGATCCATCTCTTGGCTTGACATAATTTGGATTGATTCTAATTACTTGAAGGCCACCAAAGAAGAAAGAAGTCAAGAAAAAATTGACTTCCTCCAAGAGAAGAGGCAAGAGAGCAAGGAAGAGAAGTCCATGGAAATCCAAGCTTGTCCAAAGAAGAAAAAGGGAGGAGATGCCCTCCTCCTTTCCAACCTTTGATCCAATCATGTTCACAAGGCTAAGGGGGATTGAATCCACCCGTTGACAGACCTCCTGTTGCCGGTGGCAGGAATCTGGCCACCTAGAAGGCCAGGAATATGGCTCTCAGCCATGTATGGAAAGAGGGGAGAGAGGCCCTTTTCCCTCTCTCTTTTCATTCCAAATCACTCACCAAGGGAGGAGATGAAGAATTGGATCAATCCCCCATCCCCTCATCACCGACAAGCTGAAAAGTGACTTAATACGGTGGCCACGAGCCTTCTTTAATGGTAAATTGCTAGGGAGATTCTCCACTTTCAATTGAACGTTCCAACACATTCTATAGCTCGAGACAACCTTAAACGAATACCACCATGACCCCTCACCGCTGGTGAGCTGGAGATTAACCAAACCCAACGAAAAATGGTCTTGAGTTGGTCTCCAAAGTGTTGTCACATCGAGGTGAAGCTATTGGAGTTGATCCCACCGTCGGTGGTCATTGGAATTGAGGTATGATTCATCATCGATCTTCTTAGCATTCGGATTTTGTTCTTTGTGAAAGAAATTTGATCCCCATGAGGATCAAACCATGTAAATTGGTTGGAAATTGATCCTTGATCATTTTGCAATCAAAATCACCTTGAAATTCACTTGCGATCGCCAAAAATTCATCAAAAATGATAGAAAGTGTCAGTCTCTTATTGGAGACATGCAGAAGATGATCTCCATCGTCCAATCCTTCTATTGAATGGATGGCCAAGATATAGCTGGACGATATGATTTTATCACTTAAGGTGACCGCAAATGAATTGGGACCATCCCATCTTCGATCAGACGGTCAAGATTCATCCCACGTGGTGATGCTTTTGATGCAGCCACCACTTGGGATCTATGTGGCCCAATGTCACCGCATCATGTGGCAGAGGTGCCACATCTATCCATTGTTTTAAAATGGTAAATCTCTTTTAAATTAATTTAAAAATTATTAAAAATGCATGAAAATTTAAAAATTTATAGAAAATAAAATATCAATAAAAAAAATGCAAACTCGTGCTTTATGGATTCATCTCAATGAGTAGAATCCATTAAACCCAAAATCCCAATTACTTTTTTGATAAATTTGGCTTAATTTGACTTTGAATGAAATCAATTAAACCTTAATTAATCATAAACCATTAATCCAATTGGAATGAAACTTTGGGGAACTGAAATTGAGGTTAAAACACACTTTAAGAAAATTTTTCATGAACCCAAACCTTAATTTTAATTAAATAAATTAATATAAAATTAAAAAAAATCATTAGAAATGAATCAAATAACTTCAAATCAACTTAATCAAGCCTATAAACTTTAAAACATTAATGAAATCCAATGAAACTCAATATATCATAAGATGGCTTAATTAGGTAATTAATTGAATTAAATAATTCAAATAATTAATTAGAAATTAAATAAATTACAATAAATCAACCAAATTTTTAAAAATCATGAATTAACCCTCTTTGGAAACATCTTTCAAAGATGAATCAAAGAAAAATAAAACCCTTAAATGATCTTCATTCAATTATGCTTAATTTTGATTTTAATAAAATAATAAAAACATTAATTACACCTTAATTATAAATCTAATCAAGATAAAACTTTGGAAATATGAAATTAGCATGAAACCCCACTTGTCATAAAAATTTTAAACCCAATTGACTTTTGGATTGGGAATTGTTGAATTTCCAAATCTCAAGGCCAATATAAATCAAATAATGAATTAAAAAAAATTCATAAATTCATAAAATCATGAAGTAATTTTAACCAATCTTCATCAACATCAAAAACACTTAGGAAACAACTTTCTAAGTCAAAGAACTTGATCATTTCCACACTTAAGGATTAATGAAATTAATAATGCATATTAAGCTTAATTAAACCTTAAATTAATAAACTTGTAACAAATGAATTAACTTAATGAAACCTCATATCTATAATCAATATAATCTAAGAATGAATTCAAACATTAACCTAAGAGCCTTAGGTTATCATAAAGCAAACCAAATGAAATGAACATAATTCAACAAACCTAAACATAACTAAAACATTAATGAAACAAATGAAATAAACCAAATCAAATGAAATAATTCAATCAAATCAAATTAAAAGAATAAACTAAACCAAGAATGAAAATCAAATCAAATCAAAAGAATAAAATGAAGAATTAGATTCTAAAAAAAAATTGAAACATTAATCCAAAATCCAAACTAAATTCAAATCCAAACCATTTAAATGAAACTAAAAGAATTAATTAAGACACTTAAGGATATTAGTTAGACTTTTGGGATGAATCTTTATCTTAGGATGAAGGTTTCATTACATTAGGGTTTAGGATGTTGATTAGAATGGGTTCCACCCAAAAGTGGAATCTATTCTACTCTTCATTCTTGAAAACCTAAACTGTACTTTAACAAAATAAAAGTGAAAATGAAAATGAAAATAAATTATTAAATCATTTGAATTGAGACTATCCAAAGGTAAAATTCAAACAAACTGAAAACTTCAAATTAAAACTTGAACTAAAAGGCCTAGCAAAGTCTTGCTACATAAGTATATTTTCTTCACACACTAGATCATTAGGTCATTGACCTTAGACTTATGTTAGGCCATTCTATGATTCCTTCTTTATGATTCTCTGTGTTATGATGTGATATTTTTCACATGTCTTAATGGTGTACTATTTTAGACTGCTTATTTAGGATTGTTTGTCTGTTAGGCTGGATGAAATGACATTCTTTTTAGAATTAACATTATCTTCAGGGGGCTATGCTTGAAAGGATTGCTATCATAAATAAATTAAAATGGTGTTTTCTTGTAGCTGTGCTTTAAGTCCTTAAGCATAGCCTAATATAACAAGTGGGCTCAACAAGCAGCTAATGTTAAGCTCATATGTTTGTGAAATATAATTAGTGTGTGTTGTTTATATTTTCCTAACAATTATTTTGTAGAGCTTATGAATTATTTTTGAATTTAAAATATAAATTTGAGCTTAGAATCATGTTAGGATCTATGGGGTTATGGTGTTTATTTTTGGAATGTGTATGGGGGACACCACGTAGATCTGAGGGTGTACTTATTGAGGTGATTGAGTACAACATAAAGGAAGAGTGCACTATCTCAAAAGATAAAAATTGCTAACCTATAATGAACTTAATCACCTAATAAGGGCTCCTAAGGTATGATGGGACTTCAAATATACCAGAGATTTTTCCCCTACTTTACATGGATGAATAAAGCAGGATTTATTTAAACTGGATTCTAAAGTTCAGTATAGGGACAAGCCCCCATAGTTAATTACATCCTAAGGAAAGTGAATTCCTTAAAAATGCTCTCGATTAAAATAGAAAATTAGGATCTCCAAAGATTTTAAGGTTAGACTATTAAAGGATTGGTTATATTTGGAAAATCAAATGGGATTGTTCAAGGAGAAGAATTATTTTAGAAGACAAAGGGAATAAGTAGGAAATGCTCATGATACTTGGAAGTCTAGTGAGCATTCCAATCTATCAAATGATTGGGTTTTATATGTTCAAAATTGAAGAGATTGATTTTATTAAAGTTGAAATTTTATTAGAAAGTTAAGACTTATAATCCCACAACACAAGGTTATGAAAATGCCTAAGAGGTGAGGATTTATACTAGTAGCTCGAAGAAAATAGCTACCTTGGATCCTAAATCTAGTGAGCTTTGGTGAGGGCCAAAGTACGTCCTAAATCTAAGCGAAGATGAGTGTATGGTTTACCTCCACAAGAGAGGGTAAACCACCCGACTGCTGAACTTACAACTACCTAGAGTGGAAGCCAGCTAACTCCTCCTACACTTTAAAACTATGTAGGCAAGTCATACGATTTTGCAAGATAGTTAGGTTACTATTATTTAGAAAGAGACTAAAGTCCTTAAACCTACTCCCTAAAGAGACTAGAGCATGAGTGGTATGAGTAATGACTTAGTCTAATGTAAATATTTTTAAATTTTATTTGTATTTGACACTTCATTTTGACAAAGGCCATATGGTTTTTATATATCTAAATGCATGGCCAAAATGGTTATGGGGCTAAATCTCAGAGAGAAAGAGGGTGAAGCTACATTCGAGTTGCTCTCAGGTCAAGCGGTTATCATATCTGCAAGAACAGGCCCTCATTTTACAAGAGTGATTCAAGATGATATGTATGATATTGAACATACAACTCTAGCTAAGGGGTTGCTAAAATCTTTTAATTTCATTGATTTAATGTCTAGGCTTTATGTGAAGTTATGAGTTATTTATAAAATTTAGTTATGAGTTGTAGTTGGGGTAAAAAATTTATTTTTTCTAAGAGCCTAATCGGATCCATGCCATACATTAAATCACCATATATGAAGAAACTAGGAAAAGACATGCCATTTCTATTGCACAATTGTAAATAAAATATCAAACAATTTATAAATCCAACGTAAAAGAATAATAGGCGATCTGGTATACATACAACCCAAAAAGAGAAATGAGTAGCTGAGCTCTACCCTTATACAACCAGGTATATGAAAGAATAAATATAATTACAAATAAATAAAAGCTATGGGGGTCTTCTTATCTTCTTTCTTCATGTCTCCTCCATTTCTTCATTTGGGTTTGTTTGCCCTAAAGGCATTGTAGAGGCCTCCCAAGACAAAGCCTTTTAGCATCCGTTCATTCTAATCCCCCCATAACATTAATCCTAATTCTTAATGCACAATTATATTAAAAATAGGAAAAAGTAAATCTAACTACACCTATAAAACAAGTGTTAGCTAAACACACCATACAATAATTATATTATTTACCACCTTTTCTTATTTTTTAAGCACCCTTAAGACATCTCACATAAGCATAATTAAACTAATCACAACATAATATCCAATCTACAAAGCATACACCCTAATATCCAGTCTACAATAATACATCATAAAACTAAACATCCATCAAACCATGAATCGCCCTAATATAAAGCTAAATGTGGTGACTTAATCTAAGGTGTGTGTATTAAGGCTTGTGTGGTATGCCTTAACTAGGCTTTGTTATAATTTTTTAAATGAGAAAGGATTTAATTATAAAAGATAATTTCACTTTAAGTGGTTTAATTGATTTGTAAGTTTTACTTAATTCTTTCTTTTGTTTCACTTGGTTTACAATTAACAATTAAGTGTTATAAAGAGAAGAAAAAAGAGGATCACCCTCCTTTATCCCTACCTTAAGCCACATCTAAAGCATATTAATTAATCAATTCTCTTTTTAATGAATAGCTTATTATATATTTTAATTAATCCTAAGTTTAGGTTCACTTTAAATAACCTCATTCAATTAGAAAGACATCTTAAGTTTAATTGAAGTTAATTACTATCACATAGCACATGTTTGTTCATTTCTTTCCATCATATATAACATGCATATGATTAAGTCCTAAACATATATGTGCATATAATATAATTTTAGAACACTTAAATGCAGGATGAATGAATGATTTTTATTGAAAAAGAGGATTCTCATTCATTAGCTAAATACACATTTAAATGTATGAAAGTTGCAAGTACTTCACCATTATTTTGCATCAGGGGAGTGAGGTAGGAACCTACTTGGGTCTACTTAAAGTTGTGCATCCCCTGAATGTCCAGTCTAGATATACCCACTATTCTTAAATACATGTGGATGTATAAGCAACTATAAGAATATAAAACCATGCAACAGTAGAATTTAATTTAATTGATTTATTCGTGTGAATGAATTAAAGCTCTATCCAAATTCCAATGTCAAAATACATAAGATTGAAATCAAACGGGTACGTCGCAATTATTTTGCACCAGGGAGTGAGGTAGGAACCTCCTTGGGGCTACTTAAAGCCGTGCGTCCCTAAAATTCTAGACTAATATACCCACTAACATTCGTACTTATGCAAATCAACATATGAATGAAAGAAAACTACTTCACTTCATACACAAAGTTTATATCCACATGCACCTCTTATGTATGTATAACTAATGTCACAACATGTATTATTATTCATTAATAAGCTTTTGAAAATATATTTGAGATTTAATAGTGATAATAGCCACAAATATTTTTAACTTAAGCCAACACATGCAACTTGACATAAAGGAAATCATTTATTTTAATTGATTTTTGAAAGAAATGAATGCATGACTACAAGTGGAATGCAACATTTTAATATGATTGGAAAGAAATAAAGAAACACAAGCATATAATTTCATTCAATCCAACTAATTCCTAAGGACAATCACATTAAATACGCTTATTTAAAATAAACCAAAGTTTCTTAAAGTCACTTTTGATTTTATGTTTAATTTTATTTAAGAAATGTGAGAAAGATTTGCTAATCCTAATCTCATTCCTCAATTGTGAATTAATTTGATTTAATGAGAAGCAATTTAGTTGAGTTTATGAATTGGTTAAGTTACCTATGTTACCTTAAGGTAATTAATTAAACAATTATGAGCTAATGTGATATGCAAATAAATTGAAAAGTAAATATCAATGCTCCTATGAAATGAAAGGGGTTAGCACACAATCATTAATTAATTAAGCTTAAGGAACTCACTTAATTACTTTTATGGTTTTCTCACACATGTGAGCAAACCATAATTTCATTAGCTCTTTTTAGGTTATTGTACACCCAAAGAACTACCCAAGGATTAATTATGGAAATTAAATTTAATTAAAATTTTAATTTGATTAATCGAAGGATTAATCCATTAATTCATTTTTCTCTTTCTTTCTTAATTATCAAATTTGATTATCTTTTAAAAAAGAGATGGACTTAATGGAAAAAGGTTGGAAAAGAGGTCCCAACTTAATTCCATAAGCTATCTAGTTAATCAAGCATGAATTCACACAATTTAAGTTTTAATTTAGCTAATTAAGTCATTGATTAATTAATTAATCATTAATTAGCATTTTTGGTTGAAAGGAAAGGGAAAATTAGGGAAAGGATTAGGGGAGAAGCTCCAATCTAATTTTATAAGCCTCCTTACTATTCAACAGTAATTAAGGAGTCCAAATAATTAAATAATTACCGTTCATGTACTTCATTATCACTTAATTAAGTTAAGAAGGTAATTAGGGATTAATCAATCAATTTGTCTAATTAAGCAACTAATAAATTCAAAAAAAATAGGGAAGGCAAAGGTCATTCCCCTAAACATCATCAGAAAGTTTTAAATCAATTGGATTATTAATGAATAAGTAATTAAGCTAAATAAAATTTTAATTAAACCTTAATTAAACCAAAATTACTATTCAAAATTAATTAAGAATAATTTTAATGGATTCTTCTCTGAAATACCTTTATAACGAGCCACCATTTGTATTTTGTTAAATTTTTCTATAATTTGTAATGAATTTTGGAAGTTTTAGCATTATAAAATGGATTAATTAACCCTAATTAAAGCCCTTATCCCATCGGTGTCATGTGGCGTGCCGACGTGGCACACTTTCCACTTAACGTGATGAGATTGGTTATTTAAGTTGTCACATCGCGCGGCTGAGTTAGCCGGCGGTGGGACGCGCTTTCTCGTTAGCCATCTGATCTAAGATTGGACGACCATGATCAAACCCACCATTATGTAGGATTAATCCAGTTGATCTAATATGATTTGACCAAGGCTGTCTCTTCCAATCACGCGAAATAGATAACCCGTGATCTATCTCCTCCCGAGAGGTGAGAAATGGAAACCATACATCGTTCGTCACTCGATCTGAGCTCACCCGAGCTCAAATGGAGATCAAATCGATCCCACACCATAAAGGAAGCAAAATAAAGAGATCTAATGTGGAAATCTCATGACATGCAACTTTTCTTCAAAATCCTCCAAACCATTTTAAGCTAGAGGTCGATTTCAATGGAATACCTCATTGGAATATAGGACCAACAGTTCCAACGATTGAGGAAGCTTTGTTTAGTAGAAACAAAGCTCTGTTGAGTGGCATGAGCTTTGATTTGAGGTGGATTTCTTGGAAGGCCAAGGAACAAAATGAGAGTGGCTAGCTTTGATCGAACTCCACCCTCTAGTCATCAGGAAGCTCGGGGGATGATTCGTTCTCACTCGTTTGACTCCAAGGATGGTGTGTGCAAAGTTAATTGCACTTTGATGGAGGTTTGAGCAAATGACAATCGAATTGAGGCTCTCTTATTTCAATTTTTTTTATAAAATAGATAGAAGAAGAGTTGGGGAGCACAGGAATCCTTAGAAATCGCTCTAGGATGTGCGTCTCTGATTTGAGTGAGGGGGAATATACCCCATTCCGGGATGTCTTAGCCTTGTTTGTCCATTTTATCAAATGGATATCATGGGGAGCTCGATTTGGGGAATCACCAGGCTCACTTGAGTGGAGGAGGTGTGAGTGGTCATGTGGGAGTATGGGTGTCCTATGGCTTTCCAAGTGTTTCACCTCCCCATGAGTCATGGCCGACCCAACCACCCTTGGGTCAGGTTAACCAGTATCCTTGGTGCCTAAGTGGACCAATGGATGGGTACCAAGTGGCCAAGAAAGAGAAATGACCATTCACCCAAGTGATTTGCCTCATGTGATGCCCTTAGGCCAAGGGTATCTTGGTCATTTGGCAATAGATTTGATTTGGGTAGATTTGAATGTGTCAAAAGTGGGTTAGCCCAAATTTCAAGTGAGTTGGAAGTCATTTGGTTTGATTTGGCTTAATTTGACTTATTTAGGTTAAATTGGGTTAGGATGGGTCAAGTTGATCGATTGGTCAAATTGGGTCAAACCAAGGGTTGAGTCAAGTTCACATGACCATTTGGGGTGTATTGGTGTCATTGGTTTGGTTCAATTTACTTTGGATTTGATTTTGGCTCTTTTGGATTCATATGGGTCAAATGGTTGACCAATTTGACCAAATTGGCAAAATTGGCTTGGGTTGGGTTTTGGTTCAAGTTCAATTGGTTAATTGAAAATGATTGTAGGCTTTGGTTTGAATCAATTTAGATTTAATTTGGATTTTGGCCAATTTGATCCTTTAGGTCAATTTGGGCTAAGTTGGGTTATGTTGACCAATTGGTCAAATTGGGCTTAATTATGGCTTTGGTCAAGTTCAATGATCAATTTAGAATGAACTTGACACATTGGTTGCAATCAATTTGGTTTAGGTTATAATTTGGCTAGTTTGGGTTCATACAGGTTAAAGGGTTGACTTGGTCAGCGAGCTAGGTTGACTTGGTTTGACCCAATTCATGACAATTGATTAACGTGAGATGACCAACAATCATGACATGTAGTTTGGATTGGCTTAAGTCACTTTGATTTGAATTGGATTGGATTTTGGTTCATGTAGGTCAAATTGGCCACTTTAGGTCAAGTGAGCCAATTGGGTTTAGTTGGCTTGATTTTGAGTTAAGTTTGATTTAGTTGAGTTTATATATGAATTTGAGATTGACATATAAGTTCAATTGCAATTGGTTTTGATTCAAATGAGTTTTAGCTCATTTGAATATCTCAAGTCAAATGGGCTAGGTTGGGTTTGACTTGAGTTGATTTTGATTTGGCTTGATGATTGTAGGTTTCATTTATATTTGGATAGATGATTGAAGGAATGATTAACTCAAGAGAAAATACATTGGTTTTGATTTGATTTGGATAAGAATTGGTTAAGTCCAGGAAATTGGCTTAAATGATATAAATTGGATTTTGGTTTGATTTTGGATTTAGGTTTGCTATTTGAATATATTTCATTTATATTTGGGAATATAAATGAAGATATAAATGATTCATGAGAAAATAATTTGAGTTTGGAGCGATTTGGAAGAAAATTTGACCAAGCTCATGGAGGAAGGTCAAAAGGGCTTAGAAGGAAATTCAATTTAGTTCGATTTATTTATGGTCATTAGAGGGCGGTTTTCATTTATATTTATGAATATAAATGAAGGAGTAATTGGTTTATAAAGAAGCCAATTGATTTTGGGTTGATTTATATGAGATTTGGCTAAGTCATTGGAGGTAGATCCATATAGCTTTGAGGGGGATTTTGATTTTGGATTTGATTATGGGTTCTAATCATTTGGTTTGGAATTTAAATTTGAATTTCGTAAATGATTGAGTTGAATTGATCTTAGAGAAAGTCAATTGAATTTGAATTGATTTGAATTTGGTTAAGGCTAAGTCCATAAGATGAAATCAAAGGGCTTAGGAAGGGGTTTAATTTTGGAATTGATTATGGGTTTTAATCATTTGGTTTGGAATTTGGATATAGATTTGGTATTTGAGTTGAATTTGAGGTTTGGTTTGAGAAGAAAAGTATGGATTGGGTTTAGGCTATAGGGTAGGCAAGTCTTCCTAACTTCCTAGGGCACCACCTATTCCAATAGTTAACTCTTCTAAGTCTCTAGGCTTAGGTTAAGTGTTAACTTAATCACTAGAATTACCTTAAGACTAAGGAGCTCTTAGTGTCTATAAGAGTCCTAGATCTATGATGAGGAAATTTGAGAACTCAGTCCAAAAGTGATCTCAATAAAAGGACCCCTAATAGGTGTGGTGACACACATATTGGCGAGCGATCAACAACATCCAAAGGATCACAAGCGTTAATGGAAATGATCTATCCCTAAACCCGAGGTGTAGATAAAACTAAGATCTTAGTGCAATGCAACTCGACCTATGTCAAGGGCATAAGGGAGGAAGAAAGGATCTACTAAGGGATCAGGTATGTGAACCTTCCACTAGGAAAGCAGGTTTAGATTATCCATGGAGAGGATAAGGTTTGATTTGATCATAAACATGATTGGGTTTGAGAGATTTTTAGGATTTATATCCCAGGATGAGTGCATGAACCCTTTACGTCAGATTATCTAAGGATAGAGATTTGATTTGGTTTGATTTTGTGGGGCTCCCGGGGGAGGATAGATTCACACCTCACTAGGAGAATTTGATTTGATTTAACTCCACATGTTGGGATGAGAATTTTATTTGATTTTGAGGGCACATCTACTAGAGATATGAGCTCAGATCCACTGAGGAAATAAGGTGGATTTGATTTATGACTTTCTTTGGTTTATTTGGGGAAGTATCCACTAGGTATAAGAATAGATGGATTTAATTTAGACTCCACTGGAGAAGAATGGTGGATTTAATAAAATAGACCCTATCAGTGTGCGATGGATCCACTAAGAAGGGGCTATATCAGTCTTGCCCTATCTCAGATTTACAAATGCAAAAGGGATAATCTACCATCCATGAGGTAGGACTAACCAACCTAAGGGTTACCTTTCGGCATGCAATGGTTAAGTCAGGAAGAAAGCTTGTAAACTTACATCCTCCTAAATAAGGAACCACTAGGGTGATCGATTGATAGCACAATAAATCAAACCCGATCTAAGGTGACTATTGAGTGAATGCCGCTGTGGACTTATGTCAACTCAAAAATAGGCAGAATTAATCTCATTTTAGATGAACCCTATTAGTGTGCGATGGATCCACTAAGAAGGGGATAATATCAGCCTAGTCCTATCTTAAATTTACAAAACTAAAGGGAAAGTCTACCAACCACGAGGTAGGACTAACCAACCTAAGGGTTACATTTTAGTGTGCAATGGTCAAGTCAGGAAGAAAGCTTGTAGACTTACATCCTCTAAAACAAGGAACCACTGGGGTGATCGATTGATAGCACAACAAATCAAACATGACCTTAGGCGACTATTGAGAGAATGCCACTGTGGACTCATATCAACTCAAAAATAGTCAGAATTAATTTTATTTTGGGATGGACCTTGTCGGTGTGCGATGGATCCACTAAGAAGGAGCTAATATCAACCTAGTCCTATCTTAGATTTAAAAAATCTAAAGGGATAGTCTAGGTCATGGTGCAACCCAACTACGGTGCCTTTGGTGTAGTGGTCAAGTTAGAAAGAAAGCTTGTAAAACATCCTCTATAAGGAACGTGGGTGATTGATTGATAGCTAAATCAAACGACCTAAAGTTTCCATGTCAATCATGTTGAAGAGAATGCATGATAGACTTATAACTTCCAAAGCAAGGGATAGTGACTTGTTGGTATATAAGTTGAACTCAAGGGAAACTAAGAGAGTCGACCGAGAACTTCAACTCAAAAGTAGTCAATTCTAAGGAGTTTTTTGCTGCCCTAAAGATAGGATGCCTGCTTGGGAAAAGGTACCATTGGGGGTGTCCTCCTCATCCATAAGAAAATATATATATTTGTTTGGTTTATATATTTGCATGACCGATGGAGACCACAGAGAAGGAGATTTAGTCTATCTCACTTGGACTGGGAGAATCTATATACAGGATAAATTCTCCAACCACGGGGTGGCTAGAAAGATCCAATAGTAACCCAGGTAGTGTCTAAATGGGGTCACTAAGGACATGATTCAAATAGAGTGCCCACATGGGAGGTGCCACTAGGGGCTTTATCCAGGACCTTATAAAAGAAATCCTATAGGTATACGATGGCGAACTCTGGTAGAAAGCTTGTAGACTTACATCTGCCATGAGTGGTGTATCCACCGGGTGGGTCATTGTCAGCATAGTGATAACCAACCAACCTAAGGTGCCCATCAATTTGTGATGATCAATCTAAGAAGTAGGCTTGTAGACTTACATCCTCATGGAAATGATCATCGATACGTCATCGGGAGATGATGTTATCCGACTAGGCTACTAAGCGGGGAGTCCCATGTAAGAACTAGACCTAGACTTAAAGTAGTCAGAAGGAAAGGAGCCACTAGGGGACTTATCCTAAGTCTCAAATATACTTGACCAAGTTAGTGCATGATGGCTAGTTCAAGAAGAAAGTATGCAGACTTATATTCTCTTAAATGAAGTCAACATGAGGTAGCTTACCAGCTGCATAGAAAGGCCTACCAAACTAATAAGGCGCTCATCGATTTGCAATGGTCATGTTAGGAAGAAAGCTTGTAGACTTACATCCTCCAGACAAGTAACCACTAGGGTGACACACTAGTAAGGTAGCATGTCCGCCCGACCTAGAGCAGCTAATGAGTAAGTGCCACATGGGGCTTTATCCGACATCAAAATAGCTTGAGATAAAATATATGTGTTTATTTTATATGTGATTATGTGTAGTTTGTATTGGTGTTGTGTTACTAAAGAATAGGACGCAACCTGGGTACCTCACACCTACCCTAAACACATCATGGTGGATTCACAAACAAAGATGTTTCTCAACGCATGAAGGGATGAGATTTGAGATGAGAAGAAGTTTTATTAATAATTATTTTTAAACAAAGTTTATGGATAGTATTTTTTTAGGTAAAGCCTGTTGATTGGAAGCATCGGGCGCTCTCCCTTACAATTTATAAGCTGATAAGATCCTCCTTGGTAGACCATCTCTATGGAAAAAAGGCCTTCCCAAGTGGGTTTAAACTTGCCTCCCATCTTTTGATGGGCAACAATTGGTCTCCTTATAACTAAAACAAGCTCTCCTACTTGAGAAGCTCTAGGATGGACCAACTTATTATGAGCTTGAATCATTTTGGCTTCGTACAACTCGAGGTTTTGGCTTGCCCAGATGCATCTCTCCTCCAAACTTTGAGCTCTTCTAACTGCAACTTAGCATTCTGCTCTGTGGTACAGCTATCCTTAATGATGTGAGTTTGACTTCTAATGGTAAAATTGCTTCAGATCTATACACTAAGAAGAAAGGGGTAGATTGAGTTGGAGTTCTGTAAGTGGTGCGGTAAGCCCACAGAGCTTCAACTAACTCTATATAGCTTGTCATCGAGTGTCTTCTTTAATATTTGGATGAGAGTTTTGTTGAAGGCTTCTGCCAAGCCATTTTCCATTGGGTAATAGATGGTAGAATACCTCCAATATATGTTATGTCTTTGGGCAAAGCTATTAATTTTAGTGCTCTTAAATGTAGTACCATTATTAAATATAATTCATCGAGGCACCTCAAACTTATATATGATATGGTTCCTGAAAAACTAGAGCACATGCTGAGCTATGACTTCTTTGAGGGAGATTGCCTCCGCCCACTTAGAAAAGTAATCGGTGGCAGCTAGAATGAACCGATGACCATTGGAAAAAGGAGAATCGATCGGACCACTATATCGGTACCCCAACACTCAAATGACCATGAAGCCAATGCAGGATGTAAAATATTGGGTGGTTGGTGTAGGACCACACCATGCACCTGACATTGGTGGCATCACCTAGCTACATCCATGTAGTCTGTGATCATCTAAGCCCAGTAGTATCTTAGTCTCTTGATCTTGGCTTTCATCTTCAGACTAGATTGATGCGCTGCGCATAAACCTGAGTGCACCTCGATCATGATCTTACGGGCTTCGTGTTTGTCCAGACAACGTAACCACATATGATCGAAGGACCGTCGGTACAAGGTGCCATCCACAAGAGTGTATGAAATGGCTCTCTGCTTCACCTAATGTGCTAGTAATTTCTCTTGAGGTAGTTTGCCTATATTTAGATAATCCATGAATGGTTGCCTCCAACCTAACTCCATATCCTTTTTGGCAACGATAACCTCCCCTTCAAGAGAGAGTCTCTCGATGAGTTCAATATCAACAATGGATAAGACTTGTCTTTTTTGGACCCTTATTGGTATGGATTCATCTTCCGGACAATGCCAACTCTTTGGCAAGCTTGGCTAATGCATCTACTACTACGTTCTCTCCTCGAGAAATCTTGTAAATGGTAACCTTTGGGATTTAGGCAAACAACTCCATAGTATACTTATGGTAATGATAGAGCTTAGGCTTTAGAACTTTGTAAGACCCAGCGATTTGGTTGATAACTAATTGAGAATCTCCAAAAATATTGATACTCTAGATGCATAGTGTAATGGCTAACTCCAGACTAGCAATCAGAGCCTCATATTTGGCTTCATTATTGATGCATGGATTGGACAGGTGATATGAGAATCTCATCACATCGTGGTTTGGAGTTAAAAGAATGATTCCTACCCCTGCCTTTTCTAGAAGAGTAGATCATGGTTCTTCTCCCTTTTGAAAGAATGCTGTACCATCAAAATACATCTCCCAGCGATGAATACTAGTGTCCCATAAGTTCATGATTTGTTGTTCATCGAGGCCATCACTAAGCGGGGAATCAATAGGAAGTGGATGTGTGGCTAAGAAATCCGCTAGTGCCCATCCTTTCACCACACGGAAGGCTATGAATGTAATGTTAAACTGCGGCAAAATCATGGACCAATGAGCCAACCATCCAGATAGCATCAATCGTGTCATGAAATATTGTAGTGGATTGATCCTAGAGATCAAGTTCACCTTATGAGAAAGCATATAATGCCATAGATTTTGGGATGCAAAGATTAAAGATGGGTAGTACTTTTCAATGGGTGGGTAATTTGCTTCAGCAGGGATTTGACGATGACTGAGATAGTAGAGTGTATTTTCTTTCCCTTCATCATTGGTTTGGACCAACAAAGGGCCAAGGGAGTCATCTAATGAGGCAGTATATATGATGAGCGGATTGTCTGGGATAGGGGCTGCTAGAATTGGTGGTGTCATCAAGTATTGCTTGATATCTTCAAAATCATGTTGACACTTATCATCTGACTTGAACTTGGCATCCTTTTTTATAAGTGCTCAAAATGGTTGGCATCTCCCTGATAGTTGGAAATGAAGCATCTTAGATACGCCAACTGCCCTTAAAATGATCTGAGTTGAGTTAGACTTTTAGGGGGTGGCATTTCTAATATCCCCTTGATCTTCTCTAAACTAATTTCTATTCCACGATGCCGGACAATAAACCCAAGAAATTTTTCTGAAGCTACTCTGAATGCACACTTAAGGGGATTCATTTTGAGGTTAAATTATCTTAACTATTTGAAAACTACTCTCAAGTCAAAGAGATGATCTTCTTTTTCTTTACTTTTGAATATAAGATCATCGACGTGACATTCAACCTGTTGATGAATGAGTTTGTCGAAGATCTGAGTCATGGCTTGCTGGTATGTAGCACCGACATTTTTAAGGCCGAAAGGCATGACCCTATAGCAAAAGATTTTGATTGGGGTTTGAAACACACTGTTCCTTTCATCCTCATGGGAAATATTTATTTGATTATATCCATATGATCCCTCTATGAAAGAGAAGACAACAAGAGATGAGGCAATGTCCACCATCAATTTTGGGATTGGTAGTGAAAATTCATCTTTTGGACATGCCTTATTTAGATCCCTAAAATTGACACATATGTGAATTTGATCATTCTTTTTCTTAATTGGAATGACACTGGCAAACCAGGTAGGATATTTTTCTTTCCTGATGAAGCTAGCATTGATCAGTTTCTTGACTTTAAAAATGACCTGCTATTCGATGTCTAATCGCACACGTCTAGGAACTTGCTTGATAGGGTTAGCACTAGGCTCTATTGCTAGTTTGTGGACTACTACGTTAGATAATTGAGCATCTCTTCTCTACTCTGGTGGTCCTTAAACTCAATAACTAACTAAGTCATTGGTTTCAGTACCACTCAATAAAGAATTAATGTATGTCAGACGTAGATTGTCTTCAGTTTCTAAGTTAATTTCTTTGAGCTCGTCGATGCTTGATCTGATTTCCTCTTTGAACTCTGGAGGTGCATCCTTGACTTTAAAATTCATTTCGATCATCTAAAGTTTCTAAACATACCTCCTAATATGAGTTAGCATGATTTGAAAAGAACCTATCAGATTTCAAATGATTGGTGATGACTAGGCAATGATTGTCATCATCGACTGGACCCACCATACTAAATCCTAGTTCTGGTCTCAATTGAGGATGTCTACTTTGGTTTTCCCATAACCTTTCAAAGTAGTCTAACCTATGTTTAGACCAAGTATGTGGGATTAATCCCTTCTTTGCTAAATTAAGATCACAAGGCGAATACCAATCAAAATGAAATTGTATTAAATCTTTATATGAATCATCCTCAAGTTCTACATTAGCTTCCTGACTTGAGGAAGATGCTCCCAAAAGAACCTTTGAGTTTTCCCATCTGTGGATGACTTAGGGGCTTCCTTAACTACCAAACCCTCAAGTTTCTGGGAAGAAAATTGGGTTATAGCTAAGGTTCCCAACTGACTCCTGACTATTTCATATGCAGACTTGGATACATTTATGCTTTACTTTAGAGCCAGGACTTCATCACTATCATGCTCAAATGTTACCTCAAAAGGGATCCACTATTGAGAAGAATTGACTAGTGTGCTAACCATATAAGACTCATCCTCTGAACTAGATTCTAAGTCAATGTGGATAGTAGGTGCACTCCTGGTGGCTGGGACATACCTCCTATTAGGTGGCCAATAGGGAGGCTTTCCACTTCAAGGGTTACCTCTGAACTATCCTCTGCCCTTTCCTGGTGGACATCAGGTCATCCTACCCATATGTTCGAATGGAGTAGTGTACTATGGGTGGAATCTAATGTCAGGCTCTATATCTTCCCCTGAGTCCATGTATCACTCTCTTTTATTTTCTTCTTCTTTCTCCTTTTCCTTTTCTTTTTCTAATTTTTTTTCTTTTTCTTTTCTTTCTTTTTGTCCTTCTTGGGGATCCTGACTAGATTCATGAGAATGAACTTGTTAGTTTTGGCAAAGAAAATAGGCTGCATCCTCATGTATACCGACCTCATGAATTGTGAATGGTTTGAGGTCTCCTTTGACGCAGTACTCAAATCCACCTCTCATGAACTTCATGCACTAATGTAGAGAGGATGGAATTATGTTATTCTCATGTATCCATAGTCATCCAAGCAGAGCATTAAAATATGTATTCAAGTCTATGATATGAAACTTGGCTTAAGTATTCCAATCATCTATCTCTAATGATAACACTATGGAGCCTAAGGCCTTCTCGCCTTATTCATTGAATCCTCTTAACATCATTCTATCCTTTTGGAGTTTAGAAATATCAATCCTTAAGTAGGCAAGGGTTCTTAAACTCGTAATGTTGACTGATGCACCTTGGTTAACCAAAAACTCTTGATAACTTGTATCTGTCAACATCCACTGTGATGTAAAGAGGGAGGTTGTGCTTGGTCATTCCTTGAAGTAAGTCTTCATCATTGAATGTAGCTCTTAAGATGTCCTTTGAGCTGTGTGTCTCCTCTTTAATAGCAGTCAGCTGAGTTAAGCATATCTCTAGATCAAGAAGAGCCTGGACTAGAGATTCCCTCATCTCTTTGGATAAGACAATGACATCATATATGCTTAACTTAGCTGGAAACTTTTAAGATGTGTTAGGATATTGTAATCAACTCTGACTTGGTCCTCCACAAGCATATCCATAAGTGAAGCATCCTATGGAGGGGTTATCCACTCATTGGAATTAATGACTTATTTAGCCTTATCCTGAGGTGCTATCCTAGGAGGTAGAACTTTTCCACTGCACAGGTTGACTTCAGTGACTTCATGGAATGATGAACTTGTGGAAATTTCTACCTTTTCATCAAGTATACCTATAGCTTCTACTATAGGATCCTTGGAGTCAGTTGACTCCAAGTCAATCTCAAGAGGTGAACCCGATTGATTCAGAAAATGAAAGTCTGATTCTGAATCAGAAGAGAGTGGATCCGAATGACTAGAGCTATCATTATTATTTTCAAGACTTAGAGAGTTTTTAAGAGGAACAAAATCTAAAGTATCAGAGTGGACAAGATGCAAGTGAAAGCTTTCTTCATTGATTTATTTTGAGGTGGAGGTACATGATAGAAATCCAACAAAATAAGCAGGGTAAGGGATTTAATGCCTTTATTTGCTGATACAATGCTTCTGCTGGTGGAAGAGGAGCTAGTGGAGGAAGAAGTAGTAGCTACAACTATGCATGGAGTGCTGGACTCAGATGGTGATTGTACTAATGAACTATCCCGGGAAAGTAAGGTGGACTGTTGTTGATGGGCTATCACCTTCTTCAAGTTATCTTTGACAACTTGCAAACCTTCCCTGATTTTGGAGGTTTGAGCTGCCTTAGGCACATGTAGAGAGAGTTTTTTAATTTTAAAAACTACTTTTTTAGAGGTTCAGGATAAGACAATAGCCCAACCTTCTTTTGTCTTAAGAGGATGGCAGGTTTCCCCAAGAATTACCCTAATAGAACTGGAAGGTTAATCTAGTAAGTATTCCTTAGGGATAACTATAACACCTGAATTATAGCTACACTCAAGCTAGTCCTTAAAAGTAATACAATCCTCTAAGACATGACAAATCATGCGGTGGTAGGGGCAATAGTTAGGATCATTACTGTTGCCCACTTCCTCCAGCCTCCTGGGCTCTGGTAACTGAAAGTCAAGTTTTTTTAAGAGATTCTTAAAGATCTTCCTAACTACTTCCCTCTTGAATGAATATGGTTTATTTAATTTATCAACAAGAGTAGGTGGGTTAAAGCTACATGGAGAGGGATAAAATTTCTGGCGGGTGGATGTGGAATGGGCATTATGGCTATGGTATGAGAGGTGGTGAAGGAGATTGAGCTTGAGGTCTCATCGACTCTAATTTTCTCTCTATCCACTGACACAACTATCCCTGGCTTCTTCTCAAATACTTTCTACAGCTTGGGCCGAGATGATTGGTCGGGAAAGGGTAACTGTTTGGCTTTCTCTTGCAGGTTAGCCACCTTGTTAATTAGTTTCTCAAATATTCAGATGGTAAAGCCCTTAAATATTAAGGTGATTGGACCATGAATATTCTTGAGGAGAATCTTAATGGCATGCTATTCGGACAGCTGCGGCTCACATTTCATGCTCAGGTTGTGCCACTTGAGAATTTAATCAACAAGGGGATCATTGAGAACTTGTGTTGCTACAACGAGGTCACCTACCTCTTTAATGAGCTCCAGAAAACCTCTTGATAAAGAGGTGCTCTAACTAAGCAAAAGTCCCTACCGAACCATTGGCCAGTTTGACATACTAATCAAATGCAACCCCTACTAAGCTATGAAAAGTTTGAACAAAAGTGCATCACTGCCACTGGTATTACAATGATCGGCTCTGAAATGTACAATATGTTGATGCGGGTTCCCACTATTAGCAAAGATCTTGAAGGAAGGCGACACAAAACTCTTGGGGTATTGAATTGCATCAAATTCTTCCAGGTATGGTCTATCCTTTAGAATAGATGAGCTCCCCCAAGTTTGGGCAATCACTTCTCTCACCTACTGCTCTACCATATTTTTAATGTCCTTCTCATGCATGGAGGTGCCATCTATAACCTTTCTATGCAAGCTACTAGCATCATCCTCTATGAGAGTGCACCTAGGATGCTTTGAGGTATGTACCAACTTTGGACGGTCGACTATCATAGGAGAAGGTTGTAAATCGGTTACGTATTGCTACAGTATAAAATGTACTAGCATCAACTCCTTAATTTTCTTCCCCATCTGGTCAATGTGATCATCCCTCTATTTGAGCTAGTGGAGGAAGTGCTGAGTCGAGTGAGAAGTGTCACTTTGCTCGAGCACAACACCTTCTTGACTAAGTTGATCCTGCTGTAAGGATCCCCGTGTATTAACCATGTGGAATCCAATTGTCATCCAACATGTCATCTTCATCAAGATTAAAGTAGACCCTATCCTCCTTCTGATCTAAGTGGTCACTCCCAAAAATTTGCTTCTTCTTGGCAAAGTAGTATGCTAATATGTCATCTATTAATCGATCTACTATGCTCGACTAGACTGGTATGAATACCCACTGACTACTAGTCGTAGGACTGTGCTCCTCTATTGCTATGCAACGGACATTGCCTACTGCCAAGACTTCCTCACCGAGAGGATCAATTGTCATGGGGACTATGTCTATGTACACTCCCCTCTCTATCTCTATCTATTGTTGAGGTGGTGCGATGATGACGCTCTTAGGTTGCCACTCCTTCCTGACCACAACTGAGGTAGAGGGTCGACCAGGGGAGCTCAATCTCACCTCAACAGGTGGAATGGATGGAGCGGGTTCCTTGGGCTGTAGCCAGATCACCAGTGGGGATAGTCTCTCTCTAGATGAGAGCTTCTAAATCTTGGCAGGGGTGATAGATGCTGTAAGCTGAATGTGTGATGGTGGACGGAGAGGAGAGCAGTCTGATGGCAACACTGATTTCCCCTCAACTAGAGATATACTCTTGCGGTGAACTACACCAGTAAGAATAATGCTGTCTGAATGATTGGCCATGACAGGGCGACGATCAGGGAAATCCATCAAGGAAGAGGCTGGTGACTGCCTGGCATACCTCCACCACTCTCTCTTGCCTGCTTGGGAAGATACTTGAGCCTCCACAGCTCTCTCTCTCTATGGTTCTGGCCCCTAACACTTCTAGGGATCATGGATAATAAGTCAAATAAGATCAGACTCCGAGCATTTGTAAGCTCTACCAACCTGGCATAGAACAGTTCTAAGTATGGCATAGGGCCTCATATAGTCCCTAGCTGGTGTCTCATAGTGTGCTGGTGGTGGAGGAGATGCAGCGAACCTCTAGTAGTCTTTCTATCCATCTGAGGTCGAGAGGGGCTGGAACCTACTGCCACTCAAAAGTGGAGAGGTCTCACGGGGAGAACCCTCCTCAACTATATGGGAAGCACCATCATGCTCTCCGGCTACTCGCTCATGATCCCGCTTAATATTTTAATTTTTGTGCCATTGGGTGCGAGTGAGCAAAACAGAGTAGGAGCTGAAACCTACCTCAAAGGTGGGGGAGACTATCTCAAAGGCTAAGATAGCCTTCCCCTTTGGGGTGACCAAAGAGGGGACTCTCACCGAGCTATGGCAAGGGAACAGCGAATGGTAGGTAAATAATTGGTACTAACACTGACATTGAACAGAGTGTGAGAACCACTGCAGTCTTCCTCTTTAATAAGGGAAACTCAAAATCATATGAGATATCCAAGCGGATGAGTGGCGTCTATCCCACCACCTCCTCCCTACTATTGGTTGTGAGGGCTATCCCCTCATAAGTAATTCAGACCCCCTCAAAGCCACAACCAAAGTAGATCAAATGTGCGACATCAATCATGGTGAGATTGGCTTGATCCAAGGCCAAATTTACACCAAAATGGAAAGAGAAGATGAACTTGATAGGAGCCATGATCACTACATTGACTAGGGGCTAAAAAGACTGACTGTATTGGAATCACTACATTTGTTGAAACTTAATTGAGTCAGACCCTTGCCTTGATGTTTGCCTTCAATCATTGACTTCTATACTTAATTTAGAATTTGAACCCACACTTAACAAATTTAGGTATGCTAAGTGGGGTTCATTGAATTTTGGAGAGATTTTTGATATTTGGAGGAGAGACTTTGCTATATGATTTTAATTTAGAACCCAAACTCAACACATTTAAGTTGGTTGGGCAGGGTTCAAATATTTGAAGAGACCTTTGAAAATATTTGTATTGTGTGTCTTGAAAATTTTGATTTAGAAAACCTTTACTTACCAAATTTAGGTATGCTAAGAAGAGGTTTTGATTATATGTTTAAAAATTTTGTGAAAACATCTTTGCTTGTGATGGTTGTTTGTTATGTGTGTGATATATGTTGCTTTGATTTGGAAGTGGAGCTTCTTACTTAATAAATTTGGTATGTTAAGTAAAGGCCAACTGTGTTTGATATGTGTTTGAAAATGAGACTCTCACTTAAAAAATTTGGTATGTTAAGTGGGAGCCAAATGTGATTGATTTGTATTTTAAAAATGAGACTCTCACTTAACAAATTGGGTATGTTAAGTGGAAGCCAAATGTGATTTGATTTGTATTTTAAAAATGAGACTCTCACTTAACAAATTTGGTATGTTAAGTAGGAGTCAAATATGATTGATTTATATTTTGAACAATGAGACTCACACTTAACAAATTTGGTATGTTAAGTGGAAGCCAAATGTGAATGATTTGTTTTGGTTTATTTTGAAAATGAGATTCTTAACAAATTTGGTACGTTAAGTAGGAAACCAAATGTGTTTATGATTTGAAAAATGAGACTCTTACTCAACAAATTTGGTATGTTAAGTAGGAGTTAGGTGTATTTATGATTTTTTTTTTGAAAGAGAGGAAATCTATTTAACAAATTTAGGTATGTTAAATAAAATTCAATTTGTTTTTGTGACTTTTGGAAATTGGACTCTTATTTGACAAAATTGGGTATGTCAAATGGAGTCCAAAATATGTCTTGATTTCATGTGTGTGATTTCTTGCTTTTGAAAGAGGGAAACTTCAACTCTAGCATATGTGAAATATGCTAAGTGGAGTTTCAATTTTATGCTATATTTTTATTTAAAAATAAGATTTTCATCCAACAAACTTGAGCATGTTGAATGAAGGCGATTATATTTAAAAGTGTGCTTTTTGAAAAAGAGGGAAACTCCAACTCTAGCATATGTGAAATATGTTAAGTGGTGTTTCAATTTTATGCTATGATTTTATTTAAAAATAGGATCTTCATCCAACAAATTTAAGCATGTTGAATGAAGGTGGTCATTTTCAAAAGTGTGTTTTTTTGAAAAAGAGGGAAACTCCAACTCTAGCATATGTGAAATATGTTAAGTGAAGTTTCAATTTTATGCTATGATTTTATTTGAAAATAGAATCTTGATTCAACAAACTTGAGTATGTTGAATGGAGATAACTATTTTCAAAAAGTTATTTTTGAAAAATGATTTTGATTTTGAAAAGAACCTCCATGTAATAATCATGAGGATTGTTAGATGAGGTTTGGTTATATGAGTTTTATGCTTTTTGGAAATTTTGAAAATTTATTGTGAATTTTGTGCAAAATCTTTTGCTATGTGAATTTTGAAAAAGTGCTTTTAAAAAGTAATATTTTGCAAAAGAGTTTATTTTCTTAAATATAAGATGAACCTTACCTTACCAAGTTAGTGGTAAAGAGGTTCTAAATTTTAGTCATCTCCTTTTATTAGTTAATTTTATATTTCACCTATTGGGGGATCCAATAGGGGTTTCAAGACCTAAAGGAGTGGGGTCCTAAAACCTAGAGGATGTTGGTTAGCTTTGCTTAAGAATGAAATAAGCTATGTGTCAATGAAAGGAAAGATAGTCTTGGACTCATATGAAATACAAGTCCACTATGATGCTTGGAGATAATAACTATCTACTAGAGATGGAGAGGGAAACCATCCCCAGCAGAGTTGCCAAAAAAAATCTATGTTTATTTTTGGGATGTGTATGGGGGACACCATGAAGATCTAAGGTTGCACTTATTAAGGTGATCAAGTATGACATCAAGGAATGGTTCACCATCTCAAAAGATAGAAATCACCGCTCTATAATGGACCTAATCACCTAATAAAGACTCCTAAGGCATGATGGGTCTTCGAATATACCAGAAAATTTTCCCCTACTTTACATGGATGAATAAAGTAGGGTTTATTAAATTGGATTCTCTAAAGTTTCCTATGGGGGGAAGCCCCCATAGTTAATTACATGCTACAAAAAGTGAATTCCTTCAGAATACTCTTAATTAAAGTAGACAATTAGGGTCTCCAAAGAATTCAAAGTTAGACTATCAAAGGATTATTTATATTTGAAAAATCAAATTGGATTGTCCAAGAAGAAGACTTATTTTAGAAGATAAAGGGAATAAGTATGAAATATTCATGATACTAGGAAGCCTAGTAGCATTCCAATCTATCATATGGTTGAGTTTTATATGTTTGAAATTGTAGAGATTGATTTTATTAAAGATGATATTTTATTAGAAAGCTAGGACTTATAATCCCACAACACAAGGTTATAGAAATGCTTAAGAGGTGAGGATTTAAGCTAGTAGCCCGAAGGAATCAGTTACCTTAGATCCTAAATCTAGGGACCTTTGACAAGGGCCAAAGCACGTCCTAAATCTAAGCAAAGATGGGTGTATGGTTTACCTCCACAAGAGAGGGTAAACCACCCAACTACTAGACTTACAATCGCTTGGAGTGGCCGCTAGCTAAGTCCTCCTATGCTTTAAGACCATGTAGAAAAGTCATATGATTTTGCAAGATAGTTAGGTTGTTATTATTTAGAAAGAGACTAAAGTCCTTAAACTCACTCCCTAAAGAGACTAGAGCATGAGTGGTATGAGTAATGACTTAGTATAATGCAAATATTTTCAAATTTTATTTGTATTTGATACTTCATTTTGATAAAGGCCATAAGATTTTTATATGCTTAAACGCATGTTGAAATGTGTTATGGGCTAAATCAAGAGAGAAGGGGGTGAAGCTCTATTAGTAGGAGTTGCTCTCACAGGTCAAGCGGTTCCCATATGTGCAAGAACGGAGGTCCTCATTTTACAAGAGTGATTCAAGATGATATGCATCATATTAAACATACAACATCCAGTTAAGGGGTTTCTAAAATCTTTTAATTATCTTAATTTAATGCTAGGTTTTATGCGAGGTTATGAGTTATTTATAAAATTTAGTTATGAGTTGTAGTTGGGGTAGAAATTTTTTTTCTAAGCCTAATCGGATCTAGGCCACACATTAAATCACCATAAATGAAGAAAATAGAAAAAGACATGTCATTTCTATTGCGCAATTGTAAACAAAATATCAAAGAATTTATAAACCCAATGAAAAGAATAGCAGGCCGGTACCATCGGGTACCACCATACAACACGAAAAGAGAAATGGGTAGCCGATCTCTACCCTTATTCAAATCGATATGTGAAAGAATAATTACAATTACAAATAAATAAATGCTATGGGGGGTCTTATTATCTTCTTTCTTCATGTTTCCTCCATTTCTTCATTTGGGTTTTCTTGCCCCAAAGGCATCGCGAAGGCCTCCCAGGACAAAGCCTTCAAGCCTCCGCTCATCCTAATCCCCCATGACATTAATCATAATTCCTAATACATAATTATATTAAAAATAGAAAAAAAGTAAATCTAACTACACCTGCAAAATAAGTGTTAGCTAAACACACCATACAACTAGCGTTATATGTATAATTTGGACTTGGTACATGGGTAACCAAGTCCACTTTAATTTAGATTATGTTTAGGGGTTAAGCAACCTACAAAAGAGAGCATTTATATTTATTTTAAGCACCCCATAAATAGGATCTCCTGTAAAAAATATAATTAGGCTAATCATGGCCTAACATCGAGTCTATGAAGTATACACCCTAACATCCAGTCTATAATAATACATCATAAAGCTAAATATACATCAAACCATGCACCGCCTTAACATAAAGCTAAAAGTGGTGACTTAATCTAAGGTGTGTGTATTAAGGCTTATGTGGTATGCCTTAACTAGGCTTTATTATAATTTTCTAAGTGAGAAAGGATTTAATTATTAAGGATGATTTCATTTTAAGTGGTTTAATTGATTTGTAAGTTTTACTTAATGTTTTCTTTTATTTCACTTGGTTTACACTTAACAACTAAGTGTTATAAAGAGAAGAAAAGAGAGGATCACCCTCATTTATGCTTACCTTAAGCCACATCTAAAGCATATTAATTAATCAATTCTCTTTAATGAATGACTTCTTACATATTTTAATTAATCCTATGTTTAGGTTCACTTTAAATAATCTCATTCAATAAGAAAGGCATCTTAAGATTAATTGGTGTTAATTACTATCACACAACACATGTTTGTTCATTTCTATTCATTATATATAACATGCATATGATTAAGTCATAAACATGTCTATGCATACAATATATTGTTTGGCACACATAAATGTAGGATGAATGAATGATTTTCTATAGAAAATGAGTATTCTCATTCATTAGCTAAATACACATTCAAGTGTATGAAAGTTCTAAGCAAGTACTTCACCATTTTTTTACACCAAGGGAGTGAGGTAGGAACTTCCTTGGGGTTACTTAACGTCATGTATCCTTGGAATGTCAGACTAGATATACCCGTTATTCTTAAATATATGTGAATGTATAAGCAACTATAAGAATAGAAAACTATGCAAAAGTAGAATTTAATTTAATTGATTTATTCATGTTAATGAATTAAAGCTCTATCCAAATTCTAATGTTAAAATGTATAAGAATGAAATTAAACGGGTACATTGCCATTATTTTGCACCAGGGGAGTGAGGCATGAACCACCTTGGGGCTACATAAAACCATGCGTCCCCAAAATGTCCAGACTAATATACCCACTAACATTTTTTACTTATGCAAATCAAGATATGAATGAAAGAAAGGAACTTCACTTCATACACTAAGCTTATATTCACATGCACCTCCTATGTATGTATAACTAATGTCACAACATGTATTATTATTTGTTAATAAGCTTTTAAAAATACATTTGAGATTTAATAGTGATGATAGCCACACATATTTTTAACTTAAGCTAACACATGCAACTTGACATAAAGGAAATCATTTATTTTAATTGATTTTTGAAAGAAATGAATGCATGAATACAAGGGGCATGCAACATTTTAATATGATTGGAATGAAATAAAGAAACACAATCATGTAATTTCATTCAATCTAACTAATTCCTATGGACAATCACATTAAATAAGCTTATTTAAAATAAACCAAAGTTTCTTAAAGTCACTTTTAATTTTATGTTTAATTTTATTTAAGAAATGTGAGAAAGATTTGCTAATCCTAATCCCATTCCCCATATATGAATTAATTTGATTTAATGAAAAGACATTAGGTTGATTTTATGAATTGGTTAAGTTAAGCATGGATTAAATCAATTAATTAAACCCTTACCTATGTTATCTTAAGATAATTAATTAAACAATTATGAGCTAATGTGATATGAAAATAAATTGAAAAGTAAATAGCAATGCTCCTATGAAATGCAATGGGTCTAATGCAATTAACTCACAATTATTAATTAATTAAGCTTAAGGAACTCACTTAATTACTTTTATGGTTTTCTCACACATGTAAGCTAACCATAATTTCATTAGCTCTTTAAGTTATTGAACACCTAAAGAACTATTGAAGGATTAATTAGGGAAATCAGATTTAATTAATTTTTTAATTTGATTGATCAAAGGATTAATACATTAATTCATTTTTCACTTTCTTTCTTAATTATCAAATTTGATTATCTTTTAAAAAAGAGATGGACTTAAGGGAAAAAGGTTGGAAAAGAGGTTCCAACCTAATTCCATAAACTGTCGAGTTAATCAAGCATGAATTCACACAATTTAAGTTTTAATTTAGCCAATTAAGTCATTGATTAATTAATTAATCATTAATTAGTATTTTTGGTTGAAAGGAGAGGGAAAATTAGGGAAATGATTAGGGGAGAAGCTCCAATGTAATTCCCTAAGAATCCTTACTTAAGGAGTCCAAATAATTAATTAATTACTATTCATGTACTTCATTATCACTTAATTAAGTTAAGAAGGTAATTAGAGCTTAAGCAATTAATTTTTCTAATTAAGCAACTAATAAGTTCCAAGAAAAATAGGGGACCTAGAGGTCAACCCCCTAAACATCCTCAGAAAGTTTGAAATCAATTGGATGATTATTATGGAGTAATTATGCTAATTAAATTTTTAATTAAACCTTAATTAAGCCAAAATTACTATTCAAAATTAATTAAGGATAATTTTAATGGATTCCTCTCTGAAATACCTTTAAAATGAGCCATCATTTGCATTTTTTGGATATTTCTACAATTAGTTCTAAATTTTGGAAGTTTTAGCATTAAAAATGTATTAATTAACCCTAATTAAAGCCCTAATCCTATCGGCGCCATGTGGCATGCTGACGTGGAGTACTTTCCATGTGGCATGATGGGATTGGTTATTTAAGTTATCAAATGGTGTGGATGAATCAGTCGGTGGTGAGATGTGCTTTCTCGTGAGCCATCTGATCTAAGATCGGATGACCATGATCAAACCTACGATTGAGTAGGATTAATCTGGTTGATCTAGCATGATTTGATCAAGATCGTTCATTCCAATCATGTGGAATGGATGGTCCGTGATCTATCTCCTCCTAAGAGATGAGAGCGAGAGGCGCATTCGCCAACGATCCGAACCCTCAAATGGAGATCAAATCGATCCCACACCATCAGGGAAGAAAAAGGAAGAGAATAATGGTGGAAATCTCATGGCATGAAACTTTTCTTCAAGAAGCTGCAAACCATTTTAAGCTAGAGGTCGATTTCAATGGCATACCTCATAGGAGCTTAGGATTGGTAGTTCTAACGATTGAAGAAGCTTTGTTTAGTGAAACTGAAGCCCTGTTGAGCTAAATGAGCTTTGATTTGAGGTGGATTGCTTGGAATGCCATGGCATAGGATGGGAGTGGTCGGCTTCGATCGAACTCCACCCTCCGGTCATCAGGATTCTTGGGGGATGATTCATTCTCACTCGTCTGGCTCCAAGGATGGTGTGTGCAAAGTTAATTACACTTTGATGGAGGTTTGAGGAAATGGAAATCGAATTGAGGCTCCTCTATTTCAATTTTCTATAAAATCGATAGAGGAAGAGTTTGGGAGCTTGGGAAGCCTTGAAAATTACTCTGGGATGTGCATTTCTGGCTGTTAGAGTTGAATCTAGTGTGAGTGTGTTGATTTGGGTAGGGAATCACTTGAGCTGGCTTCCCTTGAGTGGAGAAGGGTGCGAGGGTGGCTGCCATAGGAGTAGTGGGTGTACTATGGATTTCCAAGTGTTCTAATAGGAATGGGGAGGTGATTTCACCTCCCCATGAGTCATGGCCAATGCAACCACCGTTGGGTCAGGTTAACCAGTGTCCTTGGTGCCTAAGTGGACCAATGGATGGGTGCCAAGTGGCCAAGGAAGAGAAATGACCATTCCCCTAAGTGATTTGCCTCATGTGATGCCCTTAACCCAAGGGTATCTTGGTAATTTGGCAATGTATTTGAGATGAGTCAAAAGTGGGTTAGCCCAAATTTCAAGTGATTTGGAGTTCATTTGGTTTGATTTGGCTTAATTTGACCTATTTAGGTCAAATTGGGTTAGGTTGTGTCAAGTTGACCGATTGGTCAAATTGGGTCAAACCAAGGGTTGGGTCAAGTTTACATGACCATTTGGAGTGTATTGGTGTCATTGGTTTGGTTCAATTTTCTTTGTATTTGATTTTGGATCTTTTGGATTCATATAGGTCAAATGGGTCAAATTGACTAATTTGACCAAATTGGCCAAATTGGCTTGGGTGTTGGTTCAAGTTCAATTGGTTAATTGAAAATGATTGTAGGATTTGGTTTGAATCAATTTGGATTTAATTTGAATTTTGGCCAATTTGATCCTTTAGGTAAATTTGGGCTAAGTTGGGTTATGTTGACCAATTGGTCAAATTGGGCTCAATTATGGCTTTGGTCAAGTTCAATAATCAATTTGGAATGAACTTGAGCCATTGGTTGCAATCAATTTGGTTTAGGTTACAATTTGGCTATTTTGGGTTCATATGGGTTAAAGCGTTAACTTGGTCAATGGGCTAAGTTGACTTGGTTTGACCCACTTCATGATAATTGATTAACCTGAGATGATCAATAATCATGACATGAAGTTTAGATTAACTTAAGTCACTTTGATTTGAACTGGATTGGATTTTGGTTCATGTAGGTCAAATTGGCCACTTTGGGTCAAGTGCCAATTGGGTTTAGTTGGCTTGATTTTGAGTTGAGTTTGATTTAGTTGAATTTATATATGGATTTGAGATTAACATATAAATTCAATTGCAATTAGTCTGGGTTTAAATGAGTTTTGGTTCATTTGCATATCTCAAGTCAAATGGGCTTGGTTGGGTTTGACTTGAGTTGATTTTGATTTGGCTTGATGATTGTAGGTTTCATTTATATTTGGATAGATAATTGAAGGAATGATTGATTCAAGAGAAAATCCATTAATTTTGATTTGATTTGGATAGGATTTGGTTAAGTCCAAGAAATTGGCTTAAGGGTATAAATTAGTTTTTGGTTTGATTTTGGATTTAGTTTTGGCTATTCGAACTTATATTTTATTTATATTTCAAAATATAAATGAAGATATAAATGATTCATGAGAAAATCACTTGAGTTTGGAGTGATTTGGAAGCAAATTTGACCAAGCTCATGGAGGAAGGTCAAAAGGGCTTAGAAGGAAATTTAGTTTAGTTCGATTTATTTATGGTCATTGGAGGGGGGGTTTCATTTATATTTATGAATATAAATGGAATTATTGATTTATAGAGAAACTAATTGATTTTTGGGTTGATTTATATGAGATTTGGCTAAGTCATTGGAGGTAGGTCCATATGGCTTTGAGGGGGATTTTGATTTTGGATTTGATTATGGGTTCTAAACATTTGGTTTGGAATTTGGATTTTAATTTTGTAAATGAATGAGTTGAATTGATCTTAGAGAAAGTCAATTGAATTTGAATTATTTTAAATTTGGTTAAGGCTAAGTCCATAAGATGAAATCAAAGGGCGGAAGGGTTTTGATTTTGGATTTGATTATGGGTTTCAATCATTTGGTTTGGAATTTGGATTTGGATTTGGTATTTGAGTTAAATTTGAGGTTTGGTTTGAGAAGGAAATTATGGATTGGATTTAGGCTATAGGGTAGGCAAGTCTTCCTAAGTCCCTAGGGCATAACCTATTCTAGTAGCTAACTCTTCTAAGTTTTTAGGCCTAGGGTAAGTATTCACTTAATCATTAGAAGTGCCTTAAGACTAATGAGCTCTTAGTGTTATAAGAGTCCTAGATCTTTGATGAGAAAGTTGAGAACTCACTCCAAAAGTGAGGTCAACAAGGGTCTAAGATTAGCAGGAGCTGACCATACTAGAAGATAGGTGTAGTGGTCCCTTGTGAAACCTAATGGATGTCGCTGAAGAAGGAGATGATCCTTGAAAGAAGACCTATAGATCTAGACGTGTAGTTTTAGGTCGGGCTGTATAAGGGTAGGGCTCAGTTACCCATTTGCTCTTTCTTCTGGGGTGTATAGCAGTACCTGGCTGTATTGGCCTTTTTATTAAATTAAATTGGCTTAATTTATTTTGAATGTGCAATAGAACCAACCTACTTTTCTAGGTTTCTTTTTGTGTTGTGCTTTCTTGTGATGTATGCCTGAATGATTAGGCTCATAGGGAAAATTAAAATTTCTGCCCAATCTAAATCTAAAGAACTAAAACAAAAAAAAGAAAACTTGAAACTTCATTTAAATTAAATTATTAGGAAAAACATAAAATTAATTAGAAATAATTATCTCTCTAAGACCATGCAATCATATTTCTCTGAATTCTTGAATGTACACTTCACCTATTGCACATATAGAGGTAGCTGACCAGTGAAGGGATGACCACCTTCTTGGGGAAGCCTGCCTATCTTTTATTGATTTGGCTCACAACCATTTCTAATTGCCCTTGTATTTAGACATAAAAAAAATGTATACCCAAGACCTTAAATGAATCTTAAATCAAAACACTTAAAACTCTAAAAAATGTGCATTAGTTAGATGCATTTCATACCCTACATGATCCTAGGATTAGGGAGTGTGTTTAGGATTATTAAATTCTTTCTTAAAAAGATAACAACCCAGTCATCTTGCATTCATAAGACTTGACATCATGAATTTAAAATAAACTTAGGTAGTGTTAGCTAGCAGCCCTCTCCAGCCGAGTTGTATGTCCAGAATAGTCAGGGATAGGTTAGTTCCCTCAAGTGAGAGGAATAGCCAAAAATTCCAAAAATAAAATTAGATCAAGCATTTGACTTGTGTTAGAAGCACATTTAAACTTAGGTTCTGAAGCATCCTCCTTGGAATAAGTCTTCAACCCTAAGTATTTCTGCAGTCTTGTGCTGCTAGAATCTAAGCCCTAGATTTTTAAGAAATTATCAACTTAAAATCTACAGTAGAACTATAATAAAGGATCACCAAATCTTATAGATGGTTGGGCACCAAGCTCTAACCAAAGAGTCTTCACTCAAGGTTTTCACACACAAATAGTTTAAAATTTTTGTTTGGTCAAAATAAGAGTTTACAAAAGTATAATACTCCAAGGGATGTCCCTTGGGTGAAAAGCACTAAAAAATTATCATAACATGGAACCTGTCATTTCATAGCATCGAGGTGCCATAGGCCAGTGCTTAGACATTAACTTCTCTATTCAGACACAGTATAAGAAATCAACTATAGTGCTAAGGTGATAGAAAGTTAGTACTTAGGTGTTATACTATTGATGTAGTTTTGGCACTAAAACACTTAGAATTTTTAATCACAACTCTCATACAATTCTAAAACATGATTAAATACACCTACTACTGCATAATACAACACATGAGGAATCAACATAAAATATCATAACACATAAAGTCTAATAAAAGTCCTCATAAGTTCAAGCTTTTAGCTTGGGACCTTATGGCCGGTCATTTCCTTCTTTGATGTACTACATCAACTCCCTTGGACCCTAATGAATTGTTCTTTGAAGAGTTAAGATTCCAAAAGTCTTCAAAAAGTTTGGGGCAAAGCTCTACAATTTTTCTAAGGTCATTCATGTATCCTGACTTGGTGGCTTATCTTTTCACATAATTAAGAATCTCAGAATAGTTTTATCACTTGTTGGTATTTTAGTTATGATGATGTTCTCCATTTCAAATAATATTGGTCAGTTAGGTTCTTGCAAATAATTTCTATCTCCACCTACAAAAGTATCATTCAAAAAATTTAGAGGTCGAGCAACTCCTTTAAAAGATATTATATCTTCCATGTTAAAAATGTGGCTAATAAACATGTGAGGGGGTAATTCAAGAACATAAGTGTTAGTACCAAGTTTTCTAATAATTTTAAATGGCCCACATGTTCTCATTTGTAACTTCTTATATTTATGGAAGGAAATCTCTTAGGACAGATATGAACCAGTACATAATCACCTATCTCATATTCCTTAAAGTTTTTTTATCTTTATTCTTTTATTCATCATACTTAACATTTTGTATTTCCAATTATTTCTTTATATCTTTATGAAGGCTATGAAATTCACATACAAATGTATATGCTGAATAAGAAAATGTATGAGCTAAATCAATAGGTATTTTAGGGTTATATCTAAAAGTATCTTGAAAGGTGATTTATGTGTCTAGAAATGAAACTATTATACATAAATTTAGATGCAGGCAATGTTAAATCCCATTTTCCTAAGTTTTTCCCAACTAAACATCTTAGTAAATTTCTTAATGTCCTATTAACAACTTCTATCTATTTAGTAATTTATGGATAAAATGTAGAGAAGAATTTTAATTATGTTTCGATTAATTTCTACATTGTTTTCTAAAAATTAGATATAAATTTCACATCTCTATCGAAGACTATCGTGGATGAGACTCCATGTAACTTGATAATTTCTTTAAAGAACAATCTTGATATATGAGATGCATCATTTGATTTTGAATATGGTATGAAATGTGTCATCTTAAAAAAAATTATCTACAATGATAAATATACTATCATGTTCACAAGGCATTATAGGTAAACTTAATGTGAAATCTATGGATAGGTCTTCCCATGGTCTAGAAGGAATAGGTATTTGTGTGTAACAATCTACATTTTATTATAGTTTTAACTTAACAACAAGTGTAACACTGAGCTATGATACGTTTAACATTTTTTCATATAGATGACCAGTAAAAAATTCACTCAACAAGTGTTTGGGTCTTTAATTTATCAAAATGTTCTAATATACCTTCTGAATGTAATTTTGAAATAAGAAATTTCCTTAAAGATGGTTTAGGAATACATAACCTTTTACTTTTATAAAGATATCCATCTAGAATGATAAAAAAGCTATCAAAAGATAAAGACTTGGATTCATGTTCTAACTATATCATATGAAAATTAGGGCAAATTTTGTAATGTTCCTTCAAATTTTTAAATCCAAAAATCATTAGAGATACTCTAGATAGAGCATCTGCTAGTTTTATTTTCTATTCCAGGTTAATGTTTAAGCACAAAGAAAATTTTTTGAAGGCATTTGACCCATTTAGCATGTCTATAATTTAGCTTCTTTTAGGGGTTAATAAATTTTAGTGATTGGTGATCTGTATTCAAAATAAACTCTTTAAGTAACAAATAATATATCTAGTGCTTAAGAGTTTTAATAGTTGCATAAAACTCTTGATTATATGTAGAATATTTTTATCTAGCGTCATTTAATTTCTCACTGAAGAAAGAAATTGGATGATTTTCTTGACTAAATATTTCATCAATTCTAATACTTGATGCATCACAAGCCACCTCAAATATTTTATTAAAGTCAAGAAATCTTAAGATATATGAAGAAGCCATAAAGATTTTAATTTTTTTCATGAACCTTTCAGTATTTTTGGTCCACATAAACTTATCTTTTTTTAAGATGTAAGTGATAGGGGTTACAATAGTGATGAAATTTTTTATAAACCTCATATAAAAAGTAGCTAGTTCATGAAAACTTCTAACATTCGTAAAAGACTTTGAGTTGACCAATCTGTAATGGACTTAATTTTGATGGGGTTGCTTTTAATCCATCAACAGATATAATGAAATCTAAGAAGATGACTTCAATTTAATAAAAAAGCATTTCTACATATTTACATATAATTTTATTGTTCTTAATTTTTCTAGACCATTCTTAAGTGATATAGATGTGACTTCTCATCTGGGCTATAAATAAGAATATCATAGAAATAGACTATAATGAATTCACCAATAAAAGGTTTTAATACAATGTTAATTAGTCTCATGAATGTACTAGGTACGTTTGAAAGACCAAATGACATGACTGACCATTCATAAAGACCATCGAGAGTTTTGAATGTTGTCTTCTTTTCACAACCTGGTCTAATTCTTATTTGATGGTATCCACTTCTCAAATAAATTTTAGAGAATAAATATGAACATGAAATAAGATATAATATATCATCTAATATAGGTATAAGAAACCTATGTTTTGCTGTAATCTTATTTATTGCTCTGTTATCAATTCACATTCTTCAAGTTTCATCTTTCTTAGAGTTAAAAGAGCTAGTACAACACAAGAACTAAGGCTTTCTTGGATAAAACCCTTCTTTAGGAGTTTGTATACTTATTGTTTTAAGTTAGTATGCTCAATTGGATTCATTATATAATAGGGTAAGCTATGTATTTGTGAACTAGGAATCATGTCTATAACATATTGTATATCCCTTAATGGTGGTAGTTCATTAGGTAAGTCATTAGGGGTCAAATTAATAATTTTAGATAATAAATCTAAGATCACAACAAGTATGTGGTGACCCTTACTCACATCCAAAATAGAATGATGAAATGAATACAAAATGATAAAAATTACACATCTCGGCTTAGGGTGCTGCACGCTACAATTATGCCTAGGTGCTATTCCCACCTTGAAAGAATCTAGAAGCTCGAGTTGCCCCCGATGGTTGCTCGATTAAATGGTACAGCACCATGGTACTGTAATACTAATGTCGAGGCACTGTCACAAAATTCATTATAAAAAGGGGGAGAACAATCCCCCAAAGAGCTCTCTTCTTCTTAAACTCACTCTCTCTAGTTGCTTATTGTGTTCTTGCTGCTGGTGATTTGTGCTTTCTACAAGCATGCTTTCCACTACTATAAGAATGATCTCCCATCTACTCTAGGTAAAAATTTTTTGGAATAACATTTTTTATGCAATCTTCTCTCTAACAATTAAGTTTAACAAAATTTCCATTGTTGATCTTAGATCCGATGAGAAATAGAAGAGTGCATCTTCATTGATCATGGATTCAAAGTAAAAGGAATGCTCCTTCAGACTTAAAAAAAATCTAGAATCTTGAATGTTGAAGACCTATGTTGTTGAACTTGGTTCTAGCACGAGAAGAAGCCCTCCCTCTGTTAATCTTGGATCTGAAACATGGAAGAAGAGTGCGTATGCACTAAAATATGTAAAAATCTAGCACTGCTAAGGTGTTATGCCGCATGTTAAAATCATCAAAAATTTGGTTCAACACAGACGTTCTGTCCTGCAATGCTGCGACACCGAGTCCTGGCGTCGATGCACCAAGTTCTCAAGAATAAAAATCTTGAACTCTCTGTCTATAGCACTAAGATGCCAAAAATTAGGAGTTGCATCGCTAAGCTCTCTAGTTTAGTGCAATTCTATTAGCATCGAGGTGCTACCATGCTAAGTTTTCAGGTCCCTCATTTCTAATGTGGCTCTGTCGTACCATCCTTTTGATGTCGAGCCACTATATGCTCCACCGTTGAACTAGTTCAAGCGTGAAATGAAACCCTCTCTCCATTGATCTTAGATCTGGAACAATGAAGAAGAATGCTAATACAATAAGAAAATTATGAAAACTAGCACTGCTAAAGCATTATGTCATCATAATTTTGAACCTTAGACGTTAGTGAAACAACGCCGCGGTGTTGTAGGTCCAGTACCAAGGCACTACGTTCTTGGGGAAAACTAAGTTTAGGCAAGCATCTCACAGAGCCATGGTGCTGGTATCTTAACATCGAGGATCTGTGTTCTTAGAATTGAAATCTAAGCGATAATGTTAAGTTGTTTAAATCATAATTCAAATTATACCCATATCATCTGGGCACTAAGTCCTTAAGAAAATTAAACTTTGGTGGACATCTCATACTGTCATGGCGTTGGCGTCTCAGTGCCGAGGCGCTATATTTTCACATACAAAAATGATAATATTAAGGCATTCACAGTGTAATCCAAATTATACCCCACAATATAATGGTTCTATAAATATATTGCTGAGGTGCTGAGCTCTCGGGTTTCTAAATCAATCTTTTAGCTTTTAACATTGTTGAGCTACTAGTTTACCAGTGTCGAGGTGTTGAAGGTGTTGAGCCCTTGATGTTGACCAAAAAAATTTTATACTTAAAATAATTTGTTTTTAAAATCTTAGAGCATTACATAGTGACAAACACAAGGGAGCAGAAATGAAGAAAATATATCTTTATTAAATAAAAAAAATCTAATACAAAAATTATTACAAAAATAAAAAGGAGGAAATATAAAACAAAAAATAGAGGGGGAAACTAGTCATCATAATCAGCATCCTCCTCCTCTTCTATGTCTTGTTACAATGAGATATCTATATAAGGGGATATTGAGGTGCCACAAGAAAAGAAGGCTAACTTGGATCCCTAAGATGATAATTTTTAAACATATGTATTAGTGCTGTATTGAACTAGGCCATATAAGAAAATTTCTTTTGTTAATAATTATTGACCTCACTTTTAGAGTGAGGTTAACCATCCTTCATTAGACCTAGAACTCATCTAGGCACTAAGGCACCCTCAGGGATAAGACATTTCTAATGGTTAGGTGAATACTAAACCAAGACTTAGAAGACTTATAGAGTCCAACCCTATGGTTAGACTTCGACCTAGGATGAGTAGGATCCATATACCCTAAACCTAATTCAACATGGACTAAACTAATCTTCTAAAACTCAAAAAAATATCCATAAACTTAATCTCAACAAACACTATTATGCTTATGGCTCAATTTGACCCATTAGGGCTTAATTTAGTCGAATGATCAATGTAGCTCAACCTAGCCCATTCAGGCCTATGAGTGCTAAACCCAAAATTAATTTAATTCAATTATAATTAAACTCATCTAAAATTATTTGAACCATAATTGAACTTGATTGAACCTTGGTTGTAAGCTAATTGAACCCAATTGGCCTAATTATCCCAAGTTGACTCATTTGACCTAAAAGGTTCAAATGAGCCAAAATTCAATCTAACTCAAATTGGTTGCAGTCAAAGTCATCAATCAACTCCAAATTCATCATTAAATATATTTCAACCTTCACACTCCAACAATTTGAACCCCATTAAGCAAATTGGCTCACTTGACCCAATTTGGCCTAAATGACCAAATTTAGTCAAACTTCAATCCAACTCAAATGTGATCAAACCAATCCATCCAATTTCTTCAAAAATGATTAGTACTCATCATTGAATATCCAATTGTAATAAATTAAGCCTAACCAAGCTAATTTGATCAATTAACCCAAGTTGACCCAAGTTGACCTAAATGGTCAAATTGGATCAAATCTCATTCTATTTCAAATTGATTGCAACCAATGGCTCTAGCCAATAACCAATTGACTATTGAACTCCCACCAATCCTCAATTGAAGCCAATTTAATCAAATTAACCCAGCTAACCCCATTTGCCAATTTGACCTAAAGGGTCAAATTGAACTATGACTCATCCTAATCCAAATCAATCCCAACAAAAGCCTTCAATCAATCCTAAATGATTAATCAAAGATAGACTAACCCTTCATTCAACCAAATTTGACCAATTTGACCAAATTGGTCAACTTGACCCATTTGGCCTAAATGAACCCGTATGAACCAAACCCAAATCCACTCCAAATTGATCCATTTGCACCAATGCATTCCAAATGACCAATTAAACATAACCCAAGTGCCTTCTAGACCCAATTTGGTCAATTGGTCAACCTAACCCAATTGAAGCCAAAATGACTTATATGGGTCAAATTGAGCCAAACTCAATCAAACTTGGAATGCCTCATTCTTAAGTCCCAATTGACCAGCCCAAGTGGATTCAACCCAAGGTGAACTTGGTTCAGCCCAAATCAAGTGAACCAATGATTCAAAATAAGACAAAAATCTAAAATAGGAAGGCCCAACCTCTCTCTTTGGCTTAGGAAACCACCTTAGCATGCCTTGAGCTCCCCCATGCTAATTAGACCAGACCCAAGGCTATTGGGCTCAACAATTGACCAAGGTGCAGTCCCTCTCACCTTGGCCAACCCTTAGTTCAACCTAAGGGACATTTCCCTCTCAACACTAGCCACCAAACTCTCACAGTCACTAGGGGACCTCCACCTCACCAGTTCCCTGCTATTTTCGGCCACTCTCGTTGGCCAACCAGCTGCCATGACCTTAGCCAACCTCTTTAGTTAGTTCACAAGGGGAGGAGGATATATGCCTCATCCCCTATTCAAAATGAACAAAAACCTTCACCATAGCATTTTGAGCAGTCCCCAATCTTCCTCGGAGCTCCCTGTGCAGTCCATCATCGGAGAGACCAACTCCATGGCCCAACTGAGCCACCATTCCACCTAAACTCACCTAAACTCTACCAAATCCTAATTAACTCTTTCTACACCTTCCTCCCACTCTTATGAACCAAAGCAAATTAATTCCCACTTGATTCAAGCACCAGAAAGCATTCCAAGGCTAACTCCAGTGATCTTGGTAGTGACTTTTGGTCTAGAGAACAACCGATGGGGAAGAAACTCATAATCTTCTTAACAGGCTTTGTCTCTTCAATATGAAGCTAACTCAATTGGCAGATCATCCGTCTTTAGCTCCAATGAGGTAATTTTCTGACAAACCATAGTTTGGTCATTAGGTGTTGGCTTTTTCTAAAGAAAATTTGCATTTCCTGTGAATTCCACCATAGGATCCTATTAGAATCATCCTTCAATCATTTTAGAGTCAAATCCACCATTGAGTGAGCTTCTATGAGCTCGAATCGAACAATGAAAGGTGGACGATGTCTATCTTCTACCCAATGAAGAAGATAGATCATTGTCTGCCCATTCCACATGATAATAATGGATGACCATGATTAATCACACTAGATTTTCTTGATTTTTCCCATTAAAATAATGGTCTTAATCTCCGCCATTTGATCCATGATTGAACGACTTAGATGAAAGTGCATCTGCTACTATTGAGTCAGCGGCCATGTTGGACGGTTTAAATAACTAATCCTGTGGCACCATGTGGAAAGTGTTGCCACGTTAGCTGCTGTGCAGTGTCGACTGTGTAAATGGATTAATTAGGGTACATAATATAATTAAATTAACCATGACTTTTAAAAAGCATAATTAATTATAACAAATTTAAAAAAAAATCTATTTTGGAAAGCTTAAACAGAGTAGTATCTTTGAAAAATAAAACCCCTTAATCTCGTCCAACGAATAATGTTTCATTAATCTTTTAAGTTTTAATTAATTACTTTAATTAAGGCTTAATTACTTGGCTATTTGGCTTGAGAGTTTGTCTGATTATTCCTTGGGATGACCTACCTCCCATAGTTTTCTTGGGTCAATTTGCCAAGTGGATTAAGAGAGCTTATTTTTCAAATCCTAATCACCTATTTTAAGCATGTGATAATTATTAAAAATTGAAAAATTATCAGATTAAATAGGGATGTTTAATTAAATATAAAAATAGTAAGGGTAGCTAAAGAAAAATAATTGGGATTTATGATCCTATTTATTCTTCTAGAGTCAACCACAAGGGTATTTAATGAATTAATTAAATAGTTTAGTTAAATTAGGGAATAAGTAACCATTATAGTTAATTTATTTGATCAAAATTCTTAATTAAACCTCCTTATGTGCTAATCTAACATAAAGATCCCTTAATGAAATCAAGATTCTCCATTGGTGTGGAGAATTTTGAAAGTAATTAATTAATTTAATTTTGAAATCAAGATTAAATATGGATGTTTAATTAAATATAAAAAAGTAAGGGTAGCTAAAGAAAAATAATTGGGATTTATGATCTTATTTATTCTTTTAGAGTCAACCATAAGGGTATTTAATGAGTTAATTAAATAGTTTAGTTAAATTAGGGAATAAAAACCATTATAGTTAATTTATTTGATCAAAATTCTTAATTAAACATCCTTATGTGCTAATCTAACATAAGGATCCCTTAATGAAATCAAGATTCTCCATTGGTGTGGAGAATTTTGAAAGTAATTAATTAATTTAATTTTCTTCTTAGTTTAATTAATCATTAATCATGGGCTTAATTACATTAAAACCTTTGGTCATTGCTGATTTGATCTTTCATCATTTCATCATAATTTGTAGGTCCTTGATTAATGGTTAATCAAATTGAGAAGCTTCTTTGGGAGGGAATTTAAATGGTTAGAGAATAAAATGAAATTTAATTAAATCATAAAAATCACTTAGGTTTCCTTTAAACTTCTTAATGAACAAAGAAGGGTAAGGGTCTTAACATTTTCCTTTGGCTCAAATAACTCAAAATCTCAAACTTAAATTTAATCAATTTGATGAGGTGTAGGATATTCATATGGGTGTACTATGTCCAAAATTAATGAATCTAAAAAGTGATGTTTAGTGAAGTTTCAATTGCTTTACTTATTGCATTAATCTTGTATGTGTTTATGTATTCATGTCTTTGATATCATATAAAGAAATTGCATCAATTGCATGCATTTGAATTAAGTACAGTAGTTATTATCACTAATAAATCTCAAAGCTATTTTCCTTAAGCAATAAAAGAACTACATGAAGAAGTTGTATTAATTGCATGGCTCATACTTGTAAATATTCATTGTATACATACATATATGTGTTGTCATAAAGTTGAAAATGCAAAAATAAAAAAAAATAAAAATAGAGAAATGATCATCCCTTTCAAAATATAATACATGCATCATGTAACCTCAACCCATGCTATTCAACTAATGATGTAATTAATATCTACTCATGTATGCATTGATTGTGATATGCTTAGTTAGGATTCATGCACATGTTAAAAATGATGGTATTATTTTATATTAGACTCACCTTGGATTCATTAATTTTAGGTTGATTTGTATCTTTCTAAATGTATTTCCTAAGCTAAGTCTAAACATGAAAGAAATCACCAAGTCTAAAGGATACGAATCCTACATTTTAGATTAATCCTAAGGGTAGGGATGAGAGGAAGATTCTCCTTCCTCTCTTCTCTTTATAATTTTGTAATTCTATTCAATTCAATGAAATAAAATTTACATCTAAAACTCATCCTAATACAATAATCATGTAAAGGATAATTATCCGTAATAATTTGAAGATTCAACCCTAGAAAAATTTAAAATTCTAATGCAAGCAAAGACATACCTTACTAAGCCTTACACACACTTTAGAATGATAGGCCACGAACTCTAGCCTTATGTTAGGATGATGTTTGTTATATTGGTGTTATGTTTTGTTGTATGATATAATATTTTATACTGGATGTTAGGATTGTTTGTGCGTAGTTTGGATGTTAGGACAACATTATACTAATGATGTTTTTCATAGGAGATCATGCTTAAGGGACCATTTTGATAATAATAAAAATATAAATGCATCTTGCTTGCAGGTTATGTTAAGTCCCCAAGCATGACCAAATAGGTTAGGTGGGCTTGGTTAGGGGTATAAGTCTAAATATGTTGAATACATCTGCTTGGTTTGAATGTGTGTTATACTAGTCTCTATTTTGCTGGTGTAGTTAAATTTAATTTTCCACAAAAATTTAACTTTTGTAACAGGATTAGGATTATAGCTATGGGTTTAGGATAAGCAGTTGCTAGAAGATGTAGAGTTAGGAGGCCCTGTGAGGCCTGGAGTGTTCCAATCTAAGGAGAGGAGATGAAGATGAAGAATGGAAAACCCTTATAGCTTTCTTTCATTGTAATTTAATTATAATCCAGGCTATATAAGGGTAAAGATCGGCTACCCAATTTCTTTTCTTTTTCATGGTGTATGACAGTACCCAACCATATTGGTCTCTTATTCTTTTACCAAATTGATTTTTCAATTGTTGTGTTTACTTTGATTGTGCAATAGAAATGACATCCTTTTTATAGGTTTCTTTAAATTTGATCGTTTGATGTGTGGCCTAGAGTGTTCCAATCTAAGGAGAGGAGATGAAGATGAGAATGGAAAACCCTTATAGCTTTCTTTCATTGTAATTTAATTATAATCTAGGCTATATAAGGTGAGAGATCGGCTACCCAATTTCTTCTCTTTTTCGTGGTGTATGACAGTACCCAACCATATTGGTCTCTTATTCTTTTACAAAATTGATTTTTCAATTATTGTGTTTACTTTGATTGTGCAATAGAAATGACATCCTTTTTATACATTTCTTTAAATTTGATTGTTTGATGTGTGGCCTGGATGTGGTTGTCTCTTTACAAAAAATTAATTTTTCTATCCCAATTTAATAACTTTAATTAAAAGTTAATCAACTCATAATCTCACCATAAAGCCTAGATATTAATCAAGAAAATAAAAGATTTAACAACCCCTTAGCTCTATGATTATATATTAGAATATAATGTATGCATATTATTTCATTCTTGCAAATAGGGGATCTCCACTCTTGCATGGTAGGGGACTAGCTTGACCTATGAAGAAAGTCCCTTGTAATGGAGAACACCTATTCTATCTGATTTAGTTCATAATATACTTTCATCATGCATTTAGTCATAAACTCTCTAAAGCCTAAATCCAAAATGATGAGTCAAAAATAAAATAAAAATATGTAAATTTTGCTGCTTTAGTTTAGGCCATAACCTATACACCAATCATGATCAAGTCTCTTAGAGAGTGAGTTTAGGACTTTTGATTCTTTCTTAATTAATAATAGTCTACATATCTTGCATTTACATATGACTAGCCTACATGGTTTTAATAGCAAAGGAGGTGTTAGATGACAACTACTCCCGGAAGAAGAGTCAAGATCCCATTTAGGTGAACCTTTTAGTTAGTACTAGAGCACTAGGTTATGAGGCTTCTTGTTCTCTTTTGCTATGGGTATAAGTCCTCACCTCTTAGGCATTTGCACAATCTTGTGTTGTTGGAATCTAAGCTCTAGAATTCTAATAAAATTTCAACTCAAATAAATAATTTTCTCTCTTTCAAAAATACAAAGCCTTACTATAGGGTAAACTAAAACACTTACTAAACTTCATAGTTTCATAAGTGCTTCCTACTTATGCTCCCTTGGAATCTGCTAAGAACTCTTTCTATTTGAGCTCTTCCCAATTGCTTTCTAAAAAAACCAATCCTTTGATTATCTACCTTTGAAACCTTTGGAGACATTAATTGACTACTTTAATCAAGAGTTGTCTTAAGAAATTTCCATTTCCTAGCATATAATTAACTATGGAAGCTTTCTTCCATAGAAAACTAAAGAACCTTGCATAAAATAAAACTTATGTTATCTATCCATGTAAAGTAGGAGAAATCTTTCTAGTATATATATATATATATATATGTAGGCTCATCTACCTTAGGAGTCCTTATTAGTTGATTGAGTCCATTATAGGATGGTATTTCTATCTCTCAAGATAGTACATTATTCCTTAGATGTCATGCTCAATCATTTCAATAAGTACTCCCCTTAAGATTTATGTGGTGTCCCTATGAATGACTCTAAACTAAAACACTACAAATTTTTTTGGCAACTCCACTCGCGATAGTTCCCCTCTCTATCTTTTGTAGTCAACTAATGTCTTCAAATATCGATAGTGGACTTATATTTTCATATAAGTCCCAAAACTACCCTTCATTTCCATACGATTCCTGGCCCATTTCATCCTTGGGTAAGTGTTGCCAACATCTCCTTGGTTCTAGAACCTCTCACTGGTAGGTTCTAGAACCCCTATTAGATCCCCCAATAGGTGAAGATAAAAAAATCATACATAAATAAATCATTGTTGACCTCACTTTTGGAGTGAGGATTGACTCATCTTTCTTTAGGCTTAGGAGTCTTCTAAACACTAGAACTTCTCTAGTTATAGAACACTTCTAGTAATTAAGGGAACACTAAACCCAAGCCTAGAGACTTAAGAAAGTATACCTCAAGCTTAAGTCACACCCTAAGCTAAATAGGTCCCACCTATCCTATGGCCTAAACCAAAACCCATGCTTATTCACTTATTCAAACCAACCCCAAGACAATGCAATCAAACCCCAATTGAATTTTGTTTCATATCCAAGATCTAAGAAAAATTAATTTAAACCTTAACCTAAATCAATCCTATAATCATCCTATGACTCAAGCCTATTCAATTGAACGAAATCCAATTGACCTCATAAAAACACTCCAATCATTCAAATCTCTATTTCAAACCCTTCTAAGACTCACAATAAAACCAATTGAGCCAAGTTAATCCAATTAACCCAACGTAGCCTGCTTGACCTAAAAGATCCAAATGAACCAAAATCCAAATCAATTGTGCAATCAAAGCTATCAATTAATCCTAAATCCATCTCCAAACTTAATTCAACCCAATTCAACTCAATTGACCCATTGGTTCACTTGACTCAAAGTGACCTAAAAGGCCCATTTGATCAAAATCTCTATCCAACCCAAATTGGATTGAATCAACCCATCCAATCCCTTCTACAAAGATTGTTGATCATCCTTAATTGTTCAATTTTAACCAATTGGGTCAAACCAGCTTGATCACTTGGTCCAAGTTGACCTAATTAGCCCATATGAATCAAATTTAACCAAACTTCATTCTAAACCCAATTGATTGAAGCCAATACCTCTAATCAATCATAAATTGAGTATTGAATATGATTTGACCAACAATTGAATCAAATCAAACAAACTTGGGCTCTTGCCCCAAGTTGACCCAATTTGACCTAAAGGGCCAAATTGGGCCCAATCCAATCCTAAATCAAATTGATTGAAACCAATGAATCAAATCAATCATAAATTGATTGTTAAACATGATCCAACCTTCAATTGAACTCAATTTGATAAGCCAACCCAATTGACCCATTTAGCCTAATTTGACCTAAATCATTTTTAAATCCAAATTAATCCAAATCAACACCTACAATCATTCCCAAATCATCAATTGAACCAAAACCAACCCATCACCCAAGCCAATTTGTCCAATTTGACCAAAATTAATCAACTTAGCCCATTTGACCCATATGAATGCAAATGAGCTTAAATCAAATCCACTTCAAATCAAATTAAACCAAACCAATGACACAAATACATCCCAAATCATCATTTGAACATGTCCAAACCCTTGGGTTGACCCAATTTGACCAATTGGTCAACCTAACCCAAATGAACCTATTTTGACCCATATTGGTCAAATTGAGCCAAACCTATTAAAACCATGCCCAAACCCAACGAAACTTGGCATGACCTATCCATGGGCCAGCCTAAATGAACCCAACCCATGTTGGACCCAAATTAGGCCAAAATCCATTGGACAAACCCCTCCAAATGAGACAAAATCTCCATTTGAATGGTAAAACTTACTCACCAACCCTTGGTAACCCCCCTTTGCTCAATTTGGACACTTGGACCACTAGTTAACCTGACCCAAAGCTGATTGGGTTCAACCATGGGTTAAGAGAGGGTGAACTCACCTAAGCCACCTCATTAGAACAATGGGAGGAGGGAGTCCACACATTGCTAGCCCTTTTCATGCCTTCAGCCACTCAAGAGCCTCCACCTTAGATGCTCACTACCATCTCTGGCCACCAAACCCGATTAGACGATTGCCAAAAGCTAAACCCATCCAAGCCATCTGATCCCTTGGGGAGCAGAGTATACTCCTCACCATTCAATTCAAACCACACAAAGAGCTTCAGTGAGTCTAGATGAGCATCCTTAGAGCATCTCCAATTCCCCTTGAGCTCACCATCACCGAAGAGACCAAACTCAAGAAAAACTGAGCGCTCTGTCCATCTAACCCCACTCAAATCTCATCAAACTTCAATTAAATTCTCCCACACCTTCCCCAAGCTTCAATGATCTAAAATGAATAGATTCCCAATCAATTCAAGCAACAGAGACCACTCCTAGACCAACTCCGAAGACTGTTATGATGATGTTTGGTCCACAGAGCTACTGGTGGGGAGGCAACTAACGAGCTTCTCAATAGGATTTTGTCTCTTTAAGATGAAGCTACCTCAGTTGTTACACTGTCGGTCTTGAGCTCCGGTGAGGTAATTTTCTAGCAAATCATAGAAATTCTCTTAAGTATTGGTGTTTTGTGAATAAAATTTTGATTTCATGTGATTTTCACCATAGGATCTCTTTAGATCTCTTCCCTGAACATTTTGGAGTCAATCCCGATGCTTCACGAGCTCTGACAAGCTTGGATCGAGTGGAGGAGGGCGGACGGTGTCTGTCTTCCACTATTCGGGGGATGAAGGATCATCCGTCATCCATTCCACATGATTAGAATTGACAACTGTAATTTAATCCATTAGATTTCTTGATTTAATCCATTAAGATCAACATGATTAATCTCCATAGTCTGATATGAGATTGGACGACGGGGATGAACGCGAATCCGTCGCTGCTGACTTAGCACGCTTTATTGAATGATTTAAGTGGTCTATCTCATGGTGCCATGTGGAAAGCGATGCTATGTCAGCTCCTGCATGGCATCGATGATTAAGGGTTAATTAAGCTTAAAAAAATCCATTACTTGCTCAAAATTTCAAAAATTTATAACTAATTATAAAAAAATCCCAAAAATATGAGTAAACCCATTTTGGAAAGGGTAAATAGAGGAGAATTTAATAAAAATAAAATTCATAGTATTTGAATAGTGAACAATGCTTAATTATGGTTTGAAGTTTTCTTAATTATCTTAATTAAGTCTTAAGTACTTAGCTGATTGATCTCAAATCAAATGTGTTAATTCCTTGGGATGTCCTCTGCCTCCCATAGTTTTCTTGAGATTTATTATCTAGGTAATTTATGGAATTTGAAATTCAAACCTTAATTACCCTCATTAAGTGATTTAATAATTATTAGAAATGCAAAATAGTAACAAATTAATTAATTAAGATTAATCATTATTTAGAGTGGAATGATGTGGGTGAATGATTAAGGCCTCTTCCTTGGTCATTTATTTAAATGTGTTTCCATAAGAGGATTAATTAATGCTTAGGGTTTTATTATGGATTAATTAAGCAATTAATGATGAAATTAAACCAAATCAAAATAATAATTACTCCAATTAATCTAAATTGAATTTATGGGTTCCTTTTTATGTCTTCAATAACATAAAGACTATTAGGGAAATTATGGTTAACCCATGGGTGTGGGAAAAATCATATGAGTACTTAATTAGATTTTTTAACATAATTAATGTTTCATTAGCCTGATTGCATTAGGTCCTTAGGTGCATTGCAATTTTAATTTTTGATTTGCATATCTTTGGAGGTTCATAACTAAATGAATAATTAAATTAAAGAGACTTAGGAAAAGGGATAATAACTTAATTTCTTAAGGATTTGAACTTAATCAACCCATAAAATTCATTTAATTACTCTTTCCTTAAACACATTAAATCACTAATATGGGATGGGGAAAAACAACAAATGTTATTTCTCCTCTTTAAGTTTAATAATTCAAACATAAAAATTAAATTCTATAAGAAGATTTGGTTAACCTTAAATGATTTTATTTAATATGGTTGTCTTTAGGAATTAATATAGTTGAATAGATTATGTGGAAGAGTTTGATCATTCATTTTCAATCATTATAAATTTTGTATGTCATTTGATATCATCCATTCATGTTTTCAAATAAAGAAATCTGTTGAATTTAATTATGTGTAAGTTGCATGTGTTGGATTAATCCTAATATATGTGTGGCTATTATCACTAATAAATTAAAATATATTTTTAAAATTATAAATGAAAGATTAAATTGATATTAGCTATGAATATTACATATGATTTGTATGTGCTCATAACTTAAATATGTCAAACTATTATTTTATCTTTATGATTCATGTATGTATTTACATATGTTTGAATAATTAATAAATATATACTTTAGACATCCCAGGAATACGAGGCTTTAAGTAGCCCCATAAAGGTCTTAGATTACCTCACTTCCTTGGTTAACAAAGGCACATACTTATTTAATTTCATTCTTATGTGTACTTGTACTAGAATTTGGATAGAACTTTACTTTATATGTGTAAATAATTCACTAAAATATAATATTTTATATGGTTTTCATTCTCATGGTTGTGTGTACATTCATATGTATTTAAGAAAGCAAGTATATAGTCTAGTCATCATGGGAATACGAGGCTTTAAGTAGCCATGCGGAGGTTGTAGATTATCTCACTTCCCTAGTTTAAACAACGACACATACTTGCTTAAAACTTTAATACATGTGTTTTTACTTAGCTAAGGAATAAAATTCCTCTTTTCTACCAAAAATACATATGCATACATAATCATCTAAGTGTGCCTAAAATATATTGCATATATAAGTATGCTAAGTTCAAAATCATATGCATATTATTGATGATGAAAAGGAATGGTGAAACATTACCTATGTGATGGCAATTCAATTATATTAATCTTAAGATACCTTTCATGTTAAATAGGATTCTTTAAGATTAAGCTAAACTTTTGATTAATAAAACATTTAATAAAATATTTACTAAAGGAAACCAAGTCATAATAATATTCCTTTAGAAAATAACATAGGGTAAGGATGAAGGGGGTTGATCCTCTTTCTTCTCTTTACAATAATTAGAGGCTAAGTAAATATCAAGTGAAACAAAATAAAATACAAATTAAAATTTACAAATTCGCTTAATGACTTAAAGTGAAACCACCCTCATGTATAACTTGAACATTCCAAACTTAGACAATTATAATTCTAAAGCTTAGTTAAGACATACCACACTAAGCCTAAGCACACACATTAGAATGCTATGTCACCACTTCTAGCTCTAAGTTAGGATAATGTATGTTGAAATGTTGTGTTTTATTTTATGATGTAATATTTTGGACTGGATGTTAGGATCATTTATGCGTAGACTGTATGTTAGGCCATTATTAGCCTAATGATATTTTATGTAGGGGATTATGCTAAAGGAATTGTTGAAATAAAAATAAATATAAATGCCATTGCTTACAGGTTGCTTATACCCCCTTTATGTAATTCATATTAGGATAGGTGGGCTTAGTTACCCATGTGCAGGGTGCTAAGTTCAAATTATGGAATATAACTGCTTGGGTTTGTATGTTTGTTTAGCTAAAATCTATCTTATAGGTGTAGTTAGATTTTATTTTTTTAAATATATAATTTTGCAATAGGAATTAGGATTAGTGCTATGGGGTTTAAGATGAGGAGTGGCTAGAAGGCAAAGTCCTAGGAGGCCCTATGAAGCCTTGAAGCAAATCAAATCAAAGGAAGAAATGAAGGAAGGAGCAAAGAGTGAAGGCCCACATAGCATCTACTCAATTTTAATTATAAAATTCTTTTGTAATCTAGGTTGTATAAGGGTAAAGCTCGAATAACCAATTTCTTTTTTTTCTTTTCGGGTTGTACGACGGTACCCCGCTGCACTAGTCTCTTATTCTTTTACAAAATTTATACATGTTTGATTTTTGTGTTTAATTTGTGCAACAAAAAAATACATATTTTTTTATAGGTTTCTTAAGATTGATGTTTGAATGTGTGGCCTGTATACGGTAGGCTCTTTAGGATAAAATCAAAATTTCTATCTTGATTAAAAACTCACAACTAAATTTTAACTACAACTCATAACCTCATTTTAAATCCTAGGTTATAATCAAGATAATTAAAAGATTTAGGAACCCCTTAGCTGAATGTTGAATGTATAACACCATGCATAACATATTTTTTCACTCTTGAATAGGGAGGGTCTCCACTCTTGCACGATAGGAAATTCCTTGACCTGTGAGGGCATCCATTGTAGTGGAGAACACCTCCTCCCACTAATTTAGCGAATAACTCTATTTCATCATGCATTTACACATAATTATCCCAAGCCTTTGTCCAAATGAATGTGTCAAAATGATATACAAAATTTGTAAGATTTTGCATTTTAGTCTAAGTCATATTTTTATACTAAATATGTTCTAGTCTCTTAGGGAGCGAGTTTAGGACTCTAGTCTCCTTTCTTAATAAAATAACAACTTGACCATCTTGTATAAACATAAGACTAGCCTACATGGTTTTGAATCATAGGAGATGTTAGCTGGTAGCCACTTTAGGCAGTTATAAGTTGAGATGGGCTTATCCTCTCTTGTGGAGGTAAACCAATATGTCTCATTTTCTGCTTAGATTTAGATCGTGCTTTTGGCTTGTGCTAAACCTTCTTAGATTTAGGATCTGAGGTTGATTGTTTCCTTCAGGCTACGAGTGTAAATTCTCACCTCTTAGACATTTCCACAATCTTGTGTTGATGGATTATAAGCCCTAGCATTCTAATAAAAAATCCAACTCAAATTAAAACAAACTCTCTCATTCAAACATATAAAGCCTCACCATAGGATAGGCTGGAGTACTCACTAGGCTTCCTAGTATTATGAGTGCTTCCTACTTATCTTCTTTTGGAATTCCAAAATAAGTCTTCCAAATTAAACTTTCTCACTTGATCCTTCTAAATATACAATTTATTAATAGTCTAACCTTGAAGTCTTTGGAGATGATTGATTGACTCTTAATCGAGTGTATTCTTAGAAAATTCCAACTTCCTAGGATGTAATTAATTATAGAAGCTTGCTTCCATAGGAAACTGAAGGACCCATCATAAAATAAACTCTGCTTTATTTTTCCATGTAAAGTAAAGGAAAGATCTCTGGTATATATGAAGACCCATCTTCCTTAGGAGTCCTCATTATGTAATTAGGTCCATTGTAGGGTGGTGTTTTCCATCTTTCAAGATAATACATCATACCATAATTTTATACCTGATCACTTCAATAAACAACCCCTAAGATCTGTGTGGTGTCCACATAACTACAAATTAAAACACCACAATCATATAATCTCAAAACCATCAAATCAGTGAACCAATTGTCCTTCTTAAAATTGACAAATTTAGGTTTACTAATCATTACAAATTCACTTGGACTCACTTCATTAGTTGAGTTCAAAGCAAGAATCTCTCTCCCAAAACAAAATCTCTCTAGATCAGGAGCCCTATATAGCATAACTAAAATTATTAGATAAGGGTGGTTCAAAATTAAATTCAGTCAAAGAAAAAAGAAAAATCAAGTCCACTAACCCATTGCCACTTTTTCAAATAGAAATACAACCCCAGTCCTTCTACCTTCGAGCATCAACTACACCATGTCTTCTAGAAAGTTCATCTTTTCTTTTACCTCTAGTGTGGATTTGTCCATAGACAAGGCTATACTAATCTCTACATCTATTATCAAATTTAGCATGGGCTTCGAGCACTTTAAGATCACTTGTGATGGCCCTGCCCTCAGCACAGTCAGTAGAGAGGAAATGGGTGATAAGAAGCAGCTTTTATAGTTTGACTTGCAGTCTGATATCGTGTTCCACTCTTTGAAGAGGAAGGCTGTAGAGGGTCTCCTACCATGAGTCCCAAATATGTTCACCACTAGAGCAGTTAGGACTAGTACTACTTCTTTGGCAACCTTGACCTCCAAGGGGAAGCAAATTATTACATTAGAGGTTGTCCTACCACATTCGAAGTCAGTACTACCTCTCACCATGTCCCATTGACCAAGACTCAATATTGCAACAAGAAACTAAAGGATCAAGAGGTACCATGAGTAGGGGTGTAAATGAGCCAAGTCGAATTAAGTTTTGACTTAATCGAGTTAAGCTTGTTTAACCCCTATTGAGCTTGAGCTCGATTGGAGCTCAATTACCAAGCTCGAGCTCCACTTGATTTAAAGAAAGTCAAGCTTAAGCTTGACTCGAATGCTTAAGATCATTTAAAAAGCTTGATAAACTATTAAACTGATAATGGGATACACAATAATTACAGTTCATCATTATGTAAACAAGCTAGCTCAATAAGCTATCGAGTTGAGCTAAGCCAAGCTCGAACTCGAGCTCAAATTTTTTTGAGCTTGTTTATGAGCTCGAGCTAGAGCTCATGGCTCGATAAGCTTGAATCATGAACTCATTAACAAGCAGAGCTCAAGTTAGCTCGTGAGCCTACTTAACTTACTTATACCCCTTAAGCATGAGTGCATGGCTAAGGAAGTCGAGTCGGCCTCCCACGTAGCTGTGAAGGATTCCCCCTATGAGACTTCTCCTCACCTTGGCGGTAGTAAGTTTCACTCTTTTTCAGTAGTAGACGAAGAGGAGGATGCTAGAAGGATAACAACATCACAACCATGACCCTTTGAGTATGAGACATCAGATAGAAAGAGGAGGAGATCCTATGCTAGTATAAAGTCTATGCTCAGGAGAGTAGGGAGCGTCTATGGATGATCTGAGTCTGCCATGATTCATGATTTGAGACAAGCCATCCCTAGGAGCATCAAGGATCAAATCCATAGAGAGAGGGCCATAGAGGCCAAGGAAGCAACCTAAGAAAGCAAGAGAGATAGAAGGAGTTTCCCTAAGTAATTAGTGGCCTCAGTTTTGGTAGATTACCACCCAAGTCGATGAGATGATAGAGCCAGTCATTTTGACATCATAGTTCTTACTGGTTCTAATTAGAGGAGGAGGCCCTCCATAGATGTGCAGCCAATGCCATCATCATCACACCACTCCACTCACTATTCACTATCACCCATCCATGTTACACCATCTGAAGTCCCCACCAAATACCATAAGTCTACGTCAGGGAAGAAAACTCCACCCTTGGTTATACGATTGCAGCCCAAGGGCCACACTTCATCCTCTCACACTAATGATGTGAGGCTGAGCTTACTATTCAACCTTGCACATAATCAGTGGATAAGGAGAAGTAGCCTAAGAGTGTTGTGGTTGCCATATCAACCTAATAGGGTGAAGAGAAAGTTGAAGAGGAGAAGAGGGATGAAGGGAACATCCCCATGCTAATTGAGACAAATATGGTAACATCCTCTTGATCATCACCATCATATATACTAAAATAAATATGGCCATTCTTATCTTTATAAATATCAAAGGCATGGAGAGGGAGGAGAGTGAATAAAAGGCTGACTTTAACATGGAGGAAAATGACCTTTTAGATGAACCAGCAGAGCTACACATGGCACAGACTAGAGCCTCTTCCCATAGAGAGCAACATTATAAAGCTGAAGCACATGGAGCTATTTAAGGAGGGTGATGTATCAGACTCAACTCAGTGATTATTGCATCATTTGAAGTAAAAGGATGATTAGATATACCACATGGTAAGAAGAATGAAGAAGCTTATGTCAATTATCTTAGCACTCTAGAGTCAAATACCAACACTCAAGCCTATCTCTATAGATATTGATAGATCCTAATTAGCACATACTATAGACCAATAGAAAAATACCACTCAATTAGAAGAAGATGCTGGAAACCTTCATAGGAAGGGTACATATAGCATGAAAATTTAGGAGACGGACATTAAATGGATGGTGGAACAACAAGTGAAGGAGGCATTGGCATAATCCCAAGGGGTCAGTTCCAAAGGGTAGACCCTACCTAGAGGAATTTGATATAGTCTAATATCTCAAGGGTTTTGTGCCACCATCATTCAAGGTATTTGATGGCAGTGAGAACTCTAGGAAACACATTACACACTTTAGAGCTAATTATAGTAATGCAGGTGGCTATAATGCTTTATTTTTTTAGCTATTTGTTAGTAAACTTTCAGAGTTGCTTTTGATTGGTATGTTGAAATGCTAAATTGTCTAATAAAATCCTTTGTAGAGTTAGAGTAGCTTTTCATTAAAAGATTTGCAGGAGCTCAGCAAAGGGTAAATATAGGTGACCTCATTCTAGAGAATAAAAGCTTAATAAGTCCCTTGTTGATTATATTCTTAGGTGGAGAAACCTGAGTATGAAATGTGAACCGTAGCTCCAAGAGCATCATGCCATGAAAATTCTTCTAAAGAATATTCATGGCCCAATCACTATCATACATAAGGGCCTCATAATTAAAATATTTGAGAAGCTAATCTGCAAGGCTAACCTACAAGAGGAAGTCAAACAGTTGCCCTTCTCAGACCAATCATGCAAGCCAAAGCCCCAGGAGGTATTTGAGAAGAAGCCAAGAATAGTTGCAACAACATATAAGAGGAAGCAACCCATGAGAGTGTACCCCAAGAGGCCTAGAGTTCAGTAGCCTACTATGGTGTTTTAATTTGGAGTTGTAGGGACACCACATAGATCTTAAAAAGTATTTATTAAAGTGATCGAGTGTGATGTTGAGGTATGATGTACAATCTCAAAAGATAAAAAATATCATCCTATAATGGACCTAAACACATAATAAAAACTCTTAAGGTAGATAGTTCTACATATATACCAGAGATCTTTCCCCTACTTTATATGGATAAGTACAGTAGGGTTTATTTTATGTTGGGTTCTTTAGTTTCCTATACAAGCAAGATTTTATAGTTAATTACATCTTAGGAAATGATAATTTTCTAAGAATACTCTTAATTAAAGTAGTTAATAATTATCTCCAAAGATTTCAAAGCTAAACTATCAAAGAATCAGTTGCTATTAGAAATCAAATGGGATTGTTTGAATAAGAATACTTCTTCATAGGTTCCAAAGGAGAGTAAGTATGAAGCACCCATGATACTAGGAAACCAAGTGAGTTTTTCAATCTACCCTATAATGAGGGTTTATATTTTTTTAAAAGAGAGAATTTACTTTTATTTGAGTTGGAATCTTATTAGAATGCTAGGGTTTATAGTCCAATAAAATAAGATTGTGAAAATGCCTAAGAGGTTATGACTAATACTCGTAGCAAAAGAGAAATAAGCTGCTTTAGAACTTAAATCTAGAGTGCTCTAGTGCGGGCTCAGAGCTCGACCTAACTCTACTTGGGGAAAATGGGATATAGTAGTTCACCTCCATAAAAAAGTATGAACACATCCCAACTCTCCTAGACTTACAATCACCTAGAGTGGCTGCTAGCTAACACCTCCTACACTTTAAAATCATGTAGGTTGGTCTTATGTAGATGCAAGATAGTTAGGCTGTAATTTAATTAAGAAGGAAGATAAAGTCATAAACTCACTCCCTAAGAGACTAGATAATATTTAGTATGCAAACATGACTTAGACTAATTTTGAAAATTTACAAGTTTTAAAATCATTTGACACATTTATTTTTAGACCAAAGCTTGGGACAATTATTCCTACTTGCATAATGAAATTAAGTTATAGGCTAAATCAATTAGAAGAGGTGTTCTCCACTATAAGGGACCTCTCTCAAAGGTCAAGCATATCCCTTATCATGCAAGAGTGAAGATCTTCTCTATTCAAGAGTGACACAATATGTATATATGTTGTTATAGCATATAGTCATTCAGCTGAAGGGTTGCTTAATCTTTTATTATCTTGATTAAAAGCCTAGGATTTAAAATGAGACTGTGAGTTACTTAGTGAGGGTAGAAAATTTTAATTTTATCCTAAAGAGCTTATTGCATCCAGGCCATACATTAAATCACCAAACTTTAAGAAATCTAAGATAAACATGCCATTTCTATTGCACAATCTAATCATAATAATAAACACTAGAATTTCATAAACAAATAAGAGGCTGACGCGGCCGGGTACCGCCGTACACCCTGAAAAAGAGAAGAAGTTTGGTAACCGAGCTCTACCCTTATACAACCAGGATTATAATTGAATGTTGAAATTAAAATAAATGTTATGGGTGTCTTCAATCTTTTGTTCTTCTTTCTTTTCTTTGGATGTATTTGCACTAGGCTTCACAGGGGACTCTTAGATCTTTGCCTTATAGCCACTGCTCATCTTAAATCTCATAGTACTAATCCTAATCCTACTACAAAAAATACATATTTATAAAAAATAAGATCTAACTACACCTGTAAAATAGACATTTGCTAAACAAATATACAAGGAAAGCAATTATATTTCACATATTTGGACTTAACACCCTACACTTAGGTAGCCAGGCCCACCTATCCTAATTAGATTATGCTTAGAGACATATGCAGCACCTGCAAGCAAGAATATTTATATTCATTTATTATTACAACGGCCCCTTTAGAACAATCCCCTATGTAAGACATCATTAGGCTACTAATGACCTAACATCCAGTCTATGCACAAATAATCTTAATATATAGTCTAAAATATTACATCATAAAATAGAACACATCACCATAACATACACAGGCCTAACTTACTAGAATCAGTGAATTAGCATTTAATGTGTTAGCTAAGGCTTAGTGTGTTATGTCTTGATTAAGCTTTGAAAGTATGGTTATCCAAAGTTTAAAATTGTTTAAATTAATTATTAAGGATGGTTTTACTTTAAGTATTTTAGTTCCTTAATTGATTCTTTTTAACTTACATGTTTTCATTTCATTCAATATTTACTTAGCATCCAACTATTATAAAGAGAAGAAAAAGGTTTAGCCCCCTTCATCCCTATCCTAAGTTATTTTCTAAAGGCAAATTATTATAACTTTAGTTTTCTTAATGAACCACTTATAAAAAATTTTCAATGAGCCTAAGTTTAGATTAGTTTTAAGGAATCTTATTTAAATGTGAAGGGCATCTTAGGATTAATGAAATTAAGTCACCATCTCATGAGTAATTTTCCATTACTTCATTTCATTATCGATAACATTCACATTCTTTCATTTTTTAATCCTCTTAATATTTGATTTAATACATATGTACATATATATATATATATATATATATATATATATATATATATATATATGAAATATACTCATATTTTTGCACACTTAATAAATGTTATTGTAAGAATTTGATAGAAAAGAGAGATCTCACCTCAAAGCTAAGTATATGCAAATATGTATTAAATATTTGAGCAAGTACGTGTCATTGTTAAACTAGAGAAGTGAAATTATCTAGGACCTCCTTAGGGTTATTTAAAGCCTCATGTTTTAGGGATGTCCAAGCTATATACTTGCTAATTCAAATACATGTAAACATATACATAAGCATATAAATAAAACCATGCAAATGTTATATAAATTTTTTTATTTATATAAAGTTTAATGGCATGGAGAGAAAAGTTTTACCCTATATAATAGAACATGTATACACATAAATAAAATCATGCAACAATGTGTCGTTGTTAAACCAGGGAAGTAAGATTATTTAAGACCTCCTTAGTGCTACTTAAAGCTTCACGTTCCCAAGATGTCCAGACTATATACTTGCTAATTTAAATACATGTAAACATATACATAAAATATAAAGATAAAATAATCCATTATCATCTTTAACTTACAACTAAATGGAAACTTCATTAAGTATTTACACCAAACATTAATTTAAATTTCACACTATTTGATTCATTATTAACTTATAATTTTAAAAATAATTTGAGATTTATTAGTGAAAATAGTAGTACCATATAATAACATTTATCCAACTCATACAACTTAAATGCAATCATATTATTTTAATTTTTCTTTTTAAAACATGAACACATAAAACAAATGGCATGCACATTTATAATAATTGAAAGGAAGTAATTAAATGTTACCACATAACATACTCAATTTCATTGAATCTTAAACATTCTTTAACACTAACCAAAGCTTTTATAAGATTTAATTTTGATGTTTAAGTTGTTAAAACCTAAAGAGGAGAAATTATACTTAGGAATCACCCCATCCCATGTTGGTTATTTGACAGGTTTAAGGAAAGAAATTAAATATGTTTTATGAGTTGATTAAATTCAACCCATTAATCACATCAATTTAATTACCCTTCCCTAAGCTTCTTTAATTTAATTAACCACTTGATCAATGAGCCTTCAATGATATGCTATGGGAAAATAAAATCAACAATGCACCTAAAGGTGTCTAATGCAATTAGGCCATACTTAAGAGTTAATTAAATTAAAGAAGAAAAATATTTAAGTTAAATAGTTTTATGATTTCCCCATACCAATGGGATAATCATAATTTATTTAATGACTTCATGCTATTAAACAAATAAAGGGATTAATGGGTTGCACTTGAGTTATTTAAAATAATTTCAAAATTTATTTTTATTTTAACATTAATTTTTTCTTAATTATTAAGCACAATAATTAAACTCTCTTAAGGGAATACACTTAAAAAAATAATTGGGAAAGGGATCCTAATTAATTCTCTCATCATCCCCACTATTTGCATTTATTAATTAACACTAATCACTTAATTTTACTATTCATTAATTTTAATAATTATTTAATTAATTAAAGAGGGTAATTAGAATTAAAAATCTAAAATCTTCAAACCACATGACAAATAATTCCAAGAAAAATATGGGAGACAAAGGACATCCCATAGAATCATCCCACCAAATTTAAAATTAATTAGCCAAGTAATTTGGCCTTAATTAAGGTAATTAAATTAAGCTTCAAATCCTAATTAAGCACTATTCATTAGGTACTAATTAAAGAATTTATTTTTGTTAAATTCCCCTCTATCTAATCTTTCCAAATTGGGTGTATTTATATTTTTAGATTTTTCTATAATTAGTTATGATTTTTTGAAGTTCTGACTATTTAATTACATTTTAAAACCTTAAGTAATCCTTTTAAACCATTAGTGCCATGCGAATGCTAACACAAAAGTGCCTTCCACATGGCGCTGCGATATTGGCTACTTAAATCATCCAACGTGACAGCTGACTCGGCGATGGCAGACTCAATTTTGTCTTACCCATATGATCTCGGATCAGATGATTGAGATTAATCTCATGATTTAAATGGGATTAAATTGAGATTTCTAATGTAATTAATCACGACCATCTGTTCTAATCACGCAAAATGGATGGACAGTGATCCGTCGTTCGTGAGCACTAGAAGATGAACACCATCTGCCTTCTATCACTCGATCTGCTCATCAAAGCTCGTTTGATGGAGAAAATAACTCTAAAATGATCAAGGGGAAAATCTAGGAAAAGTTTACAATGGAAATCGCATGAAAATGAAATTTGCTTCATAAAACACCAACATCTAGAGGTCAAAACTATGGTGGCTAGATTTTTACCTTGCTAGAGCTAAAGACCAGCAATCCATCCATAGACGTAGCTTCATCTTGAAGAGATGAAGCCCTGTTGAGAAGATCTACAAGATGCCTTCCTGCCGATCGATCTATGGAGCAAACACCATCATGAAGCTCACCGAAGTTGGTTTGGGGATGTCTTTTGGTGGTCGAATAAATTTAAAAAATGATTCTTTTTGATTTGCTGGAGCATGGTGAAGGTGCGTGAAGAGCTAATTTAAGTTTGGTGTAGGTTTGGGGAGTTCAGATGAACGAAGCTCTTGGGTCCGATCAGGGAGCTAGTCTTGCTAGTGGTATGGTGCACAGGAAGCTTGGGAAGAGTGTGGGACTACGAGGAGTGCTCTCAGGAAGCTCGCTGGTGAGTTGGAATGAAAGGAGAAGAGTATACTCTCCTCCATAATTTAACTAAGTGCTAGGATTGGTTCAACCTTTGGCAGCCGTCCGATTGGCGTAGGTGGCCAGAGGTGGCAGGGGACTGTTGAGGTGGATGAGTATGAGAGGCTGTGGGAGTGTAGTGGACTGCCATGAGGTGTATACTCCTCCTTTGGTAGACCAATGGTTGCCCATGGGTGAACTCACCCTCTCTTGGCCAAAGGTTGAATCCAATAGCCTTGGGTTAGGTTGGGTCAATGGTTCTTTGTCCAAGAAGAGCCAAAGGTGGCTGCCAAGGGGTGGGGAGTTGGAGAACCCATCCAAATGGAGATTTTGTCCCATTTGGAGGGCTTGGTTCAAAGGGTTTGACCCAAATTGAGTTCACCATGGGTTGGGCCCACTTGAGCAGGCTCATGGTGATCCAAAGATGAGCATGCCAAGCTTGGTTGGGTTTGGGCTTGGTTTGGTTGGGTTTGGCTCAATTTGATTCATGTAGGTCAAATGAGCTAACTTGGGCTAAGTTAACCATTTTGACTAAATTGGGTCAAAGTTAAAGTTTTGGTAAGTTTAATCGGTCATTTGGAATGAGTGAGTGTAATTGGTTTAATTCAATTTGAGTTAGGTTTAAATTTGCATTATATGGTTCAATTTGGGTCAAACGGGTCATGTTGACCAATTTGACCAAATTGGCAAAATTGGCTTAGGCATGAGTTACATTTATGTTCAATTGATCAATGATGATTGATTGAAAGAGTTGATTTTAATTGATTTGGGCTGGTCAATTGGGCTAGTTAATTCACCAATTAGGTTAAATTGAAGGTTAAATCATGTTCAATATTCAATTGGTGACTAATTGGAAGCATTAGTTTCAATCAATTTGGTATACGATTTGATTTGGTACAATTTGACCCTTTGGGTCAAATTGGGTCAACTTGGATCAAAGGGCCAAATTAGCTTGATTAGGTTTAATGGGTTGTAGTGGAGTGTTCAATAGTGACCTACAATCATCAATGGATGGCTTGGTTTGATCTAATGGGAGTTTAATTAGAGCTTAGCTTAATTAGGCCTTTCTAGATGACTTTGGGTCAAGTGGCTTGGTCAAGTCGACTTGGATTAATTGGAGTTATGGATGGTTGAGATGTGTTCAATGATAAAATTTAAGTTGATCGGTGACTTTGATTTCAATTGATTTGGGCTTGATTTAGTTTTGGCTCATTTGAACCTTTTAGGGCAAATGGGCTAACTTGGGTTGATCAAATTCACTTAGTTCAGTTGGCTTGATTGTAAGTGTTAGAGTAGTTTGAAATGATCTATTGAATAATTAGAGTGATTGAGTAAATCAAATTGGATTTAGTTTGCTTGAATGAATTTACATTGAGTTATAGGATTACGGTGGGTTAACTTGGGTTAAGGCCCAAGTTAATTTGTCTTGGAGATTGGATTGAGAAAACCAAATTCAACTAGGATTAGTTGAATAGGTTTGAGTTGGTTTAGATCTAATCCTGTGAGCTTAAATTTGGATGAGTTGATGGGCATGAGTTTTAGTTTAGGCCTTAGGGTAAGTGAAACCTATTTGTCCTAAGGTAAACTTTAGGCTTAGGGTTATGCCTTATAAGTCTCTAAGCTTAGGTTTAGTGTTCCCTTAATCACTAGAGGTATCCAAGCACGAAAGAAGTCTAAGTGTCTAGAAGGTTCATAGTTCTATGATGGGAGGGATCAATCCTCACTCTAAAAATAAAGTCAACACCTACATTGTCACCTCCTCTTCCACCTATTCGACCACTGCAACAGCTTCCACAACAGTGCTACCAATATCCACCACCAGGTAGCTACTTTTCACCTACTCTTGCAGACAAGTTAAACAAACCTTACTCATTTATGAGGGAGGTAGTCATGAATTTTTTTAAAAACTTTCTTAAAAAGCCAGACTTTTAGTTACGCGAACCTAGAAAGCTGGTGGAAGTGGGCAGAAGTTATGATCTTAACTTTTGCCCCAACCACTGTATGTTAGGTCATGTCTTAGAGGATTATTTTACTTTCAAGGACTGGCTTGAATGTAGTTACAAATTAAGAACTATTGTGATACCCAAACAATACTTGGTGGAGCAACTTTCAGTCTCAATCAAAGTAATCTCTAGGGATTCATTAAATCCTCTCAAGACTAATGAAGGATGGGATGTCTGCCTATTTCGTACCTCTAAAAAATCATCTCTAAAATTAAGAAATTTCTCGATAGGTGCTTAAATCAGCTCATACCTCCAACACCGGGGAAGGTCAACCAGTTGTGAAGGACAACTCAAAGATAGTAGGATAGCCGCAACACCAGCAACCACCACATGCCCATGATAGTTCCTTACAACCACCATTTGAGTTCAACATTTCTCCCTCCACCACTGTAGCTATTACTTCTACCAGCCCTTTTACAACAATAGGAGCATTGTATCAGTGAATGAGGGCACTAAACCACTCATTTCAGTTACTTAATTTTTATTTTGTACCTCCAAATTCAAAGAAATCAATGAAAAAGAAAGATTCCACTTACATTTTGTCCCTCTTTGATGATCTTAGTGATTTTATTTCCATAGAAAGCTCTCCAAGTCATAACAATAATTTTAATTCAGATCACTTGCTCTTCAATTTAGAAATAGATTTTCCTTTTATGAATCTCTGAGGTTCTCCACTTGAGATAAACTTAGAGTTGTCTGAATCAGAAGATATTTTAGGAGAAGCTGTAGGTATGCCGGATGTGTAGGAAGAATTTGCCACAAACCCTCTGGCAAATGAAATAATTGAAGTCAACCTCTGTAGTGGAAAAGTTCTACCACTTAGGGTAGCACCTCAAGATGAGGATAAATAAGTCATTAGTCTCAGTAAGCAGATAGCTCCTCTACAAGATGCTCTACCCCTAGATATGCTTATGGAGGACTAGCCTAAGGTTGACTATAATGTCTTAGCATACCTTAGAAAGTTGTCAACTAAGCTAAGCATATATGACACCCTTATTTTGTCCAAAGAAATGAGAGAATCATTAATCAAATCACTACTTGATTCTGAGATATGTTTATCTCAATTAGCCGCTACTGACCCAGCTGAAGTAGTCCTAGGAGTCACCTTCTCAGACGAAGACCTATTACTCGGGACTATAAAGCATAACCATCCTCTATACATTATAATAGATGTTATCAAGTTCAGACTATCTATGGTGCTTATTGACCCTGGTGCATCCATTAATATTATGAGCCTAAGAACCCTTTCCTTGTAGAGGATTGACATCACTAAGCTTCAAACTAAAAAGATGATGTTGAAAGGATTCAATGAATAAGGCGAGAGGACTTTAGGTTCCATCACACTACCATTAGAGATAGATGATTGGAAGACTGAGACAAAGTTCCATATAATAGATTTAGATACATCTTTTAATTCTTTGTTAGGGTGACCATAGATTTATGAAAACAATATGGTACCATCTTCGCTCCATCAGTGCATCGAGTTCATAAAGGATGACATAGAGTATTATATTAAAGGAGATTTGAAGTCATTCTTAGTACTTGAGGTCAGGATCTATGAAGATGCGCCCTACTATCTTCCCAAGAATAAATCATCTATTCTCACGAACTAAGTCAAAATCAAAAAGAAAAAGAAGAAAAAAAAGAAAAGAAAAGAAAAAGAAAAGAAAGAGAAAAGAAAAGGAAGCGAGAAGAAGATTTTGGGAAGGCCATAGAGCCCGAGATTACTTTTCATCCACAATTCATTACTCCTTTTGAATAAGTTGGTGAGATGTCCCAACCTCCCTTAGGATGAGGAAGAGGAAATTTTAGAAGAGGCACCATAAAGGGAAGACCTCCATACCTACCACCCACCAGAAGGTTTTTTCTAGCATCAAGAAGTACACATGTTATCTACATAGCATACTAAAATTGGCGGCTTCATGAGATGCTGCTTGATGCTCTCAAATGCTTGATGGCACTTATCATCCCACCTAAATTTGGCATCCTTCTTATCTAGTATTTAGAATGGTTGATATATGCTCACCTCTTATGTTCCATTTGTCAACCAATCTAAATACTAGCTAAGAAGGATGCAAAATTTAGGTGGGATGATAAGTGCCATCAAGCATTGGAGAGCATCAAGCAGTATCTCATGAAGCCACCAATTTTAGCTGCCCTAATCCTGGGCAAACCCCTCATACTGTACACTGTTGCATTAGACAATTCCCTTGGCACTTTGTTGGTTGAAGATAACGATGAAGGAAAAAAGCACTCTACTACTTAAGTCATCATCTAATCCATACAGTGGTGAACAACCCACCCATTATGAAGCATTGCCTAGCTTTATTTTTAATCACCCAAAGTTATGACATTATATGCTTTCTCGTAAAGTGAACTTGACTTTTAGAGTCAATTCCAGACAATACCTCCCCCTTCATGCCATAAAAGGATAAGTGCTTGTGGATTTCCTAGTGGTACACCCTCTCCTTGTTGAACTCCCCATAAGTGACGACCTCTTTAATGAACATATCATGAGTTTAAGGAATATAAGTGGGTGTAGATGGGAGATGGTGCAACTTCTTCTTAAAGGAGAGAAGAACCATAATCTACACTCCTAGGCAAAACGAGGGCAGGAATAGTTTTCTTAACACCAAACTGTGACATGATGAGGTTCTCATATCACTTATCTGAACCTTGCACCAACAATGAAGATGAATATGAAGCTTTGATCACCGATTTAGAGTTAGTTATCTCCTTGGGCATTCAAAGCATCAAAATATTTGGGGATTCACAATTAGTTATTAACCAAATCATTGGGTCCAATAAATTTCTCAAACCCAAACTCTATCACTACCATAAATACACCATGGAGTTATTGGCCCAGATTCTTGAGGTTATCATTTATACGATCCTCGAGAAGAGAATGCCATACTGATGCCCTAGTTAAGCTTACTAAAGAATTGGCATATTAGGAAGATGAATTCATATCAATAAAGGTTCATAATTACCAAGTGTTTTCGCCTATTGATATTGAACTCATCAACAAGCATACTCTTGAAGGAGAGATTACTGTTGCGAAAAGGAAAAAATTAGATTGGGGCCAACCTTTCATTGACTATCTAAACAAAGAAAAACAACCTCAAGAGGGATCTCAAGCCTATCAAGTCAAACAGAGGGTGCTCTTTTATGCCCTTATTGATGATACTTTATATCAACAGTCCTTCGATCATATGTAGTTTTGCTATTTAGGAAAATATGAAGCTAATAAAATCATGATCGAGATACACTCAGGACTATGTAGAGCCCACCAATCTGGCCCCAAGATGAAAGCCAAAATCAAAAGACTTGGATACTATTGGCCAATAATAAAAATTGATTGTGTGGATGTGGCCAAGCACTGCCATCAGTGTTGGGTGCATGGAGTGGTCCTACATCAATCGCCCAACATTCTACACTTGATTGTAGCTTCAAGGCCATTCGAGTACTGGGGCATTGATATAGTGGGTCCAATTAATCCTCTTCATCTAGAGGTCATCGTTTAATATTAGCAGCTATAGACTACTTTTCTAAGTGGGCAGAAGAAATCCCATTAAGGGAAGTCAAGGCTCATCATGTCCTTCAGTTCTTTAGGAACCATATCGTAAATAGGTTCGGGGTACCTTGCCAAATCATATTCAATAATGACACTGCATTCATGAGTACAAAGATCAATAACTTTGTTAGAAGACATAATATAGATTGGAGGTACTCTATCATCTACTACCCTCAGGCAAACAGGTTAGCAGAAGATTTTAACAAAACTCTAGTTCAGATTTTGATGACAATAAGTGGTAGTAGCAATTAATTTGCAAGTCTTGTAAAGCTACTTACATATAGAACTCTAACACAGTCCACCACTTTTTTCTTAGTGTATGGGTCCAAAGTCGTTATCCACTTGGAAGTTCATCTCTCATCACTAAGGATAGTTATGAGCAACAAAATTATAATTGAGTAGAATGCTAAGATCTAGTTAGAGGAACTCAAAGGTCTTGAAGAGAGATGCCTACAGGCATGTCAAAACCTCGAGTTATATTAAGCTAGGATGACTCAAGCTCATAATAAGTTGGTCAGACCAAGAGCATTTTAGGTTGGAGAGCTTATTTAGTTCTAAGGAAACCAATTTTAGCCCATCGTAAGATGGGAGGAAAGTTTGAACCAACATAGGAAGACCCTTCCGTTATAGAAAAAGCCTACCGAGGTGGATCATACCAATTGATCAACCATAAAGGTGAATGTCTGATGCTTCCAATCAATGAGCTTTAACTAAAAAAAATACTATGCATGATTATGTTCAAGACAAAAATTCATCAATAAAATATTCCTTTCAATCAAAAGATTCGCTCTTTAAATTAAGATTACTTTATCTAATTTTCAACCCTTAGGAATATTTCCTGTCTCTTGATGCTTTAGGATAGGTGTAAGAGAACCAGCATGGCATTCTAATCCTAGTTTGCACAACATGAACAGAAAACCATGCACAAACACAAAAAAACAAACATAAATCTAATTGCTTCATACTACTTTAAGTTGAGATAAGAACCCCAACAACCCTCTCTTAGTAGTTGTTCTAGGTTGAGTTTGTTCCACTACTTAGATAGTGAGTCACCCGATGGTTACCTTTGCTTAATAGGATGTGACTCCCTCGGCTTTTTTCCTAGCTTGACCACTGAGAACTGATGGGCACCTTGTTAGTTTGGTATGTTATATTGCATGAAAAATAGACATCCCTGATGGTTGACTTTGCTTAAGAAGATGTGAGTCCCTGAGCTTTCTTCTTGAGCTAACTATCATATATTAACTGGGCCAAAATATATATTCAATGATTAGGGTAAGACCTCCAATAGCTCCTCTTCCTCTTGACTACTTCAAGCTTAGGTATAGTATTCCTTTATGATTTCCCACTTTGTAGTCACCTTAGGTCAGATAATAGCTGTTTAGCCAATGGCAGACTATTCGATGATCAGGTCTACTTAAGAATATGTGAGTCTCTCATGTTTTATTCCTATATTGATCATTGTAAATCAATGGACACCTTAAGTTGACTAGTGTTTGATTCACTGACATCAACCCATCTTGTGGGTAACACCATTTAGATAGATGTGAGTCCCCATATTTTCTCCTTGAATTGGCTACCATATATCTACAAACTATATATTTTTAGGGACTAAGATAAGACCCCCAAAGGCACCTTTATCTATGGGCATTCTATTTGGATTAAATATTCACAACCTCATCTAGACATGACCCAGGTTACTACTAGATTGGAAAATTCTCATTTCCTAATAGCCACCCTTTTAGTCATATAGCACCATTATGTGGATGCACATACTCCATTTGGGTTAGTAAATCTAAAATAGGTCACGGTCCCTATGGCTCCTTCTTAGTGTGGCCCATCTCAAACAATAGGGTCCACACTAAATAAACAAACAAACAAAAATAAAATCTTTTATGGATTAGGATAAGACCTCAAGTGGCACATTTTCTTAAGTAAGCATCCTATTTTCATGGGAAGTGTCAGCAAAACTCCCTATAGGATTGACCTTGAGTTGAGGTAAGACCCCGAGTGGCTCTCACTTAGTAATCATCCTGTCGCCTGCTGTTGGTGTCTTGGTGGTTGGTTTCACTTTAGAATATGTGGGTCCCCGAGCTTTCTTTCAAGTTCAACCATCACAAACTGATGGACAACCTTCAGGTTGGATAGTCTCTACTATATGACTAGTAGACTATTCCTTTGAGTTAGTAAATCTAAGGTATTTCTAGGCTTTTATAGCCCTTCCTTAAGGTCAGGATCATGCCCTAGAAGCCCCTTTCCCGAGTGACTACTTTAGGTTTGTATCAAGCCGTTATGACCCCCTTCCTAGTAGTTGTCCCTTTAGGTTGGGTAGCATCATTCTATGGGTAAGCGAGCTACTCCTTTGGGCTAGTAAACCTAAGGCAGGTCTAGGCTTCTATAGCTCATCTTTCAGTATGGCCCATCACAAACTAACAGTTCAAGGAACCAATATAATATCAAAATTAACACAAATAACAAAATTCAAATAAAATCATTCAACATAACTAAATTAAATTAATCTCAAATTCAATCAAATCTCATCAATTCCTAACAAATTCCCATTCATGCTCTTGGCATGAATCAATCTACAATACAACTAAATTTCTATGCAATCCCTAGTGGATCCCTCTTTGTACCATTACCACCAAGCCAATTCTCACCAAATATAACCAAATCTACTTAATCCTTCCTTCATGCCTGAAAATGAAGCATAGTAAATCAATCAGATCGAATATTGATATGAGCTTTGGTGAGTTTCAAATTATGATCCTCTCTAAACCCTTAGTCAATCTTAAGTGCCCTAGATGCTCACCTTAGAATTATTTGGATAGCTTGGTCAACGTATTGGTTAGTGCTGAGGCACTAGTCAGCTGGTCAACATGAATAAACTAAGCTAAAAAAATTAACATTAAGCACCAGAACATTGTATTTATAGCGCTAAGGTGCTAATCCTTTACCTTTTAAGAGACATGCAGACCTGCCTTAGAATGCTACAATATTAAGCACTCGACGTCAAAGCACCAATTTGACAGAACCATGACACTATCAAGTTCCAAGGCGCTATGTTCCTATCACTGAGGCACTACCTTAATAAACATATTTTTAGTGTCATAGTGCTTAATAAGAATAGAATTTGTATTACCCACATGTGCCCCGACACATGTATTAAAATCTAAATTAAATATTTGAGGATGCTGCACAAGTTGATTTTTTAGTTAGATCCCATAATTAGGTCTCGATGAACAAAACCTAATCATTCACTGATGACGATCGTGTTGATTATAAACTTCATTTGGAGGGGATATGTTCAAATTGAAAGAAATTCATTATTTAAAATAACTTAAAGTAAATAATCAACCACCCATCCATCATTATTTATCAAAATGATAAGCTAAGAAGTGGAACCCAAATCTAAATAAATTCTAACATAATGTTAGAGAAAATCTAGTTGAATATATATATATCAATATACCTCATGAAAAAAATATACTCCTACCCAGCTCAATAAAGATGGTGGGGAGCTTCCACAAAGGTGTTTTTTTAGTGATTAGATTTCTGGTGATTGTTGGAATTCACTTCTCTCTCTATCTCTAGTTAAAAAAATTAAAATACATGGTGTCATCATAGACTTAAATAAAGTGTTATAATCTCTTAAAATCTTAAGATCTATGATTAGGTTCGTCAAATGGCAAACATCAAGAATATGATGAGTGTCAAGCTCGGCAAGGGATCCACGGTAAGATTCCCTCAAGCCATAGTCAATGCTAGTTCCATTGGAGCTACTCTCCAGTTTGGAACAATTTTAGAGGTTGTCCAATTTCTGCCAGCTTGACCTGTCATTAACTCCATAGTAAAGGGCATTAAAATGCCAAAGGCATTCAACAAAGGATAGAGGTCGAATGTGATCATTTCAAATGAGCCCAACCCTTAAGCCTTGAACTCAAAGAGAGGTTCCATCTTTGATAGGCTTTCAAAGGAAATTCCAACTATCTTTGATGAGGATAAGATGACTATTAGGCCCAAGTTGAACTCCATTATCGTAAACCCACTTAGTAGTGCATCGAAGGAGCCTACTACCCCACATAATGCTACCTTTACTCCAGGCAAGCATGACCATGAAGCTTCTTCCTAATGCATTAAAATGTCTACCAGGGCTTTTAAAAAATACAATGCTGGTCGTAGAGCTATCAGATTGCTTGTTTATGTCAAACAACAATAAGACCCACTGATGGAAGTAAACATACCCACCATCAATAACTTTGATTTGCTCTGATGGGTCAAAAGAAATAGCTCAGGAGGAGCTATAAAGGAACCATTCTAGGATAGACATACACATCCCAGTCCACAGAATCAACCATGAAAGGAGGAGACCGCCTCCTTCAAAATATTTAAAGTTTTGAAGGCTATTAAAAATAGAAACCTTCGGAGAAGAATCAAGAAGTTAGTGAGCTAGGTTGCCAACCCAACAAATTTCTACCTTAAAAGAAATGAAAATATTCAAAAATATCGTGCCCATTGACAACAACACTTAAGGTGTATGAGCACTATAGTCAGTGAACACCGACAATGAGCCCTTAGATATAAAGATACTAAGTGGCCAGTTGTTGGAAGGTCCTGACAACCCCCACAAAAAAGAGGATATCTTTCATTCGGTGAACACCAATGTGTGACATCTAGAATGCATCCCTAAAGATCCACTACTAGAAGTCTCGATCAATTTGGGTGCCAAAAGAATCCTAAATCATCGACAATGAGGAAGCTCAACATAAATCAACCCCACCAGATGACTAAGGAATAGAATCTCCTATCATGAACTGGAAATACCGATCTGAAAAAAGTCAGCCAAAGATGAGGAAGATAATGGACTCTTTTGGGAAGAAGAAGTTTTGCCAACCAATGAAGAGCAATCAATCCCAAATCTCCAAAATAATGATGATATTGATCACATGGAGGTTGAAGTAGTTTCGTATGGTCAACACACATTTATGAAATAAAAATATGGTACCTGACCAAAAAATAAGGAGGGACACTAAGAGAACTCAAATCATCAACAACTTGGAATTGAAACTTAAGTGGTGGTCTAGGTAACTAAAGAACTAGCTAACGTAGTAAGAAAATTACAACTACAAATGATTTCTTAGCTCCAACAAAAAGACCAAGAAATCAGCCAGCTCAATAATTGCCTCAATGAAATGAGCAGCCTGATGAAAGAGTTATTTGGTCAGCAACTGCAATGTAGTATGTACCTCCAAGAAATCCTCCTAAGATAAGCAACCCAATAGCTAAAACTGAGGGCATGTAAAATGCTATGCTCAACTTCCAACAACTTCAATTCAAAGGCAAGAAGCTCCTAAGGAAGTTACATTAAATGCCCATCAAGAGGCTAATGTTATCTCAAAATCTCAAGTAGAATATCTCATATGTTAGAAAGTTAAAGCAATCATTACTTCAGAAGTAGTTGAACAGTTAGTCAAAAAAGGCCAACCATACCCAATCAAATATGACCAAGTACAGTATCCTAAAAGGTACATTGTGCCAAAAATTCAACACTTTTTAGGCACAAAAAAGCCATGGTATTATCTAGCTCAATTTAAATCTATGTGGGGAAATATTAGAGGGAATGATGCCTTGTTGTTACGACAAATCTTTAGTAGCCTTACCAACACGGCTTTCGAATGATATGCTGAGTTACCCAATGGCTCAATAAAAACTTTCACCGAGTTGGAAATATTATTAGTTAAGAGATTTGCAAGAGCGACTAAAAAAGTAACGATAGTAGATCTCATCTTAGAAAAGAGAAGGAAAGATGAGAGTGTTATCAAATACATCACTAGATGGAGAAATCTAAGTATGAATTGTGACTACCAGCTCATAGAAAAGCATGCAGTAGAACTCCTCATGGGGAATATCGATGATAAAATGGCTCCATATCTAGCCATGGCTACGATTAACTCATTCCAAGAATTATTGGATAATGTAGCAAAGTTTGAAAGGCAGCCCAAATAGAAAGGTTGTAGTGCCAACTACAATAATAGTCTTTTTAGAAAAGAAAAGCAGTAGAAATTGCATGATTCAAAGAAAAATGATGTTAATACAACATTTACATCCACGATTGGCAAAAAAGGAAATGGAGGTGTGGAAACCTTGCGACTAGCAACAACCTCATGACCGGTAGAAAAGTTGCCACAAAATAAGAAAGCGGGGTCAACCCTCCAAGAGAAGATGTCTAAGTAGTACTCATTCAAAAGAGAATGGACCGTTAAAATTTTTAGACATGCCTTGAAATTGGGATTATAATCACTAGAGCCATAATTACCATACCAAGTGGATAAAGTTGATAATCCCAACCATTATCCATTCCATAGGCTTAGAAGCCACTTAATTGAAGATTATTTTATTTTCAAGGATTTGGTAAAAAAAGAGCTATCAAAATAAAGAGCTTACCTTATCATACACTATATTGATGCACCTTAAGAAGAAAAAGATCAAAGTTATTACAACATGCCCAATCCATGATGCAAAAGATAAAAATGATGAGTTAGCTAGAACTTAGAACATAAATGATGATAAAGGAAAAGCCCCACAAACACAAGAAGAAGAAGGTGGTTGGGAGACCATCATCTTAAAAAGACTACAAAAATTATCAATATTCTTTTAGCCATAGAAAGTATCTAGTGCAAGAATGCTTTAGTGCCCGGAATAGACCCTAAAAGATTCTTCCCCAATATGGGGCAATTTTATAATGTAAAGAAGTAGACAAAAAATAATCAATCTCCTTCATCAAAGCCCCATAAATCAAAGAAGAAGAGAAAAATCTAAAGCCAAATTTAAAAACATAAAAAATGATTGACTCTTTAGAGGAGTATGAATAATCTCCTCGAAGGTCGATTAAACAAGTAGAATATATGGCCCACCTACAACTTGACACGAAAAATCTTGAAGAAGAAAGTTCGATATAAACATGTTGTGTCATAAGTGTGATTGTGGAATTCTAAGGAAGAACAATGCTTTCCTAGAGAAGAGCTCACTAAATGAAAAGTCAAGTCAGGCTCAAAGAAATTACATCCTAAATTAGGTAGTATTTTGAGAGTATTGAAAACTTTGAAAGCTCTAAAGAAACATAAAATTCAGAGGCTTCTTCAGATAGAGATCAGATATAAGAAGTGATCTAAGTCTAGTTAAGGAGTGGAAAATGCGTTTCTCCACTTCTACAATGAAAAATTACTGATAAAGGTAAAGAAATTCAAATGAATGAAAATGCTTAACCTCTATCACTGATTAAACCTCAAAAGTCTACTAAAATAGAAGTAGACTATAATATTCGAGCACACTTGCGCAAGCTCCCTAATTTGTTAAGATTCTATGATACTCTCATGTTTTCTAAAGATATACGTAAGACATTAATCAAAGTCTTTCAAAACATAGAACAATATGAAGCATTCTTTACTGAAGAAAAGATGAAAGAGGACTAAACCTGTCAGAACTTAGTTGGTAATTTTACTTGAAAATGCATTCTAAATTTATGTGGTAGGCAGTCCTATGAATATTTGTGTTACTATCAATTAGTTGTTTCCACTTATAAAGCCTAGCCTTCCTCTACTTAACTAGAAGCCATAACACTTGAGTGAAAACTTGAGTAAGAGAGAGCTCACTAAATAGCTTAACCTAGTATTCAAACCTTACATATCACACCCATAAAGATCTTAGGTTTATTTTCTTATGTTTGTTTAATATTTTATAATATCCACAAGTTACTTTATGTTTATTGAAGACTAATCATTTTCATAAATTTATGTACCTCATTTATGTTGAATCTAATTAACTTATCGTATATTTAAAAATTTCATTTGGAGTTTCATATTTTCATCCGTTTGTTACATCATGCCACCCAAATCCATTAGTTTGGATGAACTAGAAGATTTAATTAATAAGGTAGTTGAGATCACTATACAAATAAAGAGAAATTTATTAGGGTAGAGGACTTTCTCATGAACCTCACTGCATAAATTTAAACCTTGAGCACTAAACTTCAAACCCAACCAACTATCCCACATCTGGATGATTTAGAACCTATAGGAGGAAAAATATTAAACTTCTTAGAGATGACTATCTTGAGAAGGTCAAACATAAAGAACATCCTTAGACAAGAACATCTTATGGTCTATGAAATATTATATGAACCTATGAAATAGGTTATGATAGAAGCCCCAACATATGACGGTGTTCATGACCCCAACAAATTTTTAGACTAGTTAAACCCAAATGGATGACTTCTTCGATTGGTATCATATGGATGATTATCAATGAACTATATTTGCTAAAATGAAAGTAGGTCATGTGAAAATCTATTGAAACACCATTTTAGCTAAAGAAGATAGATTCGATAGAAACCTCATGACCTGTATAGAAATGAAAGAAATCTTAAGGGTAAATATAGTCATAAAAATTATGATAAAAGGCTCCATGAATAATTGAGTACTCTTAAACAAGAGATTATGTTTAGTAGTAGAATATATGAATATATTTAATGATGTAATAGCTAGAACTCAATGTACTGATCAAAAGTGGCAACCAACTAATAAATTTATCATTGGTTTAAGAGAAGGGGATTTTAAGAATGAGGTAGAGCTTCATGATCCCTAAATCACTAGGGTCAATCTTACAACTGAATCTTACCCAAAATCATTCCAAGTCAATTGGGTAAATCACATATTCCTACCTTTCACTAATAGATATCTTATTCCAATTAAGATAGGTAGCTTTGTTAATCAAACTTAGTGTGGCATCCTTCCAATGGAAATAACTTATATATCTTATTAGGAATACCATGGATTTATGATTTAAATGTATAATCTATTATGGTTGTGAAAATACTTATGTGTTCAAATATATTAAGAAAATAATCAAATTATTCTTTTTAAAATCTAATGAAAAGAGACCAATTATATCCACACATAAAATTCTTCCTACACCTCACAAACCTAATTCTGAACTACAACTCAAACCCAATCAAGAGAGAAATGTGAAACTCCAATTGATAGTGAAAACACCATCTAATAGTAGGGATGATACTTTGGATATACATTCTAATACGTGCAAATCTCTTGGAATTTAAATGACAACCTCAGGGTTAGATGCTTTGCTAGAGAAATCAATGACCCTACTTCTCTATTTATCTTGCATCTTTGAGAAATCTTTGTTGATGTTAACAATCACAACATACCTATTATGGTCTTAGTTCTATTATTTAAATATACTAATTTGATTTTTGATGACTTACTTAATGAACTACCACCATTAAGGGATATACAACATGTTATAGATCTAATTTTTGATTTACAAATACCTAGCTTGCCCTATTATATGATAAATCCAATAATGTATGCAGAGTTAAAATGACAAGTAGATAAACTTTTGAAGAAGGATTTTGTCCAAGAAAGTCTTAGTCCTTGTGCTGTACCTACTCTTTTAACTTCTTAGAAAGATGAAACTTGGAGGATGTGTATTGACAGTAGAGCAATGATAAAATATAAGTTTCTTATACCTTAGTTGGATGACTAATGAACACTTGGTACTAGTGCCATACAATTTGATCTTTCAAACATACTTAGTACATTCATGAGACTAATAAACACTATACTAAAATCTATTATTAGCCAATTCCTTGTAGTCTATTTTGAAGAGATGCTTATCTATAGTCCAGATAAAAAGTCATATTTACATCACTTAAGAATGATTTTAGAAAAACTAAGAGCAAAAAATTTATATGTAAACCTTAAGAAATATATTTTCTATCAAAGTAAAATTATTTTTTTAGGTTTCATTATATCTACTGATGGATTAAAGGCTGACCTATCAAAAATAAAGTCTATTATAGATTGGTCAACTCTAAAATATTTTATGGATGTTAAAATTTTTCATAGATTAGAAACTTTTTAGAAGAGATTTATAAGAAATTTCAGCACTATTGTAACACTTATCACTGACTTCTTAAAAAAGATAAGTTTACATGGATCACATATGATGAAAGAGCCATGCAATGAATTAAAACTCTTATAAATTCCTCACATGTCTTAATACTTCTTGACTTCAATAAAGTATTTAAAGTAACTTATGATGCATCAGGTATTGAATGGTGGAATATTAAGTCATGAAAATCACCTAATTGCTTCATTCATTAAAAAAAAATTAAATGATGCTAGATAAAAATATTCTACATATGATTGAGAGTTTTATGAGATTATTTAAACTATTAAGCATTAGAGGCATTATTTGTTATATAAATAGTTTATTCTGAATATTGATCACCAAGCTCTAAAATTTATTACCCAAAAGAAATTAAATTATAGATATGCTAAATGGGTTGAATACATTTAAGACTTTTTCTTTATGCTTAAACATAAACCTGGAAAAGAAAATAAACTAGCAGATGCTCTATCTGGAGTATCTCTAATGGTTTCATCCTTTGAATTTCAAATTGTTGAATTTAAAGTTGTAAAGAAAGATTACAAACTTTGCCCTAATTTTCATATGATATACTTAGAACATGAATCTAAGCCCTTGACTTTTGATAGGTTATTTATCATTCTAGGTGGATATCTTTATAAATGTAAGCAATTATGTATTCCTAAAATATTCCTAAGAAAAATCCTTATTTTTGAACTACATTTAATAGGCATATAAGGACATTTTAGTAAATTAATAACTTAAACACTAATTGAGCAAAGGTTTTACTGTCCGTCTCTTCAAAAAGACGTTGAATGTGTTGTAACCCAATATTACACTTATCGTTAGGCTAAAACTGTCAAACATAAAGTGAGTCGTTGTTATTTCTTTTAGACCATGGCAAGACTTATCCATAGATATCACATTAGGTTTACACAGAACGCCTCATGGACATGATAGTATATTTTTTTGTTGTAGATGGGTTTTCTAAAATGGCATATTTCATACCTTGTTCAAAATAAAATGTTGCATCTTGCATAGTAAGATTATCCTTTAAAGAATTTGCCAGGTTACACAGAGTCTCATCCATTATAGTTTCTGATAGAGATGTTAAATTTATGTTTTATTTTTTAGAAAAATTTATAGAAAATTATGAGAACACAACTAAAATTCTCCTTTACATTCCATCCATAAATTGATGGATAGACAAAATTTATCAATAGGATATTAAAAAATTTACTAAAATATTTAGTTGGAAAAAAATTTAAGAAATTGGGATTTAACATACCTACATCTGAATTTGTGTATACTAGTTTTATTTCCATATCAACCCATAAATCACCTTTGAGGTAGTTTATGGATATAACCCTAAAATGCCTATTGACCTAGCTAATAAACCAACCATATACATTTACATGTAATTTTTATAGCCTTCATGAAGACATAAAGAAATAGTTTGAAATACAAAATCCTAAGTATGCTAAATAAAAAAATAAAGATAAAATTTTTAAGGAATACGAGGTAGGTGATTTTGTATTGATTCGTATCCATCCTTAGAGATTTCCTTCTACATAATATAGAAAGTACAAGTGAGCATGTGGGCCATTTTAAATTATTAGAAAACTTGGTACTAGTGCATATGTTCTTGAATTTCCCCCTCACATGTTTATCAGCCATATTTTTAATGTGAAAGATCTAATATATTTTAAATGAGTTATCCAATCTCCAAATTTATTGAATGATACTTTTGTAGGAGGGAATATAAATTATTTGTAGGTATCTATTTAGCCAATATTCTTTGGACTATAGAATATCATCATAATAGAGACACCAATAGTTGATAGCACCATTCAGAGATTCCTAATTAGATGGAAACAGTAGCCACCAAGTGAGGATACCTGAATGACATTGAAAGAACTATAGAGCTTTGCCCCAAACTTCTTGAAGGCTTTCAGAATCTTGACTTTTTGGAGAAGAGTTCTTTCAAGTCTGAGGGAGTTGATGTAGCACATTAAAAGAGGAAAGGACTTGCCACACGGTCACAAACCAAAGCATGCCTTTGAGGACTTTTAATATACTTTATGCGTTATGGTAATTATGTCCCTGGTGTTATATTATATAATAGTGGATTTATTAGATCATGTTTAATTATTATATAAGTGTTATGAATGAAGTTGTGTGAGTTCATGTGTTAAATAATATAGGTGTCAGTCTGGCGCCTAAGCATTACTTTTTTAGTGCCTTGGCACTACATTCTATGTTATTTAGTGCTTGGGGATAGAGAAGCTAGTGCCTCGATGCTGGACTGTAGCGCCTCTGTGTTGGTCTATGGTGTCTTGGTGGTCAACTACAACACCTTGGAACTGCGAGATGATAGGTTCTAACTTTTTTTTATGGTTTTTGGTAATTTTTCCTTCAAAGGACACATCCATTTGAGTATTGTACTTATTTAAACACCTATTCTAACCTAATGGAGAATAAGAATTATTTGTATGTGAAAATTTAAGTGAAAACTCTGCCCTACCGTCTGAGAGATTTAATGATCTCTCACTAAGAACTTCTTTGTATCCCTTCCACTATAGTGAGTGGTAGATCCTTGAAGCATTTCTTCTCCACCATCTGCTATGATGTCTTCTCTCATGATGAATCCCCATCAAGGATAGCTAGAGTTGAGCCAGTCCATACCCTACCTCCAAAGGGAAGGCTAAGATTGAGTCAGTGGTTATCCCATCTTTCTTCGAAGAAGGTTCTTTCTCCCAATTCATCTCTCTTACAAAAACTCAAAGTATAAATAATAACATAATGCTAAAGAAGAAATATGAGAGAATGTTCTGGGAGATAAACACTTCATCTTTGATAGCCAAGGATGGGCCCTCTCACGAGTCCTCTCCCCTCCTCGGAGAAGTAAGTTTCACCCACTCTTTGCATCTGAGGGAGAGGATGGCATTCGACATGCTACTAAATAACTCATGCATCCATTTCAGTACAAGACACTGGCTAAAGAGAAGAGGGGATCACCTTATGATAGTTTATGATCAGTTCTTAGACATATGTAAATGAAGCATAAATGGTCTGAATCTAAAGCAGTTAGAGGTTTAGGAGTAGTCATCCTGAAGGGAGTGTGGGGTCTTATTAAAAAGGGAAGGGACATAAAGGCCATGGTTGTAGTTCAGGCTACTATAAGGGATGGAAAGAGGTTTTCTAGGCAATCAACAGCCTTTGCATTGATGGATAAGCACCATAATTTACAACAGTCTGACTACGCTAGAGAGTCCAACCAAATCGTACTCACTAGGTTTGACCTAGAGAGTCGGGCATGTATAGAGCCATATTCAGTGCGATCATTATGACATTGCTTGACCTGTAGATCCTTCACTCCAATCCAACTAGCAGCATATGATGTCCCCATAAAGTATCATATGTAGTCTAAGGAAAGGGAAGGCCCACCATTAGTGATTAGACTGTAAACTAAGGACCGACTTTCCTCTTCTCAAGTTGATGGTGTGAGGCTGAGCTCTCCTAATTAACCTCCCACTACATTGGAAAAGAAGAGGATGTGGTATCTCACGAGCATAACCATAGCTTCACCACAATCACTCGATAGGGAGAAAAGGGAACTAAAGAAAGAGCAGCTAGTAAGTGAGGAGATAGTTCAGGAGAGAGATCCAATGTAGATAGAGTATCCAGCTAGTGTTAATGATCATCCAATGCACATTCTAATAGTGCCAGGTACAGTAGATGAACAATCTTTAAATGACATATTGGAATACTATCATGTTACAATAAGACAGATAGTCATGGATGATCGCCCTGAGTAGAAGAGTGGCATAATAGATTTTGATGTCGAAAGGATGAACTTCTAGAGGATATACCATAGATACATGTGGTTGATACTAGAGTGTCTCCACATAGAGATTTGTAACACACTTATGATGTACAAGATGTTGTAATTAAGAAAGACAAGGTGCTAGACTTGACTCAGTGACTGTTGCATTCACTGAGATAAAAAGATGACCAACTCAATTGTATGGAGCGAAGGGTAGAGGAGTTAACACAGGTAGTCTTTGCCTTTTAAGGACAAGCTCCAATCCCCCAAACTACACCTATAAGAAATATAAGTTTGAGTTAGTGCACACAGTTGATAGGAATAAGAGCACTACTCTCTTAGATGAAGACACAAGCAATCTGCATAAAAAGAGCATCGATAGTGCACCTCTGTAAGAGTGGGAAATCAAATAGTTAGTGGAATAATAAGTGAAGGAGGCATTGGTACAAACTCAAGGAGCCTCATTAGTTATAAAAGTACAATGTAGTGTAATATCCTAAGAGATTTGTGCCACCATCCTTCAAGATTTTTAATGATAATAGGAACCCACAATAACACATTACTCATTTTAAAGCTAGTTATTGTAATATTGTAGGTAGTGACACTCTTTTATTCAAGCAATTTGTTAACAACCTAATGTGTGTAGCATTAAATTAGTATGCTAAACTTCCCAACAATTTAGTGAAGAATTCATCCAGTTAGAGCAGCTATTTATCAAGAGGTTTATAAGATCCCAATAGAAGGACTCTAGGGGACTTAATAGTTGAAAAAATAGAAACCCAATGAGTTTCTTGTTGAGTACATTCTCAGGTGGAGGAACCTTAACATGAAGTGTAAGTCTCATCTTTAGGAGCAACATTCCATTAAGATCCTACTTAAGAGCATTCATGATCTAGTAACATTCATGCTTAAAAGTCATAATTAAGGCCTTTGAGAAGTTGATCAGCAAGGCAACCAACCTTTAGGAGGAAGCCAAATAGTTATCATTCTTGTAAGCTAAAGTCACAAAAGTTGTTAAAGAAAAGACTTGAGATTGTCTCTTTAATCGAGAAAGGTAAATAACTCATGTGAGGTCAGCCTAAGAGACTAGGTTCCAATCACTTCCACTTTCATCTCATCTCCTACCTCCATGCCAGCAGAAAACTCAACAATACCTATAACTCTACTAGCCATTAGGTAGTTACATACCACCCACTCTTGTTAAAAAGCTAAATAAGACTTATTAATTTAAGACAAAAGTAATTAAGAAAATCTTCAAGAACCTCTTTAAGAAGTCTCATTTCTAGATACTTGAGCCCAAGAGGGTGGAGGAAGTGTGCAAGAGTGATGATCCAAACTTTTCCCTTACCACTACATGCTTGGCATGCCTTAGAGTATTGTATTACCATTAAGGATAGGCTCAAGCAAAGCTATAAGTTTGGAGCTATAATGATACCTAAAGAATACTTAATAGAACATACTAGTAGTTTTATTAAAGTAGTCTCTGGAAAATCATTCAATTCTCTTAATATTGAAGAACGTTGGGATATTTCATCATTTTAAATCTATCGTAAAATTATTTCTAAGGTTAGAAAATTTTCTTTGTAAGTACCTAAACTAGCTCAGACCTCCACCATACCAGTAGGTCTATGAGTTATGAAGGCTAACTTAAAGAAGGTGTATGCCAAGGAAAAGCCACTAGTGCAAACTCGAGATTAACAACAACATCATCTCCCACCACTTCTATGACATCTAATTCAAGGAGCATAATATCTACATATGGGGGAGTTAAGCTGCTCTTGCCGCTTACTTTATATGACTTTTATTTTATACTGCTAGAGGCAAACAAAGCAATAATGGAACATTCTATTTATCTATTGTCTCTCTATGGTAAAAATGACTCTTGGTGATCTAGATCCTAATAATGACTCCCCAAATCTTAATGATTAACATGATTTCAATCAATCTTTCTTTTATGATGGCTTCAACTCTAATAGTGACTTCTACATCTTAAGTCTTCAGAGTGCCCTTATCAAGATAGAGTTAAGAGTCATCTGACTCTAATGATCTATTAGAAAAGCTTCGAGTGCCCCCAATGAGCATGTGACTATGAATCCTCCAGTTGGAGAAGTTAGACAAGTCATCTTTTATAGTGGCAGAGTTTTATCTCCTAGGATGGTAGCTCGGGATAAGAGTAAACAAGCCATTATTTTTAATGAACAAATATCCCCTCCATAAGATGCTCCAAGACAAGATATGCTTGTTGAGAATCAGCCCAAGGTTGACTATATTGTCTTATCTTGTCTTAGAAAATTGCTAGTTAGGCTAAACATATGCGACACCCTTGTCTTATCCAAAAAAATGAGGGAATCTTTGATCAAGGCTTTTTTAGATCTAAGATATGATTAGCTCAGCTGGTCGCTATGAGTATAGCTGATGAAGAAGCATACTAGTCTAAGGAAGTCCCATGGGTTACCTTTTCAGATGAGGATCTACTTTTGGGTACTACAAATCACAACCATCTACTATACATTTTTGTGAATCTAGATAACTTCAGACTGTCTAAAGTACTTGTTGACCTGGGTGCATCGATTAATATCATGAATCTAAGAACCATTGCCTACTTAAGAATCAACATCACTAGGCTTAGTTTTATTAACATCACTTTTAGTAAGGTTAACACCTATCACAACTTAGACCTAAGATCCAATCTAGGCATTAATATTTCATTTTTACTTAGACATTAGGACAAACTATGTAATTAGGTGGAAACCTTAACAAACCCAAAGATTCATAGTAGTCAACCCTAGGGTTACACCCTCACTAGACTAGTGAGAACTACTTAGCCTAACTAACCCAAATATCCATACTTCAAGCTAAAATGATTATGAACTAATCTTGGTCTTAAACACAACCCAAATCACACTCAATTAGGATTCAATTTTACAAATTGACTCAATTGACCCATCTTGACCTATTTGGGATTAAAAGGAATAAACCCAAAATTGATCCAACTTACTTGAAATTAAGTTCACCTAAACTATTCCAAACACCATTCAAACTTGATTGAAGCCTAATTAGAGTTCAATTTAGTCAATGGACCCACCTAACTTAAGTCAACCAAATTAAACCTATCCAAATAAATTAAACTACCCCATAATCACACAATCACTTTAAATGCATGATTGGACCTATCCCAAGCTCAATTGCAACCTAAGTTAACTCAATTGGACATGTTATAGCAAGAATTAAATTTCAATTCTTTGGCATAAATTGAACCAAACCAATTATCCAAAACATTCCAAATACATTATTAAACATAACCTAACCTTTAATTGAACTCAATTTGATCAATTAACCTAACTTGACCAAATGACCTATATTACCTTATATGACCAAATTAACTAAAACTAAATCCAAATCAAATGCAACCAAGCAAACACCTACAATTAATCTTAAATTAATTGTTGCAAACAATTCAATGATCAATTAAACCCAATTCAGTTAACCCAATCAATTGACCCCACTTAGCCCATTTGACTTAAATAGTAAAACTGAACCAAAACTCAATCCAACCTAAATTTAATCAAACCAATGCTTACAATCATTCCCAAATTGATAATCAAACATATTTAAACTTTCAATTGAACCAAATTTAGCAAAATTACCTAGTTTGTTCACTTAGCCCAATTTAACCTAAAGGATCAAATAGAATCAAAACTCAACCCAATCTAAATTGAATCAAACCAAATCCTACAATCATTTTCAAATTGATTATCAAACATGTCTCAACCTTCAATTGCACTTAATTTAGCTAATTTGATCAAATTGGATAACTTGGCCCATTTTACCCAAAGGAACTTATATGAGCCAAATTGCAATCCAATCTAAATTAGACCAAACCAATTGCACAAATATGTTCTAAATCATCATTTGAGCATGACTTAATAACCCCTTGGGCCTATTTTATCCAATTCATTAACTTTGCCCAATTAAACCCAAATTGACCAATAATAGTCCAATTGAGCCAAACCTAATCAAACTAAGTCCAAATCCAACCAAACTTAGTATGACTCATCCTTAGACTCCCTCGCACCTACCGAAGTGAACCAAACACTTGGTGGACCCAACTCTTGGTGAACCCGGTACAGGCCAAACCAAGTGACCAAGGGTTCCAAATATGACAAAATTTAATAATAGCAAAATTTAACCCCTCTCTTTGGCCAAACTAACCAAGCCTAAACCAAAGCTATTTGATCCAGCCATTGACTAAGGAGAAATCACCCTAACCATGATCGACCCTTGTTTCAGGCATCATGGCTTGTCCCCTTCACCACTGCCCACCAAACTTGGCCAGCCATTCTAGGGACTCCACATTATCAATCCAAAGCCAAATTAAGCTCCCTCACTGCCTGGCAGGCTATCCAAATCTGAACCCACAAAAAAGGTGGTTCATTTGGGGAGAGGGATATAGCCTAATTTAAACCTCCAAACTCAACACACACCTCACATTTTATTCTAGAGAGAGTCTCAAAATTTCTAAAGACTCTATTGCATCCCCAACACCGACAACACCAAGCTTCTCCTCAACTTGAATGCACCAATCATCACCCCCTTACCAAACCTCTTCAAAACTTCAAATTGACTCATCTCACACTTTTCCTCATCCTCATGAGTGAAAATGAATCAAGAATCACTTTATTTGAGCATGAGAAGTCAGAGCTAGGCCAAACTCTAGTGAGGTATGATAGTGCTTTGATCTAGAGGATGATTAGCGAGGAGACAACCCAAGACTTCTACAATAAGGCTTTGCCTCTTCAATGTGAAGCTACATCGGTCAATTTTACCATCAATATTAAGCCCCAATGAGGTATGATTATCAAACCATAGATGGCTATAAGAATGTTGATCTTTGTGAATTGCATGTGCATTTTGTCTCAATAAAATCGTAAAAATCCATAACATTCTCCCCACTAATCATTTGCATTCTTTCCTCTCTAAAATTTAGGCCTAATTAGCTTGAATCAAATGGTGATAGGTGAATGGTGCTCATCTCTCATTGGAGGAGGAAGACGAATCATAGGTCGTTCATTCTGCATAACCAGAATGAACGATCATGATTATTCATGTTAGAATTTCTAAGTCAAATCTATTAAAATGAAGGATAAATTAGAGCCATTTGATATTTGATCAAATGGCTTGGGCAGAAATCACATCCGTTGCCATTGAGTCAGCAACCATAGGGACGATTTCAATAACCACTCGAGTGACACCGCACATAAAGTCAGTCTATTCTTGATATAAATAATTTAAATAGGTTTTAATTAGGATTAATTAGCTAGAACTTTGAAAAATCTTAATTGATTATAGAAAAATTATTAAAAAAGCAAATAAGGGTTTGTTGGAAAGTTTAAACATAAGAGAATAAAAGCCCAAAGTTCATTAGGTGTGTTGAGGTTAATTAACATTTGGTTGTTTTCATTAATGATGAAACTAACATTACTTATTTGGTCAAATGACTTAAAATTTTTGGTGAATGTTCTATGGGTTGACTTCTATTTCTTATAAATATTTCAAGTCAATTGAATAAGTATATTAGAAAATATATATTTTTAAATTCTAATGACCTATTTTAATGAATTATTAATTTAATATATGATGAAAAATTATAAAATTATTTTTCAAGATTAGATGTGTTAGGAAAACTTAATGATGATTAGAGAAAATGATTAGGACCTCTGGTCCAAATTAATCTTCAAAATCATCATTAAGAGGGCTTTTATCAATTAAATAATTCATTAATTAACATAAAACATAAGAAATTCATAACTAACTATGCAAATCTCTAAAAGTTATAATCAACGCCTCTTTGTGCTCACCTGATAGAGAAGTTTCCAATGAAATCAAAATCCTCAATTGGTTTAAAGTATTTTGAGTGTAATTGATGATTTTGAGTTTTTATAATTTATTTAATTAAGCATAAAAATATAAGCTCATTTGTTTTAGAATTTTTATAGTATGTTCTGTTTATGTTTATCTATGTTTTAAAATTTTGCTTTAATTTTTACACCTATATTTGATGACTAATTACATTTTGGGATCTTAAGGTTTAGTTAGATTAAATAATTATTAAACATTAATCAAATCATAATAATAATGTATTCTACTTTTAAATCACATTATGAACAATAAGGGATGTAGGATAACTATGGAAAATTTATTCTCTAATAAACCTAATTAACTTCGATATGAACATTCTAATTAAAAATAAAAGAAAAGGGAGGGATTAATTAGATTTAAATGGTGTTATGCTCATGTGAATAAATTTAAGAATTAATGTCTTAAATAGATTACGTTGTGACATATATTTAAATGGTGTTATGCTCATGTGATTAAATTTAAGAATTAATGTCTTAAATAGATTACATTGTGACATATATTTATCTTTTTCCATCAATATGCAAATGAATGCTTGATTCCTATTCATTTGTATATATTTTTAAAATGATAAAAAAATTAAGTTTATGTTATATTAATTATACTAATTAAGGCTATTATTATTAACAAACTCCCAAAGTGTTTTTTTTAATATAAATTGAAACATATTAATGAGTTTTAAAGTAATAAAGTTAATTAAAATGTATTAGTCATATACACCATCAATGCATCTTTAAGATATATAGTCTGGACTACTAGTATGAAAGAGGTCATAGATACCTCTACTCCTTAGTTTAATCATGACACATAAACAAAAATTTTAAAGAGAAATATATATGATTAAATGTTTTATTCTTTCTACTATATATATATATATATATATATATAATATATATATATATATATATATATATATATATATATATATATATATATATGCATTCATGTAGTTATGTAAACCCTTTATTAAAATGAACATAAAACATACATATAAATGAATACATGAATGAACTAAACACCTAAAAAATGATATATAAATTAAATTAAATATTCTCAATAATTATATATATTGATGAAATGGAGAAGAATAAGCAATGCCATAAAGGGGAATCATGGCTTATATCGATTAATCTTAAGATGTCTTTCATATGATTATAATTTTATTTAAATCTAATTTAAACTTAAGATTTAATTAAAATATTATATTTCATTAATATTTATTAAAAATTATAAAATCTACTTTTTTAGATCCAACTTAGGGGTACAGTGTTGGAAGAGAATGGTTTTTTGCCTTAAGCAGAATTCACAACTCTTCTATACTCTTAAGAATATTAAGTCTAACCTAAATCAAACTCAAATCTATAACATAAAACATATGATTGAACCATTAACCACTTAAAGTGGAATCATCATCTTGTTAATAAATTAAACCCTTTGTTTAAATATTTAAAGCATAGTTTTTCCTTATTATACTAATCCTTGCATACATTAAATTGATAGGTTACTAATCCTAGACTTTGGCTAGGCCAATATTTGATTATGATGTATTGATTTTCTTGTACTATGATGTAATGTATAAGATTGATTGCTAAGATTGTTTGTGGATAGTTTGCATAGTAGGAAGATATTTATTAGACATAGGGTTGTGCTTAAAAATAAAAGGGTCCATTGTAATAAAAATTAAATTCAATAATTTTACTTGTAAGTGATGCTTGCTCAATCAAGATAGCTCATTAGGATAAGTAAGCTTGATACCCAATGGTGTAAGTCCTATTGTATGAAATATAAATGCTTGTTGTGCATGTGTGTTATGACTACCTCTATTCTGTAGGTTTAGTTATAATTTATTTTTGAAATTTCATATAAAATTTTATATTAGAATTAAGAATAGAGCTATTAAGTTTAAGAGAATAAAGGCTAGAAGGCATAGACCTGGGAGGCCTGGTGGTGCTTTGAGTATCCAAGACTTTGGAGATCGTAAGAAGATGAAGACCCCATCAGCTTTTTTAATTTGTTATAATATTTATTGTAATCTGGGTTGTATAAGGCCTGGGCTTGGTAGCCCACTTTTTCTTTTTCTAGGGTATATAACAGAACTTGGCCACACCAACTTCTCTTAATTATTCTTTTAGTTTGATTTTATTTGGTGTCTTTACTTTGTTCGTGCACTAAAAATTATATGTTTTTACGGTTTCTTTAAATATGATGTATTATTGTATGGCTTGGATTTTGGTAGGCTCTTTAGGATTTAAATTTTCTACCCCAACTCAAATTAAAATTAATGCAACTCATAACCTCACCTTAATGCCTAGGGATTAATCAACTAAAAGATTTAAAAATAACTAGGTCTGTGATAAATGTATAACAATCTTGCATACATATTATCTTTCTCTCTTGATCATAAGAGATCTTCACACATTGCATGATTAGGGATATTATAAGATTGTTGTCAGCAACCCCCTTGATTGAAGAATACCCCTCTTATGGATTGGCCCATACCTTAATTTCATCATGCATATAGGCATACTTGCTCACCGAAGCTTGAATCAAAATTAAGAGTCTAAAATCTATAAAATATATAATTTTATTGTATTAGCTTAAGAGATTACTCATACCAATCATGATCTTGAATCCTAAGAACTAAGTTTAAGCTCTCAAGTTTGCATTCTTAATAAATAACAACTTAGACATCTTGCATTTTATATAAGATTTGGACACATGTTTTTAACTCATAAGAAGTGTTAGTTGATAGCCCTTCCAAGCAATTGTAAGTCTAGAAGAGTTGACATGGATTCATTCTTTCTAATGAAAGTGAGCTAACATATCTTAATTTTTCTCTCCTTAGACTAATCCAAGCTATTAGTTTGTGTCCACCTTAATTTTAGAATATGAGGTAGCTTATTTCTCCTTTGCTATGAGTGTAAATCATCACCTCTTAGACATATCTATAATCTTATATTATAAAATTACAAGTATTAGCATTTTAATAAAATATCAATTTAAATAAGAATAATTCTACATTTTAAAAATATAAAGCCTCACCTCAGGATAGACTGAAGTGCTCACTAGGCTTTCTTGTATCATGAGTGATTCCTATTTATCTTTCTTTAGACTCTGTTAAGAACTCTTCATGATTGAGTTTTCTCATTTGCTTTAAAAAATTACCAATCTTTTACTCTAAACTTTGAAATATATAGAGAGAATAGCCAACCACCTTAATCGAGAATTTTTTTTAGGAGATTTATATCATTTAAGATGTAATTTACTATAGGGAAATAGAAAATTTTAAAACCTGACTTAAAATAAACCCTACCTTACTTTATCTGTGTAACGTATAAAAAAATCTCTTGTACATATAGCCCCATCATCCTTAGAAGTCCTTATTAAATGATTGAGTCCATCGTAGGGTGATATTATTACCTTTCAAAGTTGTTTATCATTCCTTGATGTCATGTTCGATCATTTCAATAAGTACCCCATAAGATTTGTGTGGTGTCTCATCATATTTTTTAATCACCATAGATTTCTCCAGCGACTTTATTGGAGAAAGTTCTTCTCACCAAATTTAGTGATTGACTAACATCCTGTGGTGAATTATTTTCATCCTTCATCTATCTTTCTGAGAGAGAAAAATAAAATAAACAACAAAAATATTCAAACACTTCTTGTGTTGGACACCATGCAGATCCGTAGATGTTCTTCTTAAGGTGATCGGGTACGACATTGAGGAATGATGTACTATCTCGAGAAACAGAAGTCATCATCCTACAAATGGACCTAATCACCTTAATAAGGACTCCTAAGGACTATGGGTCTTCAGAATGTACCAGAGATTTTTTCCCTACTTTACATGAAAAAGTAAAGTAGGGTTTATTTTAAATTGGGTTCGTTAAGTTTCCTATGGAGGCAAGTTCCCATAGTTAATTACATCCTAAGGAATGAGATTCCTTAAGAATACTCTTGATTAAGATAAATGATCATTGTCTCCAAAGATTTCAAAGATAAGACTATCAATCAATTAGTTTATTTTTAGAAGATCAAGTGGGATTGATCAAGAGGAGGGAGTTATTATCAAAACCAAAGAAAGATAAGGGATGCTTATGATACTAGGAAGCCTAGTAAGCATCCCAAACTATCCTATGGTTGGGCTTTATATTTTTGAAATTGAAGTGATTTATTTGTTTGAGTTGAATTTTTATTAGAAATCTAAGACTTACAATTTCATAACACAAGATCATGGACATGCCTAAGAGGTGAGGATTTATGCTTGTAGCCCGCAAAGGGAAGTAGCGACCTCTGAACCTAAATCTAGGGAGCTTTGGCAAGGGCCGAAGCATGACCTAAATCTAAGGTGAGTATTTGGTTTACCTCCACAAGAAAGGATAAATCACCCGACTGTTGGACTTAAAATCGCATGGTGGTGGCCACCAACTAACTTCACCTATGATTTTAAATACATGTAGGCAAGTCATATGCTTTTGTAAGAAAGCTAGGTTATTTTTATATAGAAAGATATTAAGTTCTTAAACACACTCCAAGTTCTTAAACACGCTCCCTAAGAGACTAGATTATGTAGGGCATGATTAATGACTTAAATCTAATGTGAATTTTTGATATGTTTTATTTTTATTTTTGGATAATTAATTTAGACACAGGCTTTAGGATTCATATCCCTAATGCATGAAAAATTAGATTATGGGCCAAAATCAACAAGAAAGGAGGAGTGTTTCCACCATGGCTCTCAAAGGTCAAACCAAGTTCCCTGGCAAAGGTGAAAGCCCTCCATTACAAGAGTGAAATAAGATGTTTTTATGCATGATGTGAAAACATACAACATCCAGCTAAGGGGTTGCTAAATCTTTTATCTGGTTATATAACCTAGGCTTTAGGTATGATTATGAGTTATTTATTTTTAGTTTTGAGTTGATTTCTTAGATAGAAAATTTATTTTCCTAAGAGCCTAATCGCATCTAGGACATTCATCAAAGCAAGGAAGAAACTAGGAAAGCATGTCACCTTTATGCACAAGCTAAACAAACATCAAATAATTTATAAAGCTAGCGCAAAAGAATAAGAGGCCTTTTGTGGTCGGGATCCACTGCACAAACCCAAAAATAAATTGGGTAGCCAAGGTCTACCCTTATACAACCCAATTACAAATGAATTAATTACAATCAAGAAGGAATTCATGTTATGGGGGTCTTCATTCTTCATTCTTCATTCTTCATTCTTCATTTCTTCTTTCTTCTTTTCTTCTTTCTTCTTTCTTATTTTCTTTCTTCTTTCTTCTTTTGGTTGATTGGAAAGTGGTTGCTCCAAAGGCTTCACATGGTACATAAGGCATAGTCTTATGACCAATGTTCATCCTAATATCCCATAACATTCAATCCAAATCCTAATTGCAAAATTACATAAAAATGGAAAAAAGTAAATCTAACTAAAACCTACAAAATATAGATTAGCTAAACAAACCATACAATCCCAAGCATGTATATGAATAAATTGGACTTAGCACCCCCACACATGTGTAACCAAGTCTACCTGGCCTATTTTTGGATTATGCTTAGGGGTATAAGCAACGTGCATAGCAAAACTAGTTATATTTTTATTACAGCGCCCCTTAAGCATAATCCCCTACATAAGATAATGGTTAGACTAAGATTGCCCTACCATTCAGTCTACACACATACACCCTAACATACAGACTAAAACATCACATCACATCACAAAATAAAATCAAACATCAAACCATGCATCGCCCCAACATAGGACTAGAAATGATGACTTAGCCTAATGTGTGTGCCATTTAAGGCTTGTGTGGTATGTATTAGATAGGCTTTAAGGTTAGAGTTTTCTAAGTGTGAGAGGTTCAACTTAGAGGGTGGTTCCATTTAAGTGATTTAATTGATTTGGTTGGTTTTATTTCATGATTTATTTTGGTTTGAATGAACCTACAATTAATTATTAAGTGTTATAAAGAGAGGAAAAGAGAAGAGAACTTCTCTTTCCTCTCTACCTTAAGTAATTTCTAAGGTGGATTCATTAGCGAATATTTTATTATGTGTTTTAATTAGTCTTAACTTTAGCTTTGCACTAAATAACCTATTCAAATACAAAAGGCATTTAGGATTAATTGAAGTGAATTACTATCACTAAACACACAACACTTTATTTCTTTCCAACATATGTAACATGCATATGGATGAATCCTAAGCATATTTTTACATGCAAATGGAAATTTGTAGCACACCTTAATGATAAATGCTGAGAGATATTACTTAAGAAAATTTGGAATATTTTATGTATGCATAATTTTGTTCAGTATAAAAGAGTGACATTTTTATCCATTATTCATATGTACATTTACATGTATGAAAGACATAAGTGAGTACAACATCATTTTTTTCTATACCAGAAGTGTAAGGTATAAGACCTACTTGGGGCTACTTAAAGCCTCACAACCCCGGAATGTCTGACTAATATACCACTTTTCTTAAATATATGTGCATGTATAAAAAGAAATGAATGAAAAAAGAATCATGCAAAAGGTTTATCTTTGTTTGTTTGATTAGTTGGTTGTTTAATTTACATGAGCAAATGTGAAGATCTTTCTTAAATGATAACATAGGAATGAATAGGAATGGATTTAAGCAAGTGTTGTGTTCTTTTCAAATGAACTATACGCTTTGCAAATCCTATTCAAAACTATGTTAAAAGAGAAGAGAAGGAAAGTCACATAATACACATTATATGTTATACTCACATGCAAGCTTATAAGTAATTATAAGTAGCATACCTTTCATTTGTAATGTTTGGTTTATATGTTTTGAAATTAACTTTGGATTTAGTAGTGATAATAGCCATTCATATTCTTACTTTAGCCAAAACATGCAATTTGACATAAAGGAAACATTTCATTTTAATTTGATTTTTCAAAAGGCATGAATGCATGATTTCATATGATAAACAACATTTAGCATGCTAGGAAAGAAATAAAATGATGCAAGCATGTAACTTAATCCACCCTAATTAATTCCTAAAGACAATCCTATGAAATAAGATCACTTAAAGTGAATCAAAGTTGTTTAAAGAAATTTTGTTTTATTTTGAGTTTGATTTGACTTAGGAAATGTGAAATGGTTTGTTGGTCCTAACCCATCTCCCACATGTGTATCTTATTTTAATTTAATTTTTAGAACCAGTAGATTGATTTTATGTCTTGTTTAGGTTAAAGTGTAAATTAAGTTCATTAATTACCCCTTACCTATACCTCCTTAACATAATTATTCAAACAATTGTGAGCCAACATATGATATGCAACCACATTGAATTTAAATTAGCAATGCACCCTAAGAAAGAATGGGCCTAATGTAATTGGCTCATAATTATTGATTAATTAAGCTAAGGGTTTAATTAAGTATTTTCATAACCCTTCCCACACATGTAGGTTGGATTTGATTTCCTTAAGCTTACTTAGGTTATTGAAAACCTAAGTATCTACCCAAGAAAGGATTGATAAAGTGATTAAGTTTTCAGATTACTTTTTTATTTTGAGTTTGGTTAATTAAGCTATTTAATGAAATGATTAAATGATTAATCAATTTATAAATTAATTAAAGTCTTATTCAAATGAAATAGACTTAGGGGAAAAGATTTGGAAAAGGCATCCTAATCTCATTCCATAAGTCTATCCACTATTCCAAGATGATTAATAAATTTAATTAATTTATTTATCATCATTTAATAGGTTAATTAATCATTTAATTGATTAAGAGAGTAATTAGAGATGAAACAAGCAAGCACCTAAATTAATCCAATAATAAATTTCAAGAAAATCATGGAGGTAGAGATCATCCCACTAATTAACCATAGAATATTTGGAATTAATTATTAGAATAATTAAGGAGTAAGTAACATAATTTCATCCAATAAAACTAAAATTAAGAAAATGTCACTACTCAAAATTAATTAAAATTAATTTTATATTATTCCCTTTGAATTATCTTTAAAATGAAGTTGAGTTTGCATCTTTCAGATTTTTTTACATTTAGTTATGTATTTTTGAAGTTTCTATAATTATTAGATCATTAAATCCCTTAATAATATAATTAATCTCGTCGGCACCACGTGGGCTGCTGACGCGGTGCACGCTTTCCATGGGATTTATTATTTAAGTTGTCAAATCAGTTGCACAATCAACCGATGGTGCTACGCATTTTCTCCTTGGACCATCCAATCAGATGGATGGTTAGGTTCAAACTCGTGGATCTAAAGGGATTAAAATAGCAGATCTAGATCATTTAATTAGGACCATTCATCCAAAATATGAGGGATGGACAGTCCATGATTCATCCCTGCCCTCGCCTGTGGGAGATGGCAACCGTCCATCCTCTAAAGCTTGATCCGAGCTCACTTGAGCTTGGATTGAGTAAGGATTCAACATACACCATCTAAGAGCAAGAATAAAGACATCCAATGGTTGAATTACAATGGGATTACACTTCCCTTCACAAAGGACCAAAGAATTCCTACACTAAGCTCAGTTTTGAGGCATACCTAAGGGCTATCACAGCTAAACTGAGGTAGCTGCCTAGTGGAGATGAAGCCCTGTTAAAGGTTTGAAGGATTGAAATCAAGTGGATCCTCCTATTGGCTAAGATGAGCTTCAAATGTTTATGGCTTTGGTCAAACTCCTCCTTCCCATGGCTTGATTGCTTAGGATTTGGTTTGGGTGAGCTCGATTGGATCCTTTGATGGTGCTTGCAAGAGGAATTGGGCTTTGGTTATGAATTGAGCAAGGTGGATTTCTCACTCACCTCCCTTATTTTTGATTTAGGTAAAACTAAAAATGGAGAATTGGAAAGAGCTTGAGGATGCTTGGGAGAGCTTGGCAATGCTTCCTCTAGGTTCCTCTGGCTTAATCGATAGCAAGTGATGTGGAATGAAGTGGAATTAGGGAGAGTATATCTCCCCCTATAAGGATCAGATGGCCGTGAGCCTCCCTTCCATTTTGGATCAATTGACTTGGTTGATTGAGTTTGTTAGGTTGTTTTGGATGCCATGTGATTCAGTTTTGGCAAAGAAGAGTAGTGGAGGTATTTTCTATGTGATAAATGAGTGTCGAAGTGATTCCATGTGGAGAATTTTTCAGTGGGTGATCAATTTGGCCATGGGTTGGGTCAAGGCTGACCCAAACACATTGGGTCATGTGCACCACACTCATTAGTGTCCATTTGGCCCACTAAGAGGGTGCCAAGTGGCCATGAAAAGGATATGACAAAATTCCAATGGAATTGGCCATAGGTTACCCCTTAACCTAGGGGTAAAATGGTCATTTGGATTTGATTTCAGTTTGGGCAGATTTGGAATAGTTTTAAATTGGGTTGGTCCAAATCTCAAGAAATTTGGAGTTGATTTGATATCATTTGGCTCATGTTGACCCATTTAGGTCAAAATGGGTTAACTTGGGTCAAGTTGACTAATTGGTCAAATTGGGTCAAACCAAGGGTTGGGTCAAGTTCATATGACCATTTGAAATATTTTAGTATCATTGGTTTTGTTCAATTTGATTTGTATTTGGTTTTGGTTCATTTGAATTCATTTAGGTCAACTGGGTCAAGTTGACCAATTTGACCCATTTGACCCAATTGGGTTAGGTCATGGGTTGGTTTAGGTTTGGTTTGTCATTTGAAATGTTTTGCAAGCTTTGGTTTTAATTAATTTTGGTTTGGTTTGATTTTGGCTTGATTTGACCTTTTAGGTCAAGTTGGGTTCATAGTCAATTGGGCTACATTGGGTCTCGTTGGCCAAAGGCTTTGGTCAAGTTCAACAAGTGATTTAGAATGAAATTGACCCATTGCTTGTAATTGATTTAGGTTAGATCAACATTTGCCCATTTTGACTTTTTAGGTCAAGTTGGGTTAACTTGGGTCAAGTGGCCAATTGGGCTAGTTTAGGCTCAAATGATGACTTGGTCAAGTTCAAACATTGATCATAAATTGATTTTGATCAATGGTTTTAATCAATTTGTCCTATGGTGGATTTTGGCTAGTTTAGGTTTCATTTGACTTGGTCAAAGGATATGTTTGACTTGGTTTGACCCAATTTGAATGATTGATCATCTTACGATGATTGTTGCTCAAAATGGGAGGCTTAGATGGGCTTAGTTCAATCGAATTTGGGTAGGATTAGAATTTGGTTCAAAAGGATACTTTAGGTCACTTTGGGTCTAGTGAGCCTAAGTGAGTCAATTAGCTTGATCAAGGCTTGAATCAAGTTTGGTTGAACTCACATATGGACTTATGATTGAAATATAAATCCATTTGCAAGTGATTTGGAGTCAAATGGGTTTTGATTCATTTGACAATTTCAAGTTCAAAGGGTAAACATGGGTTTGATTTGGGTTTGATTTTTGAATTTATTTTTGGTTTGATGATTGAAGTTTATGTTTATATTTGGTTTCATGATTGAAGGATTGATTGAATCATGAAGAAAATATAAGGGTTTGGATTGATTTGAGTTTGATTTGGCTAAGTTCAAGAATTTGACTTGAAAGGATTAGGTTGGATTTTGATTAGATTTGGATTTGTGTTTTGAATTTAGTTTTGGGAATTCAAATTTATATTTCATTTATATTTATGAATATAAATGAGAATATAAATGGGTTATGAGAAAATCTTTTGAATTTGATTTGAGCTAAGTCCATAAGATGGAATCAAAGTGACTTAGGAAGGATTTTTTAATTTGGAATTCAATCATTTGGAATTGATTCATGATTTGAGAAAATCCATTGGAATTAATTTAAGGTTTGAGAAAATTAATTAAGTTGGAATTGATTTGAGTTTGAAGTTGATTTGGATTTGAGAAAATTAATTAAATTGGAATTGATTTGAGTTTGAAGTTAGTTTGGATTTGGAGTTTGAAGTTGATTTAGATTTGAAGTTTGACTTGAAGGAAGTGAGGACTAAAGCTAGCAAATTTTCCTAACACCCTGAACGCATGACCTATTCCTATGGCTGAATCTTCTAAGTCTCTAGGGTTAAGTTAAGTGTTCACCTAATCACTAGAAGTGTCTTAATATTAAGGAGCACTTAGTGTCTAAGAGAAATCCTATGTCTAAGATGGAGAGGTTGAGTCATTCAAAAAATGAGGTCAACAATGGGCGCCTAATAGGTGTGGTGTGACTGACAAGGTACACCACATGTATTGGTGTTGATTGAGATGATCAACAACACCGAACGATCACAAGCACTAATAGAAATGATCTACTCCTAACCCAAGGTGTAGAAGGAATCAAGAGCTTAGTGAAATGTGACTCTACTCATGCTAAAGGCATAAGAGAGTGAAGGAGGAATCCACTGGGGATAGAGTATGTGAACCTTCCACTAGGGAAATAGGTTTAAGTCATCCACTGGGGGATGAGAGGTTTGATTTGATTTGAGTCTCACTGGGGAGAAATTGATTTGAGTTGTTGATTCAGGATTTGGTGTTCCATTAGCGATGAAAATGTGAACTGTCCACTAAGGGAGCAAGTTCAAGTCATCCACTAGAGAGAAGAGGTTGTGAAATCTGCTGAGGGATTAGAATTCAAGATCCACTGGGGAACTAGAAAGACTTGCATCTCACTGAGGAGAAGCAAATTGATTTGATTTGATTTGTTATTTATTTTTGTTTGGTTGCTTGTTTGATTATTTTATTTGAATTTTTTGTTTGATTGTTTAGTTTGAATCCATTGAGGGAGGAGGGTTAAATTTGTTTTAGATCTTTAAATTTTTGAATTTTTAGATGGACCCTATTGGTTTGCGATGGATCACACTGAGTAGGGGTCATGTAGGCCTAGGCCTAACTCGGATTTAGCAATCCAAAGAGATAGTCTACCAAACACATAGTAGTACTAACCAACCAAAGGGATTTCCTTTTGGTGTACAATAATTCTAATAGGAAGAAAGCATAGTAGACTTACATCTTCCAAAGTAGGGATCAGTTGCTGGGGTGATCCATTGACGAGGCAACGAATTGAACCCAACATAGGGCTGACTATTAAGTGAATGCTGCTAGGGGATTTAAATCAGCTCAAAGATAGTCAAGATTACTTTCATTTTTTGATTATTTTTTATGGATCCCATCGGTTTGCCATGGACTGCTCTAAGTAGGGGCCATGGGCCTTGGTCTAACACAGGTTTACCAATCTAAAGGGAGTAGTCTACCAACCATATAGTAGGACTATCCAACCAAAAGGGATTGCCTTTCGGTGTACAATAACTGTACTAGGAAGAAAGCGTAGTAGACTTATATCCTCCAAAGTAGGGATCAGTTGCTAGAGTGATCCATTGATTAGGCAACGTATTGAACCTAACCTAAGGCTGATATTGAGTGAATCCTGCTAGGAGACTTAAATCAGCTCAAAGATAGTCAAGATTAATTTCATTTTTTGATTATTTTATGGATCCCATCAGTTTGTGATGGACTGCACTGAGTAGGGGCCATGGGGCTTGGTCTAACACAGATTTACTAATACAAAGGGAGTAGTCCACCAACCATATAGTAGGACTATCCAACCAAAAGGGATTGCATTTCAGTGTACAACAGTTGTACTAGGAAGAAAGCATAGTAGATTTACATCCTCCAAAGTAGGGATTACTTGCTGGGGTGATCCATTGACGAGGAAACGGATTGAACCCAACCTAGGGCTGACTATTGAGTGAATTCCGCTGGGGGACTTAAATCAGCTCAAAGATAGTCAAAGATTAATTTCATTTTTAGTTATTTTTGATGGATTCTGTTGGTTTGCAAGGGATCACACTGAGAAGGAGTTTATATCAACCTAGACCTATCTCAGAATTAATGAACCAAAGGGAGTAGCTTCCCGACCAATGAGAGAACTATTCAACCAAAGGAGTGCCTTTCAGTTTGCAATGGTCAATTCAAGGGAAGAAAGTACAGGGACTCACATCTTCTACTACAAAAGACCACTGGGGTGATCGGTTGCTTGCACAATAAATCGAACCCGACCTAGGGCTGACTATTGAGTGAATGTCTTTAGGGGACTTAAATCAACTCAAAGATAGTCAAAGATTAATTTCATTTTTAGTTATTTTTGATGGATTACGTTGGTTTGCAAGGGATCACACTGAGAATGAGCTTATATCGCCTAGATCTGCATTTATGAACCAAAAAAGGAGTAGCTTCCGCCGAGAACTATCCAACCAAAGGAGTGCCTTCTAATGGTCAACTCAAGGGAAGAAAGCACGGGGACTCACATCTTCCACTATAAAGGCCACTGGGGTGATCAGTTTCTTTGGGCAATAAATCAAACCCGACCTAGGGTTGCCTATTGATTTGCAACAGCCATGCTAGAAAGAATGCGTAGAATAGTTAGATCTTCCAAAGCAGAATGACTGTCGGGGTAACCTACTTATGGCAAAATAGATTATACCCGACCTAAGGGCGACTACGGAGAGAGTGTCAACTCAGGAAATTATCTCAACTCAGGTAGTCAAAAAATTCCTATAGGGAGTTCTACTAACACTACCCTAAAGATAGGATGCCTGCTTGGAAAAAGGGGCCCTTTGGGACCTTGAATTCCTAATCCACAAGAAAATATTTTGTTTATTTGTTTTGTTTGTTTAGCATGGACCCTGTTGGTTTGTAAAGGATCAAACTGATGAGGAGCTTATATTAGCCTAGCTTTCTCTCTTATTTACTGAACCAAAGGAGTAGCTTCCCGGGCGATTAGAGAACTATCCAACCAAAGGAGTGCCTTTCGATTTGTAATGGTCAATTCAGGGGAAGAAAGCACAAGGACTCACATCTTCCACTACAAAAGACCACTGGGACTTGCACAATATATTGAACCCACCCTGAAAATAACAGGAATGTGGGACTTAAATCAGCTCAAAGAAGATTAATTTCATTTTTAGTTGTTCTTGATGGATTCTGTTGGTTTGCGAGGGATCACACTAAGAAGGAGCTTATATCAGCCTAGACCTATCTTACATTTACTGAACCAAAGGGAGTAACTTTTGACCGAGGGGAGAACTATCCAACCAAAGGAGTACCTTTCAATTTGCAAGGGTCAATTCAGGAGAAGAAAGCACAAGGACTCACATCTTTCACTACAAAAGACCACTAGAGTGATCGGTTGCTTTGGGCAACAAATCAAACCCGACCTAGGGCTACCCGTCAGTTTGCGATAGTCATGCTAGAAAGAATGCGTAGTAGACTTACATCTTCCAAGGTAGAATGATTGTCAAGGTAACTTGCTTGTGGCAAAATAGATTGAACCCTACCTAAGGGAGACTATGGAGAGAGTGCCAACCCGGGGACTTATCTCAACTTAGGTAGTTAGGTAATTCCTATAGGGGTCATGCTAACACTACCCTAAAGATAGGATGCCTGCTTGGAAAAAGGGGCCCTTTAGGGGCTTGAATTCCTAATCCACATGTGAATATTTATTTATTTATTTTATTTATTTAGCGTGGACCCTGTTGGTTTATGACGGATCAAACTGAGGAGGAGCTTATATCAGCCTAGACTTATCTCAGATTTACTGAACCAAGAGAGAATCTGTGTATCCACTAAATAAATTCTCTAACCATAGGGGTGGCTACTAGGAAGGGGGGACTGTCCAATCCAAAAGTAATCTGGGTAGTGTCTAAATGGGGTGACAAAGGAAGTGATCCAAATAGAATGCCCACTAGGAGAGGGGCCACTAAGGGCTTAATCCAAAATCCTAGAGAAGATAATATCAATAGGTATATGATGGCCAACTCAAGGAGAAAGCATAGGGACTCACATCTACCAAGAGTGGTGTATCCACCAAGTGAGTCACTATCAGCATAGCGAACATCAACCAACCTAAGGTTCCCATCGGTTTGCAACAATCAGCCTAGGAAGAAAGAGCAGGGACTCACATCCTCCTATAGTGAAACTGATTGCTAGGATAGTTTATCTTCAGATCGATAGGTCTTATTTGACCTAGGGAGACTATTGAATGAATGCCACTCGGGGACTTATATCAACTCAAATGTAGTCAAGAGGAAAGGAGCCTCTATGGGACTTACCCTAAACCTCAAATATACTCGACCTAGCCAGTACATGATGATTAGTTCAAGAAGAAAGCACAGGGACTCACATCTTCTTAAACAAAATTAACATGAGGTAGCTTACTGGCTAGGCAGTGAAGTATACCAAACTAATAAGGAGCTCGTTGGTTTGCAATGGTCAAGTTAGAAAGAAAGCTCGGGGACTCAAATCTTTCAAACAAGTGACCGTTGGGGTGACATACTAGCGAGGTAGTATATCAGGTCGACCTAGAGCAGCTAATGAGTGCCACAAGGGCCTTGCTCCCACATCAAAATAGCCTGAGATAAAAGATTTGTGTTTATTTTGTGCTTGTGCAAAAGGGAATAGGATACCTCTTGGGTTATCTCACACCTACCCTAAACATGCTTGGGGAATTTGATAGAATGGTGCCATGAATGGCAGGTGGGATTTCCACTAAGAAAGGTTGCTTTGGGTTCTCTCACACCTAACTTAGTTGTGCTAATCAAAATAGAATGCCTCTTGGGTTCTCTCACACCTATTCTAGTAGCATCAGGAAATTGTTTTTTATTGTGTTTGTGTTGTGAAAGAGGAATGGGATGCCTCTTGGGTTCTCTTACACCTATCCTAAGCACGTCGTGGTAGATTCGCAAGACAAGTAAACAATGCTTCAAAAGAAAAGAAGATTTTGATGAATTGGAATGAAATTTTATTCTTTTGTTGATAATTATTTTCAAACATGTTTTATGCGTAATATTTCTTCAAATAGATCCCATTAATTGGATGCATCAGGTGTTCCCTTATACAATCAAAGAGCTGATAAGATCCTCCTTGGTAAGCCTTCTCTATGAAAAAAGGGCCTTCCCAAGTGGGTTCAAACTTGCCTCCCATCTTTCAACGAGAAATAATTGGTCTCCTTAAGACTAATATAAGTTCTCCTACTTAAAAAGCCATAGGGTGAACCAGCTTGTTGTGAGCTTGAATCATTTTAACTTTGTACAGCTTGAGGTTTTGGCACGACCGTAAGCGTCTCTTCTCCAAACCTTCGAGCTCTTCTAATTGCAACTTTGCATTCTGCTCTTTAGTGATCTTGCTACCAAATGCTATCCTTAGTGATGGGAGTTGAACTTCTAAGGGTAGAATGTCTTCAAACCCATACACTAAGGAGAACGGGATAGATTGAGTTAGAGTTCTGTATGTGGTGCGGTATGCCCACAAGGCTTCAAGTAACTGCTCATGCCACTGTCATTTATTATCGTTGAGTATCTTCTTTAGTCTCTAGATGAGAGTTTTATTGAATGCTTCAGCTAGGCCATTTTTCCTGGGGTAGTAGATAGTTGAGTATCTCCAATCTATACCATGCCTTCTAGCGAAGCTGTTGATCTTGGTGCTTTTGAATGCAGTACCACTATCGGATATAATTTATTGAGGCACCCCAAACCTATATACGATATAGTTCTTAAAAAATTGAAGCACGTGTTGAGTTGTGACCTCTGAGTGGGATTGTCTCTGCCCACTTAGAAAAGTAGTCGGTGGCAACTAGAATGAACCGAAGACCCTTGGATGAAGGAGGATTGATAGGACCCACTATGTTGGTACCCTAACACTCAAATGGCCATGAGGCCAACTTAGATGTAGAATGTTGGGTAGTTGATGTAGGACTACACTGTGTACTTGACACTAATGGCATCTCCTAGATAAATCTATGCAATCTGTACTCATCGAAGGCCAGTAGTATCCTAGTCTCTTGATTTTTCCTTTCATCTTTGGATTGGATTGGTGTGCTCCGCATACACCTGAGTGTACCTCGGTCATGATTATACAGGCTTCATGTTTGTCTAAATAACATAACCATATTTGGTCGAAAGACCATCCGTACAAAGTGCCATCCATGCGAGCATAGGAGAGAGCTCTCTGTTTCACCTGATGGGCTTGTGATTTCTCTTGAGATAGTTTGTCAGTGTTTAAGTAATCTATGAACGGTTGCCTCTAATCCAGTTCCTCATATTTGTTAACAATGGTATCCTACCCTTCAAGAGAAAATCTCTCGATGAGTTTAACATCAATAAGGGATAAGACTTGTCTATTTGGACCCTAATTGGAATGGACTCATCTTCTGGACATGTCAATTCTTTGGAAAGTTTGGCCAAAGAATTTGCTATTGCGTTCTCTACTCGGGGAACCTTGTAGATGGTGATTTTGGAGATTTGGGCCAACAGCTTTATGGTATACTCATGGTAACGCTGAAGCTTAAGTTTGAGAACCTTGTAGGACCTGACAATTTGGTTGATAACAAACTGAGAATCCCTAAAGATGTTGATGCTCTTGACACATACTGTAATAGCTAACTCCAGACCGACAATCAAAGCCTCATACTCAGCTTCATTGTTGGTGCAGGGATTGGAGAGATAGTATGAGAATCTCATCACATCGCGGTCTGGAGTTAAGATAACTATTCCTACCCCTGTCTTTCCTGGAAGAGTAGATCGTGATTCTTCTCCCTTATGAAAGGAAACCGCACCATCAAAATACATCTCCCATCAGTGGTTATCAACCTCCCCTAAGTTCATGATTTGTTCATCAGGGAGATCATCACTGGCGAATCGATGTGTCGCTAAGAAATTCTCCAGTGCTTGTCCTTTCACCACACGAAGGGGTACGAATATGATATCAAACTGTGAGAGAATCATGTGCCAATGTGCCAAATGTCTAGATAGTGTTGGTCGTGTCATGAGATATTATAGTGGATTGGTTCTAGAAATCAAGTTCACCTTATGAGAAATCATATAGTGTCATTACTTTTGTGATGTAAAGATCAAAGCTAGGCAATGTTTCTCAATAGGTGGGTAGTTCACTTCAGCAGGGATCAGATGATGACTGAGGTAGTAAAGAGCACTTTTCTTCTCTTAGTCATTGGCTTGAGCTAACAAAGCATCGAGGGAGTCATCCAATGCAGCAGTGTAGAGGATGAGCGGCTTACACGGGATAGGGGCTGCTAAAACTAGCGGCTTCACCAAATACTGCTTGATATCTTTGAAGCCATGTTGTCACTTGTCATCCCACTTGAACTTGGCATCCTTTTTTATAAGTGCTAAAAATGGCTTGCATATCCCCGACAAGTTGGAAATAAAGTATCTTAAATACGCCAACCTCCCTTGGAAAGATCTGAGTAATTTCCTTGAAGCTACTCTGGATGCACACTTCAGAGGATTTATTTTGAGGTTATATTGTCTTAACCATTCGAAAACTACTCTCAAGTCAAAAAGGTGGTCTTCCTTTTCTTTGCTCTTGACTACTAGATCATCAATATAGCACTCAACCTGATGATGGATGAGTTCATTGAAGATCTGAGTCATGCTGGTATATAGCACCATCATTTTTTAAGAAAGGCATGACCTTATAATATGATTATTCGAAAGGTTCAAAAGTATTTTTTCATCCTTGGGGCCATTTGGTTGTAGATAGATGACCCATTCATAAAGGAGAAAACTTCATGATATGAGGCGATGTCCATCATTAATTCTGGCATAGGAAGACGAAACTCATCCTTAGACATGCCTTATTTAAGTCCCTGAAATTGATGCATATGTGAATTTGGTCATTCTTTTTCTTGACTAGGGATGACACTAGCTAACTAGGTAAGGTATTTTTTTTACTGATGAAACCAGCATTGATCAATTTCGTGACTTCAGAAATGACCTGTTGTTCGATTTCTAATCGCATGCATCTAAGAGCTTGCTTGATAAGGTTAGCATTAGGGTCTATTGCTAGTTTATGGACTATTATGTCAGGAGATAATCTGAGCATCTCTTCATAGTTCCATGAAAAGTAGTCATTAAACTCAATCAATAGCCTAACTAAGTCATTAGTTTCTTCTTCATTCAGTAACAAACTGATGTATATCGGGTGTGGATTTTCTTTGGTCCCGAGGTTGATTTCTTTAATCTTGTCAATTATTGAATGGATCTCCTCTTCAAATTCTAATGGTGCATCTTTAATTTGGAGATCATCTGGATCATCTAAAGTTTCTAAACACACATCCTCGTAAGAGTTAGTGTAGTGTGAAAAGAACCTATCAAACTCCAAATGATTGGTGACAAGCAAAGAATCATCATCATCGACAACTACCATCCTAATCTTGATCTTGATTATGCATCCCTACCTCTATTGTTCCACAACTTCTTGATGTACTCTGACCTGTACTTATACCATGTATAAGGAATCAAACCCTTCTTTGCAAGATTACAAATACAATATCAATCAAAAGGTAATTCCATTAATTCTTTATTTGAATTATCCATTAGTCCTACATTAGTTTTGGGACTTGAGGATGGTGATCCCAATAGAAATCTCTTCAGCTTGACATCCCTGGAACACTGAGGGGCTTCCTTAACTACTAAACCTTCAACTTTTTGAGAGAAAAGTGAGTTTTGAGCTAAGGTTCCTAACTATTGTCTGATAGTTTCACATAAACTTGATTCGAACACATTCGTGCTTTGCTTGGAGACCTGGTCTTCATCGCTATCCAGCTCGAGTGTCACCTCTAATGAAACCCGTTGAGAGGGGTTGGCTGGTATGCTAATCACATTAGACTCATCCTCTGAGCTAGATTCCAATTCTATGTGAATAGTAGGGGTACTCCTGTGAACTGGAACATAACTTGGCTGGCTGGCAACTAGGGGGTCTTTCGCCTGGAATTGCCTCTATTTTTGCCTCTGCCTCTGCCTAGTGGAGGTCGAGTCATCCTACCCATATGTCCATATGATGAAATGAACTGTGGGTGGAATGTGATATGTGGCTCTACTTCTTCCTTGGTATCCTTTTCTCGTTCACTTGAACTTTCATTTTTCTTTTCTTTTTCTTTTTATTTTTCTTTTTCTTCTTTTTCTTTTTCTTTTGTGTTTAAATTTTAACCAAGTTCATGAGAAAAGGTGTTTTGAGGAAGATAGTTGGTCGCATCCTCATATACCTCAACCTCTCTGACTAAAAATGGTTTTTCATCTCCTTTGACATATTATTCAATTCCATCCTTTCTGAACTTGATGTACTAATGGAGGGAAGACAAAATCATCTTGTTTTGATGTATCCAAGGCCTACCGAGCAAAGCAGTGAATGAAGTATTTAAGTCAATGATATAGAACTTGACTTCATTCTTCTAGTCACCTATCTCCAAAGGTAACACTATGGAACCTAAAGCCCTCTCTCCATGTTCATTGAATCCTTTCAACACCATTTGATCTCCTCAGAGTGTGAGATATCAATCCTCAAATAGGTAAGGGTCTTTAGACTCAGAATGTTCAGATGCACCTGGATCAACAAGAACCCTGGAAAGTCTGAATCTGCCCATGTCCACTATAATGTAGAGGGGATGGTTGTGCTCCATGTCTCCTAGAAGAAGGTCTTCATCTGTGAAAGTGATTTCTTAAGCTTCTCTGGAATAATGTGCCTCCTCTCTAATAGTGGTCAGTTGAGCTATGCATATCTCTGGATCAAAGAGAGCATTGTTTAATGATTTCCTCATCTCTTTGGATAAGATAAGGGAATCATATATGCTTAACTTAGATGGCAACTTTCTTAGGTGGGAGAGGACATTGTAATCAACACATTGGGCTGATCCTCCACAAGCATATCCATGGGTGAAGCATCCTGTGGAGGGGCTTCTTGATCATTTGAGCCAATGACTTATTTCCCCTTATCTTGAAGTGCTGCCCTAGGAGGTAGAACCTTGCCACTATGAAGGTTTACTTCGGTGATCTCTTGTGGCAGGTTAGTGGAAGATTCTACCTCATCATCATCACTCAGCCTTCTCCTATAATCGATGATTCCAAGTCTAACTCGAGAGGTGAACCCATAGTGTTTAGAGAAGGAAAGTCCAACTCTGAATAAAAAAAAAGATCAAAGTTATTATAATTATTATTTAGACTTGGAGAGTTTTCAATAAGAGTAGAATTAGACAACCCATAAGAAGTGATGATATAATTCAAGCTAGCTTTATTCCTTGATTTCTCAAATTTTGAAGGAGATACATAGTAGAAATCATGTAAAGTAAGAGGGGTGAAGGTTCTGTCGATAAGAGATGTGTACTAGAAGAAGAGCTAGCTGAAGTAGAAGTTGATGATGTAGTAGTTGCAATGATGGACTAGAGGCTAGGCTCGGTCAGTGGTTACGCTACTTGGCTATCCTGAGCTAGAATGGGCTACTGTTGAGCTCCCCCTTTTCTCAGGTTGTCTATGACAACTTGCAAACCTTTCTTGATGTTGGAGGTTCGAGCTACCTCAGGCACCTGGAAGGAAAGATTCTTGATTTTGGAAATAATTTTCTTAGAGGTTTGGGATAAGGAGATATCCTAACCTTCTCTGATTTTGGAAGGATCGCAAGTATCCCCAAGGATTACCCTAATGAAACTGGATGGTTGTTCCACAAGGTATTCCTTTAGGATAATGTGGTGAAAATTTTAATATCTCTGTCTTCATATATCCTTTTAAAAGAGGATAAATGAAAATAGAAATATAACACCTTTTTAGGACACCACGCAGATCCACAAATATTTTTATTAGGGTGATCAGGTATGGCATTGAGGAAAGGTGTACTATCTCAAAAGATAGAACTTACCACCCCATAATAGACATAATCACCTTAATAAGGACTGCTAAGGACTATGGGTCTTCAGAATGTACTAGAGATTCTTCCCCTACTTTATATGAAAAAGTAAAGCAAGGTTTATTTTAAATTGGGTTCATTAAGTTCCCTACAGAGGCAAGCCCCCATAGTTAATTACATCTAAGGAACAGGATTCCTTAGGAATACTCTCAATTAAGGTAAATGATCATTGTATCCAAAGATTTTGAAAGGTATGACTATCAATCGATTGGTAAATTTTTAGAAGATCAAGTGGGATCGATCAAGAGGAGGGAGTTCTTATCGAAGCCAAATGATGATAAGTAGGGGATGTTTAGGATACTAGGAGGCCTAGTAAGCATCCCAACTATCCTATGATTGGGCCTTATATTTTTTAAATTGAATTGATTTATTTGAATTAAATTTTTATTAGAAATGTAGGACTTATAATTCCATGATATAAGGTCATGGAAATGCCTAAGAGATGAGGATTTATGCTCGTAGCCTACAAAGGAAAGTAGCAATCTCTGAACCTAAATCTAGAGAGCTTTGGCAAGGGCCAAAGCATGACCTAAATCTAGGGTGAAAGTGGGTATTTGGTTTACCTTCATAAGAAAGGGTAAACCACCGACTATTGAGCTTACAATCGTTTGGGGGTGGTCTCCACCTAACTCCTATGATTTCAAATACATGTAGGCAAGTCATATGCTTTTGCAAGATAGCTAGGTTATTATTTATTTAGAAAGAGATAAAGTCCTTAAACACACTCCCTAAGAGACTAGATCATGTAGGATAGGATTTAATGAATTAAATCTAATACAAATTTTGTTACATTTTATTTTTATTTTGGACAATCAATTTGACATAGGCTTTAGGATTCATATGCCTAATGCATGAGAAATTAGATTATGGGACAAAATCAGCAAGATAAGGAGCTGTATTTCCACTATGGCTCTCAAAGTCAAGCTAAGTTCTCTGGAAAAAATGGAAGCCCTCCAATCAAGAGTGAAACAATATACTTTTTATGCATGATGTGAGAAAATTAATACAACATCCAGCTAAGAGGTTGCTAATTCTATTATCTTGATTTATAACATAGGCTTTAGGTGAGGTTATGAATTATTTTATTTTTAGTTTTGAGTTGTTTTTATTGGATATATATTTTATTTTTCTAAGAGCCTAATCATCATCCAGCCATACATCAAAGTAAGGAAGAAACTAGGAAAAGATGTCATCTTAATGCACATGCTAAACAAACATCAATCAATTTATAAAGCTAGCATAAAATAATAAAAGTAATTTATGGTCGAGCTCCACCGCATAAACCCAAAAATAAATTGGGTAGCTGAGCCCTACCCTTATACAACCCGGATTACAAACGAATAAATTACAATCAAGAAGGAATTTAATGTTGTGGGGGTCTTCATTCTTCATTTCTTCTTTCTTCTTTCTTCTTTTAGTTGGTTAGAATGTGGCTCCTTCAAAGGCTTTACATGATACATAAGACATAGTATTATGAAAATGTTCATCCTAATCCCCCATAATAATCATTCCAAAATCCTAATTATAAAATTACATAAAAATGAAAAAAGAAAATCTAACTAAAACCTGCAAAATAGATATTAGCTAAACAAACCATACAATCCCAAGCATGTATATATATAAAATGGACTTAGCACCCCACACAGGGGTAATGTAGTCCATCTAGCCTATTTTGGATTATGCTTAGGGGTATAAGCACCTGCACAGCAAAAGTAGTTATATTTTTATTACAGTGCCCCTTAAGCATAATCCCCTGCAGAAGATAACAGTTAGGCTAAGATTTCCCTACCATTCATTCTATGCACATACACCCTAACATCCAGACTAAAATAAAATATCACAAAATAAAAGCAAACATCAAACCATGCACCACCCTAATATAGGACTAGAAGTGGTTATTTAGCCTAATGTGTGTGCTATTTAAAGTTTGTGTGGTATGCTTAGCTAGGCTTTAAGGTTGAAGTTTTTTAAGTGTGAAGATGTTCAACTTAGAGGGTGGTTACATTTAAGTGATTTAGTTTCTTTGGTTGATTTTATTTTATCTTTTGATTTAGTTTGAATGAATTCTACAATTAATTACTAAGTTGTAAAGAGAGAAAAAGAGACGAGAACTTCTCTTTCCTCCCTACCTTTAGTAATTTGTAAAGTAGATTCATATTTGATTTTTATTTAGTAATTTTTTTATTATGTGTTTGATTAATCATAAGTTTAGATTTTCCCTAAACAAACCTATTCAAAAAGAAAGGCATTTTAAGATTAAGTAAAGTGAAGTACTATCACAAAACACATAACACTTCATTTCTTTTCTAACATGTGTAACATGCATATGGATGAATCCTAAGCATATCTATACATGCAAATGGAAGTGTTTAGCACATCTTAATGATGAACGCTAAGAGAATTACTTAATAAAATTTGAGTGCTTCATGATGCATGATTTTATTTTGTAGAAAAAGAGTGATTCTTTTAGCACCAGGGGTGTAAGGTACAAGACCTACTTGGGGCTACTTAAAGCCTCACAACCTTGGGGTTGTCCATACTAATATACCACTTTTCTTAAATACATGTGCATGTACAAAAAGAAATGCATGGAAAGAGAATAATACAAAAAGTTTATGTTTGTTTGATTTTTGGTTTGATTGTTTAGTTTATATGTGTGATGTGGAATTCCTTCTTAAGCCATGACATAGGAGTGTATAGGAATGGATTTAAGCAAGTATTATGTCCTTTCCAAATGGACTATACACTTTGCAAATCCTATACAATTATAATGTTAAGAAAGAGGGGGAGAATCACATAACACATTTTATACTATTCATATGCAAGATCAAAAGTAATTGTAAATAGCATACCTTTCAGTTATAATATTTAATTTATAAGTTTTGATAATAATTTTATATTTAATAGTGATAATAGTCATTCATATTTCTTACTTTAGCCAAAACATGCAATTTGACATAAAGGAAACATTTAAATTTTTAATTTGATTTTTAAAAGGCATGAATACATGATTATCATATAACATACATATTTAGCATGCTAGGAAAGAAATAAAGTGATGAAATCATGTAAGTTCATTCACCCTAATTAATTCCTATAGACAATCTTATGAAATAGGATTATTTAAAGTAAATCAAATTTATTTTAAAGAGATTTTTTAGTTTTGTTTGAGTTTGATTTGAATTTAAGAAATGTGAAGAGGTTTGCTGGTCCAAACCCATTTCCCACATGTGTATGTTATTTTAGTTTAATTTTAGAATCATTAGATTGATTTTATATTTTATTTAGGTTAAGGTGTACATTAAGTTCATCAATTACCCCTTACCTATACCACTTTAACATATTTAACCAAATAATGATGAGCCAAAGTATGACATAAAATCACAAGGAATATAAATCAGCAATGCACCTAAGAAAGAAAGGGGCCTAATGCATTTGGATCACAATCAATGATTAATTAAGCTAAAGGGTTTAGTTTAAGTACTTTCATAATCCTTCTCACACATATGGGTTAGATATGATTTTCTTAAGCTACTTAGGTTATTGAACACATCTACCCAAGAAGGAAATGATTAAGTTCAGATTGATTTGATTTTGAAAATTTTGATTAATTAAGTCATTTAATTAAGTGAATAAACTATTTAATTAATTTACATTTTAATTATATTTTTATCCAAATGAAATAAGCTTAGAGAAAAGATTTGGGAGAGGACTCTTAATCTCATTCCCTAAGTCCACTCACTATTCTAAGGTAGTTAGCAAACTTAATTAATTAATTCATCATTGTTTAATAGGTTTATTAATCACTTAATTAATTAAGGGACTAATTAAGAGTGAATACATCAATTCCTCGTATTAAACCACTAATAAATTCCAAAAAAATTCATGGTGGGTAGAGGTCATCCCATTAATCAACCCTAGGAAATTTGGAATTAATCAGTGGAACAATTTGAGACTAAATTAATATAATTACATTTCCAATGAAATCCTAATTGCATAATATTCACTATTCACAATCCATCAAACTTAATTTTAGATTATTTCCATTTAAAATATCTTCATAATGCATTCAATTTTGTATTTTTTAGATTTTTCTACATTTAGTTATGAATATTTGAAGATTCAATGATTAAAACTTAATTAAATAGCCTAATTAAATAGTTAATCCCATCAGCACCACATGGATGGCTGACATGGCGTGCGCTTTTCACGTGGCATGATGAGATTTGCTATTTAAGTAGTCACATTCAATGTCGCATTAGCGGCGGCTACTTTCTCCGGATCATCGTCAATCAGATCGGTTGGTCGAGCATGGTTCTTAAAGGATAAATCTGGATCTGGCATGGATTGTGACATCCATCCAAATGCTTGGATGGATTGTCCATGATCCATCACTGAGCTTTCCTATGGGAGAGGGCATCCGTCCACTCTTTAGGGCAAGATCCGAGCTTGATTGAGCTCAGATTGAGCTTAAACTTTACCCACACCATCTAGGAGTAAGCACAAGTAAATCTAATAGACAATTTTACTTGGGATAAAAGTTCTCTTCACAAAGGACCAAACACTTCCTATTCTAGGCTCGGTTTGAAGGCATACCTCGTCGGAGGCTATCAGGCCCCCAACCATCGGTAGCTTAGATCGATGAAAAGCCTTGAAGTTTGTGGGGTTGAGTTTGAGTAGATCCTCCTATGGACCAAGCTCCTCTTCAAACTTTTGCGGCCTTGGTCTAGCTCCCACTTCCCTTGCCTTTGAAGTTTGGAAGAAGCTTTGGAAGAGTTCAATTAGGTCTTCTAAGGGTGCTTGCAAGAGCAATTGGATTGAAGTTGAGTATTGGATGAGTTGGAAAAATGCTTGAACTCCCTATTTTGGCTTGAAAAAAAGAGAAGAGAGAGAAATCTTGGAATGAGCTTGGAGCTTTCCTTAGGTCTCTCTCAATCAATCGAGTGTGGATGTGTGTGAATGAAGTGAAATTAAGGGGACTACATCTCCCCCTAGATGGATCGGATGGCCGAGCATGGCTTTGCCATTTTGGATCAATTGGCCTAATTCAATGGGTTTGTTAGGTCATTTTAGCTTGCACATGGTTCATTTTGGCCAGAGGGAGGTAGTGGAGAGGTTTCCATGTGCAAAACAAGGAGGAGGAATGATTCCCCTGTGCATTTCTAAGTGGGTGGTCAGTTTGGCCATTGGGTTGGGTTTGGCTGACCCAAACCCATTGGGTCAAGTGCACCACTCTTACTAGTGTCCATGGAGTCCACTAAGAGGGTGCCAAGTGGCCATGAAGAGGATTTGACCAAATTCCAAGTGAATTTGGCCAAGAATTACCCTTTGACCTAGGGGTAAAATGGTCATTTGGCTTGGATTTTAGTTTGAGTATGTTTGGCATGATTGAAAAATGGGTTGGGCCAAGTTTCAATGAATCTAGAATTGATTTGATATGATTTGGCTCATGTTAACCCATTTAGGTAAAAATTTATTAACTTGGGTCAAGTTGATCAATTGGTGAAATTGGGTCAAACCAAGGGTTGAGTCAAGTTCATATGACCATTTAAAATGTTTTGGCATCATTGGTTTGGTTCAATTTGATTTATATTTGGATTTGGTTCATTTGATTTCATTTAGGTCAAATGGGTCAAGTTGACCAATTTGACCCATTTGACCTATTTGGGTTAGGTCATGGGTTGGTTTAGGTTTCATTGGTCATTTGAAATGTATTGGTATCTTTGTTTCCAATCAATTTTGGTTTAATTTGATTTTGGCTCAATTTGACCTTTTAGGTCAAGTTGGGTTCATGGTCAATTGGGTCTTAGTTTGGCCAAGGCTTTGGTCAAGTTCAACAAGTGATTTGGAATGAGCTTGACCCATTGGTTTCAATCAATTTGGCTTAGATCAAGTTTTGACACATTTTGACTTTTTAGGTCAAATTGGGTCAACTTGGTCAAGTGGCCAATTAGGCTAGGTTAGGCTCAAATGATGACTTGGTCAAGTTCAAACATTGATCATGAATGAGTTTTGATCAATGGTTTCAATCAATTTGGCCTATGGAGGATTTTGGCTAGTTTAGGTTTCATTTTGGCTAAGTGTTGACTTGGTCAACACTTAGGTTTGACTTGGTTTGACCTAATTTGAGTGATTGATCATCTCATGATGATTGTTGCTCACAATGTGAGGCTTAGTTGGGCTTAGTTCAATCCAATTTGGGTAGGATTAGAATTTGGCTCAAAAGGGGTACTTTAGGTCACTTTGGGTCAAGTGAGCCTCATCAATTGACTTGATCAAGCTTGAATAAAGTTTGATTGAACTCACATATGACTTATGATTGAAATATAAATCCATTTGCAAGTGATTTGGAGTCAAATGGGTTTTGATTCATTTGACAATTTCAAGTTCAAAGGGTGAACATGAGTTTGATTTGGGTTTGATTTTTTGAATTTAGTTTTGGTTTGATGATTAAGTTTATGTTTATATTTGGATTCATGATTGAAGAATTGATTGAATAATGAAGAAAAATTTAGGGTTTGGCTTGATTTGAATTTGATTTAGCTAAGTTCAAGACTTTGACTTGAAAGAGTTAAGTTGAATTTGGATTTGATTTTTGAATTTACTTTTAGTTTGATAATTGAAGTTTAAGCTTATGGTTGGATTCATGATTGAACGATTGATTGAATCATGAAGAAAAATCAAGAGTTTGGCCTGATTTGAATTGATTTGGCTAAGTTCAAGAATTTAACTTGAAAAGTTTAAGTTGAATTTGGATTTGAGTTTTGAATTTATTTTTGAACATTTGAATTTCTATTTTAATTATTTTTGTGAATATAAATAAGAATATAAATGGGTTATGGGAAAATTGTTTGAATTTGATGTGATTTGGATTTGATTTGGGCTAAGACCATAAAATAGAATCAAAGTGGCTTAGGAAGGATTTTTGGAATTTGGAATTCAATCATGGGTTTCAATCATTTGGAATTGATTTTAGTTTAAAGAAAATTAATCAAGTTGGAATTGATTTAAGTTTGAAGAAAATTAATCAAGTTGGAATTGATTTTAAGTTTGAAGAAAATCAATCAAGTTGGCATTGATTTGAGTTTGAAGTTGATTTGATTTGGAGTTTGATTTGAATTTTGAAATTTGACTTGAAGGAAGGAAGTGAGGATTTGGTTCAAGCTATAGGGTAGGCAAGTCTTCCTAATACCCCCAAGGCATGACCTAATCCTATGTCTAACTCTTCTAAGTCTCAAAGGTTAGGTTGAGTGTTCACCTAAACACTAGAAGTATCTTAAGACTAAGGAAACTCTTAGTGTCTAAGAGAAGTCCTATGTCTAAGATGGAGGGGTTGAGAGCTCATCCTAAAAATGAGGTCAACAAAGGGTGCCCAATAGGTGTGGTGTGACTGATAAGGAACACTGCACGTATTGGTGTTGATCGAAATGATCAACAACACCGAATGATCACAAGCACTAACAGAAATAATCTATTCCTAACCCCAGGTGTAGAAGGAACCAAGAGCTTAGTAAAATGTGACTCTACTCATGTCAAGGACATAAGAGAGTAAAGGAGGAATCCACTAGGGATAGAGTATATGAACCTTCCACCAGGGAAGCAGGTTCAAGTCAACCACAAGGGAATGAGAGGTTTGATTTGATTTCAGTCTCACTAGGGAGAGAAATCAAATTGATTTGTTGATTGTTTAGTTATGTTTTTTTTACTCCACTGGGGGGAGATTGATTGAATTTTTTTTGTTTGTTTTCTTTTTTTTTTTTTGACTCCACTGAGGGAGGAGGGTTGAATTTGTTTAAGATTTTTTTTAGATTTTAGATTTTTGAGATGTACCCTATTGGTTTGTGATGATCGTACTTAATAGGAGCCATGGAGGCCTAGACCTAACTCAGATTTACCAATCTAAAGGGGCAGTCTACCAAACACATAGTAGGACTAGCCAACCAAAGGGATCACCTTTCGATGTGCAGCAGTTGTACTAGGAGGAAAGCGTAGTAGACTTATATCCTCCAAAGTAGGGACCAGTTGCTGGGGTGATCCATTGGCAAGGCAACAGATTGGACCTAACCTAGGGCTGGCTATTTGAGTGAATCTCGCTGGAGGACTTAAATCAACTTAAAGATAGTCAAGATTAATTTCATTTTTTTTTAGTTTGTTTTTGATGAATCCCATCGATTTGTGATGGATTGCACTGAGTAGGAGCCATGGTGGCCTTGGCCTAGCTCAGATTTACCAATCCAAAGGGATAGTCTACCAACCACAAGGTAGGACTATTCGACCAGAGGGATGTCTTTCAGTTTGCAATGGTCAAGTTAGAAAGAAAGCGTGAGGACAATCTAACCAAAGGAGTGCCTTTCGATTTGCAATGGTCAATTCAAGGGAAGAAAGCAGGGGACTCACATCTTCCACTACAAAAGACCACTTGGTGGGTTGCTTTAATAAATCGAACTCAACTGGGGCTCTTTCATTCTGAAGGTCATGCTAGAAAGAATGCATCATAGGCTTACATCTTCCGATGACTAGGGGTAACTTGCTTGTGGCAAAATAGATTGAACTAGAGCAACTACGGGAGTGACAGGGACTTATCTCGGGTAGCCAGGCAATTCCTATAGGGAGTTTTACTAACACTACCCTAAAATAGGATGCCTGCTTGGGAAAAGGGGCCCTTTGTGGGCTTGAATTCCTAATATATAAGTGAATATTTTTTTATTTGTTGTTTGTTTAACATGGACCCTATTGGTTTGTAAGAGATCAGACTAAGAAGGAGCTTATATCAGCCTAGACCTATCTTAGATTTACTGAACTAAGAGAGAATCTGTGCATCCGTTGAACAAATTCTCCAACCATAGAGGTGGCTACTAGGAAAGGGGGACTGTCCAATCCAAAAGTAACTTGGGTATTATCTAAATGGGGTCAAAAAGGACGTGATCCAAATAGAGTGCCCGTAGGGAGAGGGGTCGCTAAGGGCTTGATCCAAAACCCTCGAGAAGATAATATGCATAGCTACTCGGTGGCCAACTCAAGGAGAAAGCGTGGGGACTCACATATGCCAAGAGTGGTGTATCCATCGGGTGAGTCACTGTCAGCATAGCGAACATCAACCAACCTAAGGTGTCCATCGATTTGCAACAATCGACTGGGAAAAAGCTCGAGACTCACATCCTCTATAGGCGATTCTGGGATAGTCGATGGACTACTATCCGACCTAGGGAGACTATTGAGTGAATGCCACTGGGAACTTATATCAACTCAAATGTAATCAAGAGGAAAGGAGCCTCTGGGGGACTTATCCTAAACCTCAAATATACTCAACCTAGTTAGATCATAATGATTAGTTCAAGAAGAAAGCACGGGGACTCACATCCTCTTAAACAAAAGCAATCATGAGGTAGCTTACTAGCTGGGCAGTGAAGACTACCAAACTAACAAGGTGCTCGTTGGTTTGTAATGGTCAAGTTAGGAAGAAAACACCAAGACTCACATCCTCCAAACAAGGATCCACTGGGGTGACATACTAGCAAGGTAGCGTGTAGACCCTACCTAGAGTAGCTAATGAGTGAGTGTCACAGGGGGCTTACTCCCATATCAAAATAGCCTGAGATAAAAGATATGTGTTTATTTTTGTGCTTGTGTTAAAGGGAATAGGATGTCACTTGTGTTATCTCACACCTACCCTAAACATACTTGGGGAATTGGATGAAATGGTGCCACGGATGGAAACCAGAATTCCACTAAGAAAGGATGTCGCTTGGGCTCTCTTACACCTACCTCAGTTGTGCTAATCAAAATAGGATGCCTCTTGGGTTCTCTTACACCTATTCTAACAGCATCGAGAAATTATGTTTGATTGTGTGTTGTGAAAGAGGGGTAGGATGCCTCTTGGGTTCTCTTACACATATTTTTAGACACGTCATGGCGAATTCAAATGACAAGCAAATAATGCTTCAAAAGAAGAGAAGATTTTGATGAAATGGAATCAAATTTTTATTCTTTTGTTGATAATTATTTTCAAACATATTTTTATGAGTAATATTTCTTCAAATAGAGCCCATTAATTGGAAGCATCGTGCGTTCCCCTTTACAATCAATGAGCTGATAGGATCCTCCTTAGTAGGCCTTCTCTATAATGTAGGGGCCTTCCCAAGTGGGTTCAAACTTGCCTCCCATCTTTTGACGAGTAACAATTGATCTCCTTAGGACCAACACAAGTTCTCTTACTTGGAAAAACCTAGGGCTAACTAGCTTGTTGTGAGCTTAAATTATTTTGGCCTTGTATAACTCGAGGTTCTGGCACACCCGTAGGTGACTCTCCTCCAACCTTCAAGCTCTTCTAACCATAACTTTGCATTCTGTTCTATAGTGATCTTGCTACCCAATGATATCCTTAGTAATGGGAGTTGAACTTCTAAAGGTAGAACAGCTTCGGACCCATTCACTAAGGAAAATGGGATAGATTGACTTTAAGTTCTATATGTGGTGCGTTATGCTCACAAGGCTTTAACCAACTACTCATTCCACTCTCGTTTGTTATCATCAAGTATCTTCTTTAGTATCTGGATGAGAGTTTTGTTGAATGCTTCTGCTAAGCCATTTTCCCGGGGGTAATAGATGGTGGAGTATCTCCAATCTATACCATGTCTTCTGGTGAAGCTATTGATCTTGGTGCTTTTGAATGTAGTATCATTATCTAATATAATTTATCGAGGCACCCTGAACCTATATATGATATGGTTCCTAAAAAATTGAAGCACATGCTGAGTTGTGACCTCTCTAAGTGGGATTACCTTCGCTCACTTGGAAAAGTAGTCAGTGGCAGCTAGAATGAATGATGACCCTTGGAAGAAGGAGGATCGATTGGACCTATAATGTCGGTATCCCAACACTCACATGACCATGAAGCCAATGTAGGGTGTAGAATGTTAGGTGGTTGATGTAAGACCACACCATGTACCTGACACTGATGGCATCTCCTAGCTACATCCATGTAATCTGTGATCATCAAAGGCTAGTAGTATCTTAGTCTCTTAATTTTCATCTTCATCTTTGGACTAGATTGATACGCTCTGCATAGACCTGAATGTACCTCGGGCATAATCCTATGGGCTTCATGTTTGTCCAAATAGCGTAACCACATTTGATAGAAAGGCATGGTGCAACCATAAAGAGAGCATAGAGAGCTCTTTGTTTCACCACGATGGGCTTGTGACTTCTCTTGAGGTAGTTTCTTGGTGTTCAAATCTATCAATGGTTGCCTCCAATCCACTCATCCTTATATGCAAGACAACCTCCCCTTCGAGAAAGTCTATCAATGAGTTGATCAAAATGATAGGACTTGTGTTTGGACCCTTATTGGAATGGACTCATCTTCCAGATATGTCAATTCTTTGGCAAGCTTCGCCAAAGCATCTACTACTATGTTCTCTGCTCTGGGAACCTTGTAGATGGTGACTTCAGGGATTTGGGCCAATAGCTTCATGGTATACTCATGTAATAGTGAAGCTTAGGTTTGAGAACCTTGTAAGACTCAGCAATCTGGTTGATGACCAATTGAGAATCCCCATGGATATCGATGCTCTTGACACACACTGTGATAGCTAACTCTAGGCCGACAATCAAAATCTCATACTTTCTTGTTGGTGCAGGGATTGGAAAGATAGTATGAGAATCTCATCATATCATAGTCTAAAGTTAAGAGAACTATTCCTACCCTTGCCTTTCCCGGAAGAGTAGATCATGGTGCTTCTCCTTTATGAAAGGAAGCCACACCATCAAAATACATCTCCCATCGATGATTGTTAACCTCCCCTAAGTTTATGATTTGTTCGTTGGGGAGATCATTACTAAACGAGGAGTCAGCGGGAAGTGGGTGTGGTGCTAAGAAATCTGTTAGTGCTTGTCCTTTTACTGCACAGAGTGGTATGAATGTGATATCAAACTGTGAGAGAATCATGGACCAATGTGCCAAACATCCAGATAGTGTTGGTGATTGTGAGATATTAGGTTTTCAAATCAAGTTCTTATGAAAGCATATAGTGCCATAGCTTTTGGGATGCAAAAGCTAGACAATATTTCTCAATAGGTGGGTAGTTTGCTTGGGAATCGACAATGGCGGTAGTAAAAGCCCTCCTTCCTTCATTGGCTTGGGCTAACAAAGCAGAGAGTCATCCAATGCGGTGTAGAGGATGAGTGGCTTTGCGATGTCTAGTGGCGGCTTCACCAAATCTTATTTGATATCTTCAAAGGCATCTTTGCTTGTCATCCATTGAACTTGGTGTCCTTTTTGACAAGTGTTGAAAATGGCTTGCATCTCCCTGATAGGTTGGATATAAAGCATCTCAGATATGCCAACCATCCTTAGAAAGATCTGAGTTGAGTTAAACTTTTATGAGGTGAAATTTATAAGATAACTTTGATCTTTTATGGATCTATTTCTATTCACCGGAGTTAGATAACAAACCCAAGAAATTTCTAAGCTACTCCGAGTGCACACTTCAGGGGGTTCATTTTGAGGTTATTTTATCTTAACCATTTAAAAAATATTCTCAAGTCAAAGAGATGGTCTTCCCTTTCTCTGCTTTTGACTACTAGATCATCAACGTAGCACTCAACCTGATGATGGATGAGTTCATTGAAGATCCGAGTCATGGCCCATATGTAGCACCAATATTTTTAAGGCAAAAAGGCATGATCTTATAACAATAGATTCTGATTGGGGTTCAAAAAGCAGTGTTTCTTTCATCTTCGGGGGCCATCTTGATTTGGTTGTAGCTAGATGACCCATCCATGAAGGAGAAAACTACATGAGATGAGGTGATGTCCACCATTAATTCTGGTATAGTAAGAGGAAACTCATCCTTAGGACATGCCTTACTTAAGTCTTTGAAATTGCCGTATATGCGATTTTGGCTATTCTTCTTCTTAACTAGCATGACACTGGCTAACCAGGTAGGGTATTTTTCTTCCCTAATGAAACCAGCATCGAATAGTTTCATAACTTTAGAAATGACTTATTCTTTGATTTCTAATGGCATGTGTCTAGGAGCTTACTTGATAGGGTTAGCATTAAGATCTATTGCTAGTTTGTGGACTACTATTGAGGAAGATAATCGAGCATCTCTTTCATAACTCCAAAGCGGTAAACTCGGTCAATAGCCTAACTAAGTCATTGGTTTCTTCTTCATTTCATGATGATGTATATGCGTGGATTTTCTTCAATCCCGAGATTGATTTCTTTCAGCTTATTAATTATTGAATGGATCTTCTCTTCAAATTCTATTTGTGCATCTTTTATTTGGAGATCATCTGGATCATCTGAAGTTTCTAAACACACATCCTCATAAGAGTTGGTTTGGTGTGAAAGGAACTTATCAGGCTTCAGATGGTTGGTGACAACTAAGCAGTAATCATCATCATCATTTGGACCCATTATCAAATCTTAGTCACATCTTGATTGTGCCTCCAGCCTCTATTATTCCATACTTTCGACCCTGTTTAGACCATGAATAAGGAATCAAACCTTCTTTGCAAGATTAAGAACACAAGGCGAGTACCAATCAAAAGGCAATTCCATTAATTCTTTATATGAATCATCCTCAAGTTCTACATCAACTTAGGACTTGAGGATGATGATCTAAAGAATCTCTTGACTTCCCATCAATGGAGGCTTCCTTAACTACTAAACCTTCAACTTTTTGAGATGAAGTGAGGTTAGAGCTAAGGTTCCTAACTGCCTAATAGTTTCACATACATTTGATTCAAATACTTTCATGCTTTGTCTAGAGGCCTGGTCTTCATCACTATTTGGCTCGAGTGTCACCTCAATGAAACCCGCTGAGAGGGGTTGGCTGGTATGCTAATCACATTAGACTCGTCCTCCGAGCTGAATTCCAAGTCTATATGAATGGTAGGGATACTCCTGTGAACTAGAATATAACCCCTGTTGGTTGATGGCCAACCAGGGGGTCTTTCACCTTTGGAATTGCCTCTGTTTATGCCTCTACCTCTGCCTGATGGAGGTCGAGTCATCCTACCCACATGTCCATATGATGGAATGAACTGTGGGTGGAATGTGTGCAGCTCCACTTTTTCCTCAATTTCCTTTTCTTGTTCACTTGGACTTTCATTTTTCTTTTCCCTTTCTTTTTCTTTTTCTTCTTCTTTTTCTTCTTTTATTTTTCCATTTGCATTTGAATTTAACCAAGTTAATAAGAAAAGGTGTTTTGAGGAAGATAGTAGGTCGTATCATCATATATCTCAACCTCTCTAACTAAAAAAATGACTTTTCATCACCTTTGACACAGTACTCAATCCCATCCTTCCTGAACTTGATGCACTGATGGAGGGAGGATGGAATCATCTTGTTCTGATGTATCCAAGGCCTACCGAGTAAAGTGGTGAACGAAGTATTCGAATCAATGATATAAAACTTGGCTTAAATCTTCTAGTCACCTATCTTCAAAGGTAATATTATGGAACCTAAAGCCATCTTGCCTTATTCATTGAATCCTCTCAACATCATCCGATCTCCTCAGAGTTTGGATATGCTGATCCTCAAATAGGCAAGGCTCTTTAGACACATAATATCGATGCACCTAGATCGATGAACTCGAAGTCCGAATCCCATGTCCAATAATGTAGGGGACTTGTGCTCCATGCCCCCGAAGTAGGTCTTCATCGTAAAAGTGATTCCCAAGCTTCTCTAGAATAATTCCTCCTCTCCAATAGGCTAAGCCATATCTGGATCAAGGAGTCTTGATTAATGATTCCCTCATCTCTTTGGATAAGATAAGGGCATCATATGCTTAGCTTAGATGGTAACTTTCTTAGGTGAGAGAGACATTGTAATCCACTTTGGATCCTCCACAAGCATATCCAAGGGTGGAGCATCGTGGAGGGCTTCTTGATCTCAACCAATGACTTATTTCCCTATCTTGAGGTGTGCCCTAGGTAGACCACCACGGAGGTTGACTTTGGTGATCTCTGTGGTAATGGAAGATTCTACGCATTAGCTCACCTATAGCTTCTCCTATGGGACCCTCAATCGGATGATTCCAAGTCTATCTCAAGAGGTGAACCCATAGTATGGAGAAGGAATCCAACTCAATCGAAAGAGGAAGATATTAGTTGTTATATTATTATTTGTTATCAAAGAATAGATTTAGACAACCCATCATAAGTGACACAGATATAATTCAAGCTAGCTTAATTCTTCAATTTCTTAGATTTTGAAGGAGGTACATAGAAGAAATCAAGTAAAGTAAGTGGGGTGAGGGATTTGATTCCCTCATCCATTGATATAAAATGTCTACTAGAAGAAGAGCTAGCTGAAGTAGAGATAGTGGCTAATGTAGTGGCTGCAATGGTGGACTGGAGGCGACTTGGGGATTACTGGCTATCCCATATGCGCCGCTACGAGCTCCCCTTTCCTTGAGTTGGCTCTAGCAACTTGCAAACCTTCCTTGATGTTGGAGGTTTGAGATGTCTCAGGCACCTGCAAGGAAAGTTTCTTGATTTTGGAGATAATTTTCTTAGAGGTATGGGATAAGGAGATATCCCAACCTTCTTTTATTTTGGAAGGATCGCAAGTATCCCCAAGGATTACCCTAATGGAACTGGATGGTTGTTCCACAAGGTATTTCTTCGGGATAACTATAGCACCAGTCTTGAAGCTATGTTCAAGCCAGTCCTTGAATGTGAAGAAATCTTTCAAAACATGACCTAACATGTGATGGTAGGGGAAAAAGTTAGGATCATTGCTTTTTCCCACTTCCTCTGGTCTGCTAGGTTCATGTAGCTAAAAATTAGGCTTGTTTAAGTGATTCTTAAAGATCTTCTTGATTACCTCCCTCTTAAATGAATAAGCTTATTAAGTTTATCCAAAAGAGTAGGTGGATAGCTACCGGCGGTATGTGTACCACTAATCGATGATGTGGTCTGAGGAGGAGGTGGCATGGAGGCTAGTGGTGGCTAGGGCTACGGTGGTAGAGGAGGAAGTGATAGTGGGAGACAGGGTCTTTCAAACTACTCTCTGGTCAGCTATTTCTCCTTGTCTACTACTATCACTACCCCGGACTTCTTCTCAAAGCTTTCTTATTGATTGGTCCAGAAAGGTATGTATTTCTCCTTATAAGCTAGCCTTGTTGATTTCTCAAATATTTGATGGTGAAACCTTTGAGCATGAAGGAGATCAGGCCATGGATATTCTTAAGAAGAATCTCAATGGCATCGTTCAGATATGGTTCTATTTCATACTCAAATTATGCCATCGAGAATGTAATCAATGATGGACTCATCGGGTTTTGTTGAGCACAACGAGATCTACCACCCTTTTTCGAGCTCCAAAGAAACCTCTTGATGAAGAGTTGCTCCAACTTAGCAAAAATCTTCACTGAAGTGTTGGGAAGTTTAACGTACCAATCAAAGGTTATGCCTACTAAGCTACTGACAAAGAGAGGGAAGAGTAAAGCATCACCCATAGCATTGCAACAATATTTTAAGTGCATATGTCGCCTTCTCACCGCATCATCTTCTTGAAAGAAGGTGGCACGAAACCCTTAGGATATTGGATGGCATCAAATTTCTCTGGGTAGGGTCTACCCTTTGAAATTGATGATCCTCCTTGGGCTTGAGCCAACACTTCTCTCACTTGCTATTCAACCATGGTTTTAAAGTCCTTTTCCTGTATAGAGGTACTATCCACTACCTTCCTATATGCACTACCTTGCCCACTAGGTAAAGTCTTGGTGGATCCAAGACATGCACCAACTGGATGACTAGTCTCGCCTATAATGAACCAGGCTTGATTCTAAAGTGCTAAGACTACGCTAACAAGTCAAGCCGCTTCCCCATCCATCTATTTGTTCATCTTTCTTTTATCTTGAAGAGGTGTTGGGTCAGTAGGTTGTGTCTTCCTACCCTCAACACCTTCCATATCACGATCATGGAGGAGAGAACCGTATCTACCATGTACCCCATTGAATCCTCTAACAATCATCTTCATTGATCAAAGCTATTTTCATCCTCTAAATCGGCAAATCCTAAGATTTCTTCTTCTCCACAAAATCTGAGCTACTATGTCTAGGGATGGTTCAACTAAATGAGATCAAATCGAGTCTAGTAATGGGATCACTTTGTCATGAAACGAGATAGCACCTAAAATCACATGTGGTGAGCGATCTTGTGAGGACTACACTCACTAGAAAAAAAGATACTCTGGCCTTTGGATGCGGTGGAGTGGTACTCCTATAAGGATCTATGGCCATAGAGGCGACTTAACTGTCTCATCCTCCCTCAACTGCTGCAACTATCTCCATAGCTTGCGATGTGGTGGTGGTGGTGATGGGATGACTACAATACTTTGAGGTTGCCATTCCTTCCTTATCACTACTAGGGCAGAAGGTCAAGCAGGGTAGCTCAACCTCTCCATAGTAGGCAGCATAGATGGAACGAGATCTCTCGGCCATAGCCGGATCACCAACATGGTTCTCTTCTCCTTCGATGCGACCTTCATGGTCGTGGCTAGAATAGTAAATGCTGGAACATGTACGGGAGATGGCGGGCATGGAGAAGAGCGGTGTGGTGGAGGCACCACTGACTCTCTCAGGATAGGAGCTCCTCTCATATGATGTGTAGACCCCGTGAGTAATATACTGTCAGTGTGGTTAGCGCGGGTAGCTCGCTGATCAAAAAAATCCACAAGTGCGGCTAACTTTTGGTTGTACCTTTGGCGCTCTCAACTAGTAACATGAACTGATGTGCAGGGCTCTAGCCCTCTCCTGCCTAAGCTACCTAACACTATGAGGGATAACTGATCTCAAATCAAATTGAGCCCCAGACTCCGATCATCCATAGGCTCCACCTACCTGTAAAATTGATGAGGAGGCGGTGCACCTCTTCCTCTCACTAACGGTGCCTAAATTGAACAGGTGAAGCAATCCTCTAGCATCCTCACTGTTAGATCCAGAGAGAGGGTGGAATTGGTTTTCTATAACCAGTGGGGAAACCATCATAGGCAACTCCTCTACAACAGACTGAGTGGCTGCCTCCAACTACCTAGCAATGCAATTGTGATACTGCTTGATCATGTGGTTCTTGTTCATGCGCTGGGTCTGGGTAGGTCGAGCAGAGTAGGAACTAGACCCAACCTCGAAGGTAGGAGAGACAATCACTGGAATTAGGGGAGCCTTCCCCTTTGAGGGAGCCAGTGAGTTGGTACAAGCCCTAACTAGGGTAGCATGATGAACAACTGGGTGCACTGATACTGGCACCAATACTGTTGTTGTGGGAACTACCATAGCCTTCCTCTTCAACGAGGGAATCTCTGAATTAGATGACATGTCAACCTAGATGATCGACTTCTGCCTGGTCACCGTGCTCCTGCTAACTATTGTGAGGGGGGTTCCCTCACATGTAATGCTGGCACCCTCAAAGCCTTAACCAAAGTGGATGATATGGGCATAGTCAGATAGTGGAACATTGGCCTGATCTAAGGCCAAATCCATTCCATGAGGAAACCTGAACACATACTTCTGTGCTGCCATTGAAATCAATTGAAACTGAAACTGACGCTGACTGAAAGTAATGTTGAAAACAAACTTGAATCAGATTTTTATATTTGTTGATTTTTGAATTTTGAATTTTAGAATTTGAACCCACACTCAACAACTTGAAAGTGTTAAGTGGGGCTCAAAATGAATTTAGAAGAGATTTTGAAATTGATTGGAAAGAGGATTTTTGAATGTAGAATCCACTTTCAACAAATTTGGGTATGTTGAAAATGAGTTCAAGTATTTTTGGAGAGATGCCTCCATTAGGTTCATATTTTAATTTTGATTTTTGATTTTGAGGACCCTTCATTTAACAAATTTGAGTATGTTAAAGTAAAGGGTCAATTGATTTTATTTTTTATTTGAGATTTTTTTTTAATTTACTCATTTAGCAAATTTTGGTATGCTAGGTGAGGTGTTTGAAAATAATTTCTTCTTTTTTTTGTTAGCTTATTTTGTTAATCATTTGTGAATTTGGAAATGGAATCCTCCTTTAGCAAATTTGGGTATGCTAAATGAAGAATCAAGTGTGTTTTAGGAAATCTAATGTGTTTCTTTTATTTTTGATTTGATTTTGAAATTAGGATTCTTAGCAAATTTGGGTATGCTAAGGAAATCCTAATGTGTTTATTTTTTATTTTTTATTTTGTTTTGAAAATGGAGACTTCACTTTGGTAAATGTGGTATACTAAAATGAAGTTCCAATGATGTGTTTCAAATTTTATTTTGAAAATGGAGACTTCACTTTAGCAAATGTGGTATGCTAAAATGAAGTTCCAAAAATGTATTTCAAATTTTGTTTTGAAAATGGAGACTTCACTTTAGCAAATGTGGTATGCTAAAATGAAGTTCCAAAAAAAAAAAATGTGTTTCAAATTTTATTTTGAAAATGGAGACTTCATTTTAGCAAATTTCATATGCTAAAATGAAGTTCCAAAAATGTGTTTCAAATTTTGTTTTGAAAATGGAGACTTCACTTTAGCAAATGTGGTATGCTAAAATGAAGTTCCAAAAATATTTTTTGAATTTTGTTTTGAAAATGGAGATTTCACTTTAGCAAATGTGGTATGCTAAAATGAAGTTCCAAAAATATGTTTTTTGAATTTTGTGTTTTGAAAATGGAGACTTCACTTTAGCAAATGTGGTATGCTAAAATGAAGTTCCAAAAATGTGTTTTGGATTTTATTTTAAAAATGGAGACTTCACTTTAGCAAATGTGATATGCTAAAATGAAGTTCCAATGTGTTTTAAATTTTGTGTTTTGTTGATTTTGAAAAGTGAGATTTCCATTTAAATTTGGGTATGTAAGATGGAAATCAATTATATTTCATTTTTCAAAGATGTAGTTTCATGTGTAATTATTTCTTTTTTTTTTTGAAAGAGAAAATTCCAACCTAATCATATATAGAATATGTTAAGTGGGATTTAAAATAGTGTCATTTTATTTGGAAATAAAATCTTCATTCAATAAATTTGGGTATATTGAAATGAGATGTTCATATGTGCTTTCTGCAAGTTTATTTTTGATTTTGATTGGAAATGAAACCTCCATTCCATAAATATGGGTGTATTGAATGGAGAGGTTTCATATGTGCTTTTGATTTTTGATTTTGATTGGAAATGAAAACTCCATTCACTAAATGTGGGTATACTGAATGGAGAGGTTTCATATGTGCTTTTGGAATTATATTTTGATTTTGATTGGAAATGAAACCTCCATTCAATAAATGTGGGTATATTGAATGGAAAGGTTTCATATGTGATTTTTGAAAAGATGAAAATTCCAACTTAACACATGTGGAATGTGTTGAGTGGAATTTCAAAGTTGTGATTTTGCTTAAAGATGTAACATCCATCCAACACATTTGGATGCATTGAATGGAAAGGGCCATCTTTTTGTGCTTTTTTTAAAATATGATTGTTGGTTTTATTTATTTTTGAAATGATGATTGTTATTTTTATTTGAAGATGAAATCTTCATTCAAGTAAATTGAGTGAAGATATTCATTTGTGCTTTTGGAAAATATGATTGTTGGTTTTATTTTTGAAATGTTCCTACATGTAACAATTATAAAAACTGTTAGAAGTAGTGTAAATATTTTATTAAGTGTATTTTGGAAAAGTGCTTTTGAAAATCAAGACTTTTATGAAGGATTTATTTTTTTTCTTTATTTTTGGAATGAACCTTTCCTTATCATAAAAAATGGTAAGGAGGAAGTCTTTAATTATTTTTTTTTATTAAATTTTTATTTTCACCTATTGGGGAACCCAATGGGGTTTTAAGACCAACACAAGGTGAGGTCCTAAAACCTAAAGATGTTGGCTAGCTTAACTTAAGGATGAAATAAGCTAAGTGCCAACAGAAAAGAAAGATAGTCTTGGATTCATACAAAAGTACAAACCCACTATCGATACTTGGAGACAATGATCATTTACCAAAGATAGAGAGAGGAACCTTCCCCAGTGGAGTCGCCAAAAAAATCTATGGTGAAAATTTGAATATCTCTGCCTTCATCTATCCTTTTCAAAGAGGATAAATGAAAACATAAATATAACACCTTGTTGGGACACCACGCAGATCCACAGATATTAACCACCCTACAATGGACCTAATCACCTTAATAAGGACTCCTAAGGACTATGGGTCTTTAGAATGTACCAGAGATTCTTCCCCTACTTTACATGGAAAAGTAAAGCACGGGGTTTATTTTAAATCAGTTTCATTAAGTTCCCTACAGGGGCAAGCCCCTATAGTTAATTACATCCTAAGGAACAAGATTCCTTAAGAATACTCTCGATTAAGGTAAATGATCATTATATCCAAATATTTTGAAAGGTAGGACTATCAAATGATTAATTTATTTTTAAAAGATCAAGTGGGATTGATCAAGAGGAGAGAGTTCTTATTGAAGCTAAATGAAGATAAGTAGGGGATGCTTAGGATACTAGGAGGCCTAATAAGCATCCCAAACTATCCTATGGTTGGGCTTTACATTTTTGAAATTGAATTAAATTTTTATTAGAAATCTAGGGCTTACAATTCCATGATATAAGGTCATGGAAATGCTTAAGAGGTGAGAATTTATTCTTGTGGCCCGCAAAGGAAAGTAGCAATCTCTGAACCTAAATCTAGGGAGCTTTGGCGAGGGCCAAATCATGACCTAAATCAGAGACAAAAATGGATATTTGGTTTACCTCCATAAGAGAGGATAAACCACAGCTTTGGACTTACAACGCACGTGGGTGGGCCAACTAACTCCTCCTACGATTTAAAATATGTAAGTCAATGCTATGCAAGATAGCTAAGTATTTATTTAGAAAAGAGACTAAGTCCTTAAACACACTCCATAAGAGACTAGATCATGTAGGGCATTATTTAATGACTTAAATCTAATGAAAATTTTGTTATATTTTCTTTTTATTTTGGATAATCAATTTGACATAGGCTTCAGGATTGATATACTTCATGCATGAGAAATTAGATTATGGGCCAAAATCAGCAAGATAAGAAGGTGTATTTCCACCATGGCTCTCAAAGGTCAAGCCAAGTTCTTTGGCAAAGGTGGAAGCCCTCCAACCAAGAGTGAAATAATATGATTTTTAGGCATGATGTGAGAAAAAAAATACAACATCCAACTAAGGGGTTGCTAATTCTTTTAACTTGATTTATAACCTACGCTTTAGGTGAGGTTATGAGTTATGTTATTTTTAGTTTTGAGCTATTTTGATTGGATAGAAATTTTATTTTTCTAAGAGCCTAATCATCATCCAGGACATACATCAAAGTAAGAAAACTAGGAAAAGATGTCATCTTAATGCATAAGCTAAACAAACATCAATCAATTTATAAAGCAAGCGCAAAAGAATAAAAGGTCATTTGTGATCAGGCTCCACCACACAACCTGAAAATAAATTGTGTAGCTGAGCTCTACTCTTATACAACCCTGATTACAAATGAATAAATTATAATTAAGAAGGAATTCATTGTTATGGGGGTCTTCATTCTTCACTTCTTCTTTCTTCTTTCTTCTTTCTTCTTTCTTCTTTCTTCTTTCTTCTTTCTTCTTTCTTCTTTTTTCTTTTGGTTGGTTGGAATGTGGTTCCTCCAAAGGATTTACATGGTACATAAGACATAGTGTTATGACCAATGTTCATCCTAATCCCCCATAACAATCATTCCAAAATTCTAATTATAAAATTACATGAAAATGGGAAAAAGAAAATCTAATTAAAACCTACAAAATAGATATTAGCTAAACAAATCATACAATCCCAAGCATGTATATATATAAATTGGACATAGCACCCCACACATGGGTAACTAATTCTATCTGGCCTATTTTGGATCATGCTTAGGGGAATAAGCACATGCGAAGCAAAAGTAGTTATATTTTTATTACAATGCCCCTTAAGCACAATCCCCTGTAGAAGACAATGGTTAGACTAAGATCTCCCTACCATTCAGTCTATGCACATACTCTCTAACATCCGAACAAAAATAAAATATCATAAAACAAAAGTAAACATCAAACTATGCACCTCCCTAACATAGGACTAGAAGTGGTGACTTAGCCTAATTGTGTGTTATTTAAGGTTTGTGTGGTATGCTTAGCTAGGCTTTAAGGTTGAAGTTTTCTAAGTGTGAAGATGTTCAACTTAGATGCTAGTTTCATTTAAATGACTTAGTTGCTTTAGTTGATTTTATTTTGTATTTTGATTTAGTTTAAATGAATCCTACAATTAATTATTAAGTTGTAAAGAGAGAAAAAGAGAAGAGAACTTCTCTTTCCTCCATGCCTTAAGTAATTTCTAAGGTAGATTCATATTTATTTTTGTTTAGTGAATGTTTTATTATATATTTTGATTAATCCTAAGTTTATATTTTCTCTAAACAAACTTAATCAAAAAGAAAGGCATTTTAAGATTAAGTAAAGTGAAATACTATCACAAAACACACAACACTTCATTTCTTTTCTAACATGTGTAACATGCATATGGATGAATCCTAAGCATATCTATACATGCAAATGGAAGTGTTTAGAACATCTTAATGATGAATGCTAAGAGAATTACTTAAGAAAATTTAGATGCTTTATGATGCCTGATTTTGTTTAAGTAGAAAAAGAGTGATTCTTTTATCCATTTTTCATATACACATCTAGAAGTATAAAAGGCATAAGTAAATACGACACCATTGTTAGCACCAGGGGTGTAAGGTACAAGACCTACTTGGGGCTACTTAAAGCCTTGCAACCCCAGGGTTGTCCAGACTAATATACCACTTTTCCTAAATACATGTGCATGTACAAAAAGAAATGCATGAAAAGAGAATCATACAAAAAGTTTATGTTTGTTTGATTTTTGGTTTGATAGTTTAGTTTAAATGTGTGATGTGGAATTCCATCTTAAGTCATGACATAGTAGTGTATAGGAATGTATTTAAGCAAGTGTTATGTCCTTTCCAAATGGACTATACACTTTGCAAATCCTATACAATTCTATGTTAAGAAAGAGGGGGAGAATCACATAACACATTTTATACTATTCATATGCAAGCTCATAAGAAATTGTGAATAGCATACCTTTTAGTTATAATGTTTAATTTATAAGTTTTGAAAATAATTTTAGATTTAATAGTGATAATAGCCATTTATATTTCTACTTTAGCCAAAACATGTAATTTGACATAAAAGAAATATTTCATTTTTAATTTGATTTTTAAAAGGCATGAATGCATGATTTTCATATGACATACATATTTAGCATGCTAAAAAATAAATAAAATGATGAAAGTATGTAAATTCATTCACCCTAATTAATTCTTAAAGATAATCTTATGAAATAGGATTATAAGATTATTTAAAGTAAATCAAATTTGTTTTAAAGAGATTTTTTTAGTTTTTTGAGTTTCATTTGAATTTAGGAAATATGAAGAGGTTTGCTGGTCCTAACCCATTTCTCACATGTGTATGTTATTTTAATTTAATTTTAGAATCATTAGATTAATTTTATATTTTATTTAGATTAAGGTGTACATTAAGTTCATTAATTACCCCTTACCTACGCCACTTTAAAAAATTTAACCAAATAATTATGAGCCAAAGTATGACATAAAACCACGAGGAATTTAAATCAATAATGCATCTAAAAAAGAAAGGGGACTAATACATTTGGCTCACAATTAATGATTAATTAAGCTAAAGGGTTTAGTTTAAGTACTTTCATAATCCTTCCCACACATATGGGTTAGATATGATTTCCTTAAGCTACTTAGGTTATTGAACACCTAAGCATCTACCCAAGAAGGAAATGATTAAGTTCAGATTGATTTGATTTTGAAAATTTTGATTAAATAAGCCATTTAATTAAGTGATTAAACTATTTAATTAACTTGCATTTTAATTAGATTTTTATCCAAATGAAATAAACTTAGGGAAAAAGTTTTGAGAGAGGACTCCTAATCTCATTCCCTAAGTCCATTCACTGTTCTAAGGTAGTTAGCAAACTTAATTAATTAATTCATCACTATTTAATAGGTTCATTAATCACTTAATTAATTAAGAGAGTGATTAAGAGTGAATCCATCAATTCCTCGTATTAAACCATTAATAAATTCCAAAAAAATCATGATAGGCAGAGGTCATCCCATTAATCAACCCTAGGAAGTTTGGAATTAATTAGTGAAATAATTAGGGAGCAATTAATATAATTATATTCCCAATAAAATCTTAATTGCATAAAATTACTATTCAAAATCCATCAAACTTAATTTTAGATTATTCCCCTTTAAATATCTTCATAACGCATTTTATTTTTATTTTTTATTTTTCTACATATAGTTATGAATATTTGAAGATTCCATGATTAAAACCTAATTAAATAATTAATCCTGTCAACATCACATAGACCGCTGATGCGGTGCACGCTTTCCACGTGATGAGATGGGATTCGTTATTTAAGTAGTCACATCAATGTCATTTCAGCGGCGGTGCTACGCGCTTTCTCTTTGGATCATCCGTTCAAAGATTGGATGGTTGAGATTGATCCCGCAATTTTTAAAGGGATTAATCTCAGATTTAACGTGGATTAGTCAGGACCGTCCATTGAAAATGTGTGGATGGATTGTCTTGCCTGTAGGAGAGGGCATCTGTCCACTCTTTAGGGCAAGATCCAAGCTCGATTGAGCTCGAATTGAGCTCAAACTTTACCCACACCATCTAAGAGTAAGCACAAGTAGATCTAATGGTCAATTTTACTTGGGATGAAAATTCTCTTCATAAAGGACCAAACACTTCCTATTCTAGGCTCGATTTAAAGGCATACCTCGTCAGAGGCTATCACCGATGCTCCCAATTGAAGTAGCTTCGTCTAGTGGAGACAAAGCCCTATTGAAGGTTTGAGAGGTTGAGGTTGAGTAGATCCTCTTATAGATCAAGCTCCTCTTCAAATGCTTGCAGCCTTGGTCTAGCTCCCACTTCCCTTGCCTTTGAAGTTTGGAAGAAGCTTTGGATGAGTTTGATTTGGTCATCTAAGGGTGCTTGCAAGAGCAATTAGATTGAAGTTAAGTACTGGATGAGTTGGAAAAATGCTTGAGCTCCCCTGTTTTCGGCTTGAACAAATTGAGAAGAGGAGAATTCAAATGGCTTGGGGAGCTTTCCTTAGGTCTCTCTCAGTCAATTGAGTGTGGATGTGTGTGAATGAAGTGAAATTAGGGGGAGTATATCTCCCCTAGATAAATCAGATGATTGAGCATGGCTTTGCCATTTTGGATCAATTGGCCTGATTCAATGGGTTTGTTAGGTCATTTTAGCTTGCACATGATTCGATTTGGCTAGAGGGAGGTAGTGGAGAGGTTGCCATGTGCAAAACAAGGTGGAAGAATGATTCTCATGTGCTCATTTCTAAGTGGGTGGTCGGTTTGGCCATTGGGTTGGGTTTGGCTGACCCAAACCCATTGGGTCAAGTGCACCACTCTTACTAGTGTCCATGGAGTCCACTAAGAGGATGTCAAGTGGCCATGAAGAGGATTTCACCAAATTCCAAGTGAATTTGGCCAAGAATTACCCTTTGACCTAGGGGTAAAATGGTCATTTGGCTTTGATTTCAGTTTGAGTATGTTTGGTATTATTAGAAAATGGGTTGGGCCAAGTTTCAATGAATTTGGAATTGATTTGATATTGTTTGGCTCATATTGACCCATTTAGGTCAAATTGGGTCAACTTGGGTCAAGTTGACAAATTGGTCAAATTAGGTCAAATCAAGGGTTGGGTCAAGTTCATATGAGCATTTGAAATATTTTGGCATCATTGATTTGGTTCAAATTAATTTCTATTTGGATTTGATTCATTTGATTTAATTTAGGTCAAATGGGTCGTTGACCAATTTGACCCATTTAACCTATTTGGGTTAGGTCATGGGTTGGTTTAGGTTTCATTAGTCATTTGAAATGATTTGGTATTTTTTTACAATCAATTTTGATTTAATTTCATTTATTTGACCTTTTTGGTCAAGTTGGGTTCATGGTCAATTGGGCTAGGTTGGGTCTGGTTAGCCAATTTAGGCTTCGGTCAAGTTTAACAAGTGATTTAGAATGAACTTTACCCATTGGTTTCAATTAATTTGGCTTAGATCATGTTTTGACCTATTTTGACTTTTTAGGTCAAGTTGAGTCAACTTGGGTCAACTGGCCAATTGGGCTAGGTTAGGCTCAAATGATGACTTGGTCAAATTCAAACATTGATCATGAATAAATTTTGATCAATGGTTTCAATTAATTTGGCCTATAGTGAATTTTGGCTAGTTTAGGTTTCACTTTGGCTAAGTGTTGACTTGGTCAACCCTTAGGTTTGACTTGGTTTAACCCAATTTGAGTGATTGATCATCTCATGATGATTGTTGCTCATAATATGAGGCTTAGTTAGGCTTAGTTCAGTCCAATTTGGGTAGGATTAAAATTTGGCTCAAAATGGATACTTTAGGTCACTTTGGGTCAAGTGAGCCTAAGTGGGTCAATTGACTTGATCAAGACTTGAATCAAGTTTGGTTGAACTCACGTATGGGCTTATGATTGAAATATAAATCCATTTGCAAGTGATTTGGAGTCAAATGGATTTTGATTAATTTGACAATTTCAAGTTTAAAATGGTGAACATGAGTACGATTTGGGTTTGATTTTTGAATTTAGTTTAGGTTTGATGATTGAAGTTTATGTTTATATTTGGATTCATGATTGAAGGATTGATTGAATCATGAAAAAAAAATCAAGGGTTTGACTTGATTTGAATTTGATTTGGCTAAGTTCAAGAATTTGACTTGAAAGACTTAGGTTGGATTTGGGTTGAATTTGGATTTGATTTTTTTAATTTAGTTTTGGTTTGATGATTGAAGTTTATGTTTATATTTGGATTCATGATTGAAGGATTGATTGAATCATGAAGAAAAATCAAGAGTTTTTCTTGATTTGAATTTGATTTGGCTAAGTTCAAGAATTTGACTTGAAAGGTTTAGGTTCAATTTTGGTTGAATTTGGAATTGAGTTTTGAATTTATTTTTAGACATTTAAATTTATATTTCATTTATATTTGTGAATATAAATGAGAATATAAATGGGTTATGTCTTGAATTTGATTTAATTTTGGATTTGATTTGGGCTAAGTCCATAAAATAGAATCAAAGTGGGTTAGGAAAGATTTTTGGAATTTGGAATTCAATCATGAGTTTCAATCATTTGGAATTGATTTGACTTTGATGAAAATTAATCAAGTTGGAATTGATTTAAGTTTGAAGAAAATTAATCAATTTGGAATTGATTTAAGTTTAAAGAAAATCAATCAAGTTGAAATTGATTTGAGTTTAAAGTTGATTTGATTTGGAGTTTGATTTGAATTTTAAAATTTGACTTGAAGGAATGAAGTGTGGATTTGGTTCAAGCTATAGGGTAGGCAAGTCTTCCTAACACTTTCAAGGCATGACCTAATCTTATGGCTAACTCTTCTAAGTCTCTAAGATTAGGTTGAGTATTCACCTAATCACTAGAAGTGTCTTAAGACTAAGGAAACTCTTAGTATCTAAGAGAAGTCCTATGTCTAAGATGAAAGGGTTGAGAGCTCATCTAAAATATGGTCAACAGATAACTATGGCGTCTGTCTTGAAGCTATGCTCAAGGCAGTCCTTGAATGTAAAGCAATTCTCCAAAACATGACCTAGCATGTGGTGGTAGGGGCAAATGTTAGGATCATTACTTTTGCCACTTCCTTTGGCCTGCTAGGTCCGGGTAGCTGAAAATCAGACTTTTTAAGAGATTCTTAAAGATTTTCTGAATTACCTCCCTCTTGAATGAATAAGATTTGTTTAGTTTATCCAAAAGAGTAGGTGGACCGCAACTACCTGGTGGCGGGTATGTGTATCACTGCTGCTGTGGATATGGATGAGGAGAAGGCAGCGAAGGCCGTGGAGGCTACTGCGGCGGCCGGTAGGATGGCCTCAGTGGGGGTAGAGGAGGTGGAAGATGGCTATGGAGCTCGAGGTCTCTCATATTGCTCTCTGACTAGCTATTTTCCCATGTTTACTACTATCACTGCCCCTGGCTTCTTCTCATAAGTTTTCTGTGGCTTTGGCTTTATTTATTGATCCAGAAAAGGCAACTGCTTGGCTTCTCTCTGTAAGTTAGCTGCCTTGTTGATTAATTTCTCAAATGTCTTGATGGTAAAACCTTTGAGCATGAAGGTGATCGGGCCATGAATATTCCTAGCAGAATTTCAATGGCATGTTGTTCAGACAGTTGGGGTTTGCATTTCATACTCAAATTGTGCCATCTTAGAATATAATCAATGAGGGACTCACTAGGGTGTTGTTGAGCCACAACAAGATCGCCTACATTCACCATTTGCTGAGCTCCAGCAAACCTCTTAATGAAGAGTTGCTCCAACTCAGCAAAAGTCTTCATTGAACTGTTGGGAAGTTCAGCATACCAATCAAAGGCCATGCCTGCTAAGCTACTGACAAAAAATTAGAATATGAGAGCATCACTACCACCAACAAGGCTCGTGCTATGTCTTTGCGGTTCAGTGCCATCGATGCTCTTGAAAGAAGGTGGCAAAACCCTTAGGATACTGGATGGCATCGAATTCCTCTGGGTAGGGTCTACCCTTTGGACCCGATGATCTTCCTCGAGCTTGAGCCAATGCTTCTCTCACTTGCTGCTCAACCATGATTTTATTGTCTTTTTCTTGTACTGAGGTACTATCCACTACCTTCCTATACAAACTAGTGTTGCCCTGCTCTACTAGAGGTGAAGTCTTGGGTGGATCCATGACATGCAACAACTCAGGCTGACCAGTTTCTGCCATTATAGGATGCATTGTAGGGGCTTGGTTCTGAAGTGCTAAAATTGTTGCTACCAAGTCTTCAAGCCTCTTCCCCATCCTATCTATTTGTTCATCCTTTTGCTTTATTTGTTGAAGGAGGTGTTAGGTCGAGTAGCTTATCTTCCTAGACAGCCGAAACACCTTTTAAATTCTGCTGATCATAGGAGGGAACTTCTGGTGTATACCATGTGTACCCCTACTGAATCCTCTAATAGATCATTTTCATTAGGATCAAAATTGACCTTCTCATTCTCCAAGTCGGACCAGGCATATCCTAAGATCTCCTTCTTCTCCACTAGATACTGAGCTACTATGTCTTCAAGGGATCGGTCCAACTAAACAAGTACAAAAGATCGAGGCTGACTGATAGTAGGATCACTATTATGAATGGAGAGACATCTAACCTCCCCTACTGCTGAAGAACTGATCTTGTGAGGACTATGCTCACTAGAGGATAAATGCTCCTGGCTGTCATTAGATCTGGGTGGAGTGGTACTCCCAGGAGGATCAATGACCATGGAGGTGAGTGAACTATCTCTTCCTCCTTCTGCTGTTGCTATCTCCATAGCCTGCTGCAGTGGTGGTGGTGATGGAATGACTACTATGCTCTATGGTCACCATTCTTTCTTCACCGCAACTGGGGCAGGAGAGCTTGACCTTGCCTCAGTAAGCGGTGTAGATAGAATGGGATCTCCTTGTCATAGTCAGATCACCAGTGGGGCTCTCTTCTCCTCGGATGCAGCCTTCATGGCTTTTGCTAGAACAATGGATCATGGAACCTGTACCGGAGATGGTGGGCGTGGAGTAGAGCGGTGTGGTGGAGACACCACCCACTCTCTCTGGGTAGGAACTCCTCTCCTATGGTGGGTAGTACCCATCAATAAAATACTATCAATATATGATATGACATCGATTGGGAAAGAATGATGAGGCCAGACTTCTTGCCTTACCACTCATTTATAATATGTCTTGATATGCGGGCCTCCCCTCTCATGTCATGTCGACCACACATGGGGAATGGTGAGCGTAAATCAAACTAAGCAGACTCGATTGTCCATAAGCTCCACCTGATAATCTGGGTTGTGACCTTCTCTATCAGATAGGGCCAAAATGAAGCTAGTAGAGGTGAAACTGAAATCCTCCTAATGCCTTCCTCTCCATCGGAACCAGAGAGGGAATGGAACTTGTTCTTTGTGATGAGAGGAGACACTAACCTAGGTAACTCCTCTACTGTAGACTGGGAAATTACCTCCAACTCCCTGGCTATGCAGGTATGATACCGCTTGATCATGCGATTTTTGTTTCGACGTTGAGTCCTGGTAGGTCAAGCAATACGGGAACTAGACCCAACCTTGAAGGTAGAGGAGACAATCCTAGAATCAGGGGAGCCTTCCCCTTGGAAGGTTCCAATGAGTGGGTGCTAGCCCGTATTGGGTAGTAAGGGGAACAAGCGGCACAGCTTGTGAAGCTGCGGGGCGCCATAGCCTTCCTCTTCAATAAGGGGATCTCTGAGTCAGATGGCTTCTTAACCTAGATGAGACCACGCCTGTGCTCTATTATTTTGTGAGGGTGGTCTCCTCACATGTGATCCTAGCCCCCTTAAAGCCTTCGCCAAAATGGATGAGGTGGGCGAAGTCAAACTACGGGAGGCTGGCCTGATCCAAGGCCAAATCCATCCCAAAAGGAAATATGAACATGTACTTTTATGCTGCCATTTGACTGAACTGATTGAAATTGACTGAAAGTCTGCAAAGTTGGAAAACAAACACAAATCAGATTTCTGGTTTGTTGATTTTTGAATTTTGATTTAGAATTTGAACCCACACTCAACAACTTGAAAGTGTTAAGTATGGCTCAAATAAATCTAGAAGAGAGATTTTGAGTTTTAGAAATGGAAAGGTTCATTAAGTTCCTTATGGATGTAAGCTCCCATAGTTAATTACATCCTAAGGAATGAGATTCTTTAATAATACTCTCGATTAAGGTAAATGATGGTTATCTTCAATGATTTCAAAGATAAAACTATCAATCAATTGGTTTATTTTTAGAAGATCAAGTGGGATTGATTAAGAGGAGGGAGTTATTATCAAAATCAAAGGAAGATAAGTAGGGGATGCTTATGATACTAGAAGCATCCCAAATTATCTTTATTTTTTGAAATTAAAGTGATTTATTTGTTTGAGTTGAATTTTTATTAGAAATCTAGGGCTTACAATTTCATAACACAAGATCATGGAAATGCCTGAGAGGTGAGGATTTATGCTTGTAGCTCAAAGGGAAGTAGCGACCTCTGAACCAAAACCTATGGAGCTTTGGCGAGGGCCAAAGAATAACCTAAATCTAAGGTGAGTATATGGTTTACCTCCACAAGAGAGGATAAATCACCTGACTGTTGGACTTACAACCGCCTAGGGGTGGCCGCCAACTAACTCCTCCTACAATTTTAAATACATATAGGCAAGTCATATGCTTTTGCAAGATAGTTAGGTTGTTGTTTATTTAGAAAGAGACTTAAGTCCTTAAACACATTCCCTAAGAGACTAGATCATGTAGGGCATGATTTAATGACTTAAATCTAATGCAAATTTTTGTTATATTTTATTTTTATTTTTGGATAATTAATTTAGACATAGGCTTTAGGATTCGTATGCCAATGCATGAGAAATTAGATTATGAGCCAAAATCAGCAAGAAAGGAGATGTGTTTCTACCATGGCTCTCAAAGGTCAAGCCAAGTTTCCTGGCAAAGGTGGAAGCCCTCCATAAAAGAGTGAAATAAGATGCTTCTTATGCATGTTGTGAAAACATACAACATCCAGCTAAGGGGTTGCTAAATCTTTTATCTTGTTCTATAACCTAAGCTTTGGGTAAAGTTATGAGTTATTTATTTTTTATTTTGAGTTGATTAGTTGAAGAAAATTTATTTTCCTAAGAGCCTAATCACATTTAGGTTATTCATCAAAGAAAAGAAGAAACTAGGAAAACATGCCACCTTAATGCACAAGCTAAACAAACATCAAACAATTTATAAAGCTAGCACAAAAGAATAAGAGACCTTTTGTGGTCAGGCTCCACCGCACAAACCCAAAAATAAATTGGGTAGTCGAGCACTACCCTTATATAACCTGAATTATAAATGAATTAATCACAATCAACAAGGAATTCATGTTATGGGAGGGTCTTCATTTCTTCTTTCTTCTTTTCTTCTTTCTTCTTTCTTCTTTCTTCTTTCTTCTTTTCTTTCTTCTTTCTTCTTATGACCAATGTTCATCCTAATATTCCATAACATTCATTCTAAATCCTAATTGCATAATTACATGAAAATGGAAAAAAATAAATCTAACTAAAACTTGCAAAATAAATATTAGCTAAACAAACCACACAATCCCAAGTATGTATATGAATAAATTGTACTTAACACCCCACACATAAGTAACCAAGTCTACCTAGCCTATTTTTAGATTATGCTTAGGGGTATAAGCAACCTACACAACAAGAGTAGTTATATTTTTATTACAAAGCCCCTTAAGCACAATCCCTTGCAGAAGATAATGGTTAGACTAAGATCGCCCTACCATTCAGTCTATGCACATACACCCTAACATCCAGACTAAAACATCATATCTCAAAACAAAATCAAGCATCAAACTATGCACCGTCCCATCATAGGACTAGAAATGGTGACTTAGCCTAATGTGTGTGCCATTTAAGGCTTGTGTGGTATGTCTTAGTTAGGCTTTAAGGTTAAAGTTTTCTAAGTGTGAGAGGTTCAACTTAGAGGGTGGTTTCATTTAAGTGATTTAGTTGATTTGCTTAGTTTTATTTGATGATTAATTTTGGTTTGAATGAACCTACAATTAATTACTAAGTGTTGTAAAGAGAGAAAAAGAGAAGTGAACTTCTCTTTCCACCCTACCTTAAGTAATTTCTAAGATGGATTCATTAGTGATTTTTCTTTAATAAATTTTTTATTATGTATTTTAATTAGTCATAAGTTTAGATTTGCTCTAAATCAACCTATTCAAATAAGAAAGGCATTTTAGGATTAATTGAAGTGAATTACTATCACAAAATACACAACACTTTATTTCTTTCCAACATGTGTAACATGCATATGGATGAATCCTAAGCATATTTATACATGCAAATGAAAATGTTTAGCATACCTTAATGATGAATGCTAAGAGATATTGCTTAAAGAAATTTAGAATATTTTATGTATGCATGATTTTGTTCAGTAAAAAAGAGAGACTTTTTATCCATTATTCATATGCACATTTACATGTATGAAAGACATAAGTGTATAATTAGGTACAAGACCTACTTGGGTCTACTTAAAGCCTCGTAATCCCGGGATGTCCATACTAATATACCATATTACTTAAATACATGTACATGTACAAAAAGAAATGAATGAAAAAGAATCATGCAAAAGGTTTATGTTTGTTTGTTTGATTTGTTGGTTGTTTAATTTACATGTGCAAATGTGAAGACCTTTCTTAAATGATAACATAAGAATGAATAGGAATAGATTTAAGCAAGTGTTGTGTTCTTTTCAAACAAACTATACACTTTGCAAATCCTATTCAAAACTATCTTAAAAGAGAAGAGAAGGAAAGTCACATAATTCACATCTTATGTTATACTCACATGCAAGCTTATAAGTAATTATAAGTAGCATACATTTCATTTGTAATATTTGGTTTATAATTTTGAAAATAATTTTGAATTTATTAGTGATAATAGTCATCCATATTTTTACTTTAGCTAAAATATGCAATTTGACATAAAGGAAATATTTCATTTTTAATTTGATTTTTTAAAAGACATGAATGCATGATTTCATATGACAAATAATATTTAGCATGTTATGAAAGAAATAAAGTGATGTAAGCATGTAACTTCATTCACCTAATTAATTCTTAAAGGCATCCTATGGAATAAGATCATTTAAAGTGAATCAATGTTGTTTAAAGAAATTTTGTTTTAATTATGAGTTTGATTTGACTTAAGAAATGTGAAAAGGTTTGCTGGTCCTAACCCATCTCCCACATGTGTATGTTATTTTAATTTAATTTTTAGAACCATTAGATTGATTTTATGTTTTGGTTAGGTTAAAGTATAAATTAAGTTCATTAATTACCTCTTACCTACACCTCCTTAACATAATTATTCAAACAATTATGAGCCAAAATATGATATGCAATCACATTAAATTTAAATCAGCAATGCACCCTAAGAAAGAAAGAGCCTAATGTAATTGGCTCACAATTATTGATTAATTAAGCTAAGGGATTTAATTAAATACTTTCATAACCCTTCCCACACATGTATGTTGGATTTGATTTCCTTAAGCTTACTTAGGTTATTGAACACCTAAGTATCTACCCAAGAAAGGATTGATTAAGTGATTAAGTTTCTGGATTAATTTTTTTATTTTGAGTTTGGTTAAATAAACTATTTAATGAAATGATTAAATCATTAATCAATTTGTAAATTAATTAAGTTCTCATTCAAATGAAATAGACTTAGGGGAAAAGATTTAGAAAATGCATCATAATCTCATTCCCTAAGTCTATCCACTATTCCAAGATAATTAACAAAATTAATTAATGAATTTATCATCATTTAATTGATTAAAGGAGTGATTTGACTGAAACAATCACCTAAATTAATCCAATAATAAATTCCAAGAAAATCATGGGAGGTAGAGGTCATCTTACTAATTAACCCTAGGGAATTTGGAATTAATTATTGGAATAATTAAGAAGTAATTAACATAATTACATCCCCTATAAAACTCAAATTAAGAAAATATCACTATTTAAAATCACTTAAAATTAATTTTATATTATTCCCCATGAATTATCTTTAAAATGAAATTGAGTTTACATTTTTTTGGATTTATCTACATTTATTTATATATTTTTGAAGTTTCTATAATTATTAGATCATTAAATCCCTTAATTATATAACTAATCACATGGCATGGCGACATAGTGCTTTCCGTGACGTGGGATTCATTATTTAAGTTATCAAATCGACTGTATAGTCAGTCGACGGCGCTATGTGTTTTCTCCTTCGACCGTCCGATCAAAGATCGGATGGTCAGGATCAAATCCATGGATCTAAAGGGATTAAAACATTGGATCTAGATCATTTAATCAGGACCATCCATCCAAAATACACGGGATGGACGTTCCATGATTCATCCCTGCCCTCGCCTGCGGGAGACGGCAACCGTCCATCCTCTAAGGCTTGATTCGAGCTCACTTGAGCTCGGATTGAGTAGGGATTGAACACACGCCATCTAAGAGCAAGAATAAAGACATCCAATGGTTAAATTGCAATGGGATTACACTTCCCTTCACAAAAGACCAAAGAATTCCTACACTAAGCTCAGTTTTGAGGCATACCTCATCGGAGGCTATCACCGGCACTTCTAACCAATGAGGTAGCTTCATCTAGTGGAGATAAAGCCTTGTTGAAGGATTGAATAATTGAGATCAAGTGGATCCTCCTATTGGCTAAGATGAGCTTCAAATGCTTGCAGCTTTGGTCAAACTCCTCCTTCCCATGGCTTGATTGCTTGGGATTTGATTTGGGTGAGCTCGATTGGATCCTCTGATGGTGCTTGCAAAAGAATTGGGCTTTGGTTGTCAATTAAGCAAGGTTGATTTCTCACTCACCTCCCCTATTTTTGGTTTAGGTAAAATCAAAAATAGAGAATTGGAAAGAGCTTGAGGATGCTTGGGAGAGCTTGGCAATGCTTCCTCTAGGTTCCTCTGGCTCAATCAACAGCAAGTGATGTGGAATGAAGTGGAATTAGGGGGAGTATATCTCCTCCTACAAGGATCGGATGACCGAGAGCCTCCCTTCTATTTTGGATCAATTGACTTGATTAATTGAGTTTGTTAGGTTGTTTTGGATGCCATGTGAGTCATTTTTGGTAGAGAAGAGTAGTGGAGGAGTTTCACATGTGATAAATGAGTGTCATAGTGATTCCATGTGGAGAATTTTTCATTGGGTGGACATGACCCAATGGGTTTGGGTCAGCCTTGACCCAACCCATGGAGGAGAGAGAAGGTTAGGGAAAAAATTTTAAAGTTCAAATTCTAGCTGAATGTTGCCATACTTTTATAACATCATGCATAAAAAGCATATTGTTTCACTCTTGATTGGAGTTTCCCATGTGATAATGAGTGTTAGAGTGCTTCCATGTGGAGAATTTTCCATTGGGTGGTCAGTTTTGCCATGGGTTTGGGTGACCCATTAGTCAAAATACTCAGTGTCCATTTGATCCACTAAGAGGGTGCCAAGTGGCCATGAAAAGGATATGACCAAATTCTAAGTGGAATTGGCCATAAGTTACCCCTTGACTTAGGGGTAAAATGGTCATTTAACTTTAGTTTTAGTTTGTGCAAATTTGGAATACTTTGAAATTGGGTTGGTCCAAATTTCAAGAAATTTGGAGTTGATTTGATATCATTTGGCTCATGTTGACCCATTTAGGTCAAAATGGGTTAGCTTGGGTCAAGTTGACCAATTGGTCAATTGTCAAAACCAAAACAAATTCAGATCATTTGAACCATTTGTTTTAACAATTTGTCATTGTTGGGTCATTTGGTTTTAATTGATCATTTGTATTTTAGCTTTGGTTTTAATTAATTTTAGTTTGGTTTGATTTTGGCTTGATTTCACCTTTTAGGTCAAGTTAAGTTCATGGTCAATTGGGCTAGGTTAGGTCTAGTTAGCCAATTGAGGCTTTGGTCAAGTTTAACAAGTGATTTAGAATGAACTTGACCCATTGGTTGCAATTGATTTGGCTTATATCAATATTTGACCCATTTTCATTTTTAGGTCAAGTTGGGTTAACTTGGGTCAAGTGGCCAATTGGGCTAAGTTGGGCTCAAATGATGACTTGGTCAAGTTCAAACATTGATCATGAATTGGTTTTGATCAATGGTTTCAATCAATTTGTCCTATGATGAATTTTGGCTAGTTTAAGTTTCATTTGGGTCAAATGCTAGGTTTGACCCAATTTGAACGATTGATCATCTTATGATGATTGTTGCACATAATATGAGGCTTACATGGGCTTAGTTCAATCCAATTTGGGTAGGATTAGAATTTATCTCAAAAGAGTACTTTATGTCACTTTGGGTCAAGTGAGCCTAAGTGGATCAATTGGCTTGATCAAGGCTTGAATCAAGTTTGGTTTAACTCACATATGGACTTATGATTGAAATATAAATCCATTTGCAAGTGATTTGGAGTCAAATGGGTTTTGATTATTTGATAATTTCATGTTCAAATGGTGAACATGGGTTTGATGTTGGTTTAATTTTTGAATTTAGTTTTGCTTTGATGATTGAAGTTTATGTTTATATTTGATTTCATGATTGAAGGACTAATTGAATCATGAAGAAAATCCAAGGGTTTGGATTGATTTGAGTTTGATTTGGCTAAGTTCAAGAATTTGAATTGAAAGGATTAGGTTAGATTTTGATTGGATTTGGATTGAGTTTTGAATTTAGTTTTGGGTATTCGAATTTATATTTCATTTATATTTGTGAATATAAATGAGAATATAAATGGGTTATGAGAAAATATTTTGAATTTGATTTTATTTAGATTTGATTTGAGCTAAGTCCATAAGCTGGAATCAAAGTGACTTAGGAAGGATTTTTGAATTTGGAATTCAATCATGGGTTTCAATCATTTGAAATTGATTCATGATTTGAGAAAATCTATTGAAATTTATTTAAGGTTTGAGAAAATTAATTAAGTTGGAATTGATTTGAGTTTGAAGTTGATTTGGATTTGAGAAAATCAATTGAGTTGGAATTGATTTGAGTTTGAAGTTGGTTTGGATTTGGAGTTTGAAGTTGATTTAGATTTGAAGTTTGACTTGAAGGAAGAAAGTGAGGATTTGGTTCAAGCTATAGGGTAGGCAAATTTTCCTAACACCCCTAAGGCATGACCTATTCCAATGGTTAACTCTTCTAAGTCTCTAAAGTTAGGTTGAGTGTTCACCTAATCACTAGAAGTGTCTTAAGACTAATGAGCTCTTAGTGTAAGAGAAGTCCTATGTCTAAGATGGAGGTTGAGAGCTCATTCTTAAAATGAAGTCAACACATCCTTATGCATCGGTAGTAAGTCTATACAACTTGTAAGCTTAGGTTATCTTTCGCTCCATTGAGCACCTCACTCATTTCTACCTTGGGTGAGTGGAAACATCTTAATTTTCCTGGTCTTAAAATCTCTCATTTACCATGGTCAAATGAGTAGGTTCTAGGACCACCTCATTAGACCACTAATGGGATTCCACTCTTCAAAAACATGGAAAGCCTTAGACTTTGCTAAACATTTTAACAAAATATTTTCACTGGATCCTTCAACTCTTAAAGTCTTAATATCCATCATTGGAACCTATCATCATGCTCAAGCATAGTGAATAAGGTTTCCAAATCCACAAACATTGAATCTACTTTATAGGTAGGTTCAAAATAAGAAAAATAAATCTCTCCAAAATTCTTTCAATGATAAAACCCCATCTATCATAATTTTGATGAGTATGAGTCTAAGTTAAAAAAACTGATCACTCTAATAGTTAATGCCTTGTTCCTTCACATAATAAGAGAAAGGCATCCAAAGCAAACATCACAGTAATTTCCAAGCAATGATCATATCTTCAAGCAAGATGATCTTTTCCTTTGCCACAAGGTTAGACTTGGTTGTGGATCAAGCCTATCTAGCCAACAACCTTATATTCAAGTTTGGCATAGGCTTTAAGGTTCTCAAGATGACGTGTGTGTGGAAAAAATTTATGACACAATGTAAATCTTGGGAGTACTTATTTAGATTATCAAATACATTATTAAGGAATAAATATATTATCTCAAAAGATAACATATTATCATATAATGGATTAGATTCTTTAATAAGGAATCATAAGGTTGATGGGTCTTTGATATACCAAAGATTTTATCCCTAAACTACATGTTGGAATAGAACAAAGTTTATTTATTACAGGGTTTTAAGTTTCCTATAAGAGCAAGCCCTTATAGTTAATTACATCTCAAGAAGGACGAGAATTTCTCCTAAGAATACTCTAAATTAAAGAAAATGACTTTTGTTTCTATGGATTTCAAAGCTTGTTTTAAAATGATTGTTAATTTATAAATTCATAAGGGAATGCTTCATGGAAGAGTTCTTTTTAGAAGCCAATAAAAAAAAAAGTAAGTAATATTTTTGGATACTGGGAATCCTAGCAAACATTTCAGATTATCATAGTGTTGGGCTTTACATTTTTAAAATAATTAAGATTTTATATTTATATTTTATTAGAAATCCTGGACTTAAATTTTGGTAGCATAAGACTTTAAAAATGCCTAGAAATTAAAGATTTATTCTAATAGGATGCTTTCGAACCAAAGTCTAAAAGCACTTCTGGCATAAGTCAGAGGCTCAACCTAGTCTAATTTCTAGGAATTATTAGTTCTTCTTCTCATCTGAGAAAATACACTAATCCCTTACTCTTTTGAACTTACTTCCCGCTATAAAGGGTTGTCAGCTAACACCACCTAATCGATTTTAAAGTCATGATTCCAGTCTTATGTGTGTAAGATGGCTGGGCTATTATATTTAAGAAAGAAAACTAAGAGCCTAGACTCACTCCTTAACTTTAAAATAATCACTCGTATATTATACACCTAACTAATGTAATAAATTTTTTTATGTATTTTGACTCATGATTTTATTTGAGACTTTGCGTATGTAATTTCATGCCAATAATGGGATGCAATTAAAAAAAAGTCATGGGCCAAATCAATAAAAGAAGACACTTTCTTAGGAAGGGTGGTCATCCTCACAGGTCAGATGTCCCTTTATGAGCAATGGGTGAAACATCCAATTCAAAAATTATGAACAATATGCTCTCATGATTCACAAAATCTAATTATTTCTAGTTGTTTCTAATTTATGCCTAAGTCTTAATTATGGTGAGGTTATGAGTTTCATTTTATGTTTAAGTCATTTTAATTTAATAGGGTAGAAAATTTAGTTTTCCTAAGATACTAATGCATCCAGGATTTTTCATAAAGTATAACAACCACAGAAAGAAACCAATAAAAAATTTGCAGTTCTATTACACACACCAAATATAAATCAAGCCAAATTAAATTAATAAAATAGGAAAATACAGTTGTGAAATACCATACACCTTAGAAGAAAAGTAAAATGGGTAACCGAGCTCTGTCCTTATACAGCCCAGCCTAAAACTAAAGTTTTGATCTATGGGGGTCTTCATCTAGGATCGTCACCATCTTTAGGGACCTCCTTGGGCTCCACAATGGACCACCAACAAGTAAAGTCATCACCTACTATTCTTAGACCCCATAGATCCTAACCTAATTATAGGCTCAAATTATATTTTAAAATTCTAAAAATAAATTTCTAAACCCTATAAAATAGACGTTAAGAAATACATATAGCACACCAGTAATTTATATTGCAAACATACAAGTTTAGTACCAATGGTTACCAAGCTCATATATCCTATTAGGTTGTGCTTAGGGATTTAAACAACACATGAAAGTAAATGACATTTATTTTATATTTTTTACAGCAGGCTCTTTAAACGTAGCCCCTTGTAGAAAATAGTGTTAGCTTAAAAAGAATGCCCTTGCATCGAAAATAGTGAACAAATAATTTCTAGCTATTCAGTCTAAAATATTACACCACAAAAAATATATATCATTTCACATCATATCATCACAGATCATCGTCCTAACCTAGGTCTAGGGTCGGTGACTTAATAATATAATATGTGAAATGAGGGCTTGTGTGACATGACTGCACTAAGCCTTTTTAGGTTTAGGTTTGATTCAAGTTTAAGGTTTGTTTAATTTATCATTAGATGATTTTAATTTAAATGATTTAATTAATTTGGATTTCATCTTAATTTGAAGTTTATTTTTATGGTGAAGTTGAGTTTATGTTTCTAAGAATGAATAATAAAATGAATTCTTGTTTGAGAGGAACACATGATATTCAACATCCTAATCCTAGTAGAATGAAATTTTCATCCTAGAATGAAGATTCATTCTATGGGCCAAACTAAGAACCAAAGTATCTTAATTAACTTTTTTTAATTTATTTAAATAGTTTAATTGAATTAGATTTAGTTTGATTGATTTTTATTTGATCAAATTTATTGAATTTATTTAATTTCATATATCTTGATTCTATTAGTTGATTTATTAAGTTTCAATTTGATTTAATAAATTTTTAATTCTTTCTTTTAAGGTTCAATTGATAGATTTTATTAAATTTTGTATGGTTTTATTATTTTATCTTGATGATTATTTGATTTAATTCAATTAATCTTTTGTTTCAGTTTAATTGATTTATTTAATTTAATTTTTTAATTTCATTTCAATTAATTTAATTTTTTTGAATTTTATGTTGATTCGTTTGTTGTAATGTTGTTTAAGATGAATAGTTATTGAATTATGATTTCATAATTTGAATTTTCTATTCAACTTTATACTTGTTTATTTGATTAAGATAAAATTATTATTCAATTTCACATATTTTTGTTTAGTTCACTTGATTTTCAGTTTGATTAATCTTATTTACTTATTTGAAATTCAACTTATATTTAGTTAATGTGAATGTTTGTTAAACTTAAGTGCTTTAAGTCGATTGATTTAGTTAATTTAAATTAAGGTTCAACATTGATTTTTAATTTAATCATAATTTAAAATGTTGATTTCATTATTCAAATAATTTATATTATTAAAATTTTATGATTTTAGATCTTTATTGATTTTATTGTTTAAATTGATTTAAGGAGTGTTTTATGATTAAGGGTTTATTATTTTATAATTAAATTTCTTGTAATGATTTTTTGTATATTAACATTTAGCCATTGATCTTAACCTATGAAATCTAAAGAAATGAAATACTTTAGGTACCAAATCTAATCTAGGTCGTCTTAAGTTTCTACGTTATTTAGATTAAATGATTTGAATAATTATTGAAGTTTAATTACAATTTCAATTTTTCACTTGATATTGATGGATTTAAGATGATTTCAATATTAATCAATTCTTATTTGGACATGAAACTTAGCGATTGATTAATCATAGTTTTCATATGATTATTTAAATTTATCATGGATTTATCAATTTAATAATTTAGGGTTTCATTAATTTCACTTTTTTAATTATTATTTAAACCTTAAATATGTGAGTTTTAAGATTTCTTAACTTGAGAAGGCTAAGGGATTTTTCTTAGCTCCTCTCATGTCATTGAAAATATTTTGAGTTAATTCCATTAATTTTTACAATTTATGTAATTTTTTGTTTTGGATTAACTTAGAACTTGAAAATTTAATAACTTCTAATCCAAAAGTCATTGTTCTTTGAACTTTTATGGCAAGTAGATTTCCTTGCCAATTTCATTTCTCTAAAATTTTACCTTAATCAGAGATTATTTTAGGATTAATTAAAGTTTTAATGATTTCATTAAAATCTAAATTAAGTTTAAAATATTTGAAAATATTTAGGGCTTTTAATTTTTCTTAATATCTCTCTGAATGATAAATCTAGAGAGTTTATTTAAAAAATTTAGATTTTTGGTTCATTTATTATGATTTTTTAAAGATCACGCTATATAAATGAATTTATCTATTTATTTAATTATGTCATTTTAAGGATTAATGGGTTTCGGTGAGCTTTAATATTTTTTTAGGTTCAATGATGTATATTATGATATTTCATGTTAATTCCATAATTTTTCTTATTTTTCTTAATTTTGTATTATTTTATTTTATTAAATTGAGATTTAGAGATTAAAACTTTATATATTTCAATTAAATCACCAATAAATCCTAACAATTTTATGTAAGGTGTATTTTTACTTTAATTTCAATTCCTTCAAGTTTTAAATTGATTAGATTAATATTTCGGGATTAATTAGTGTTTAATTGATTTCAATTAAACTTAAATTAACTTAAAATCACTTAATAAAAATTAAGGATTTTAGGTTTAATAGTTCCTCTCACTAAGAGGAATCTAGAGAGCCTTTAATTACATTTTTTGTTGAGTATTTTATTTCCTATGAATTTTTTAAATTTTTAGTAATTTTTTTTATTTTTAAATCCATAAAATTTGATTTTCTCACTTAACCCAATCAGCGCGACGTGGTACTGACGTGATGCTACTTTACGTGTGGCGCTATGTGATTGGGTCACGTGAGATCCACATGGATCCTAGTTCAAAATACAACGAGGATGTGGTTTGGATCAAGGTCATCCGATCAAGATCAGACGATCCAAGATTGATCTGCAGTTTCCTTAAGGGATTAAATCAATCGATCCAGCTAGATCACAATCTTTCGTTCCAAATAGAAGGAATGAATGGCTGGGATTTTATCTCTACCATCTGTGACTGAGACTAAGCACCGTCTATCAAAAACACATGATTTTCGGTGATCTGACCTTCGATTATGCAACATTTTGATTGCAAAATGATTATTGATTAATTTGTAATCAATTCATGTGGCTTGATCTTACAAAAGATTTCTTTCATTTCATAAAGGACTAATGTAAAATGAAAGGAGGTTAGTTTTGGCCATACCTTGCCGGTGTTGGGTCTCGGCAGTCCTCTGGGTTTCAAGAACACTTGGGGGGATTGGATGATGCTTTTGAAGATGAAACAGGACTTGCCACCCTTTGGATTAATGTGGAACTCAACACTTACTGTCGTTCAATAGAGCTTGGTGTAGAGGATGATCGGAGAAGTTCAAGAGGAGATGGAGGTTTTGCTCGCACTTGATTTCACTTAAGGAAGCAAATGAGTCAACAATAGCCTTCAATTTGGTTTATTTCCCCCTTTTTATAAATGACCAAACACCATTTTATTAGCTTTGAAGGGAGGTCTCTAGCCTTGGGGACTAGGGCTTTCATGATGATTCTAAGGGGATGAGAAGGTCAAAGCACATGTTTGAAAATTTTTGGATGATGGCAGAGGAATGGAATGGGTTTGGATGGAATAAGGTGGCTTGGTTTTGGCTTCCCATGGTTTCTCTTTATCTATGGCACCTCCACCTCTCCCCTTGACCCAATTAGCAGCTTCTAAGATCCATCCTAAGATGAACCCAAGTGAAATCCAAGCTCAATTGCTTTGGATTTAGGCTTAAGTGCTTTAGGTTTGGGTTTGATGAACTAGTTTGATTTAGGCTAGGCTTAACTGTATCTTTTCCTTTTTAAGTTTATGCTTGAAATTAAGATATTTGTCCATTGTGGAATTTATAGAACAATTAGTCTAAGTCATATTGAATTTAACTTGGTTTAGACTCACTTGACCTACATAGGTCAAAGTGAGTTTTATAGTTGACTTAGCCACTTTAGGAGTTGGATATTGATTCAATTATGCATAATTAATTATCCATGATATTAAGGAGTGATTATATTTATCCTCCTTTAATTATCTCAAGTTCAATTTTGGTTAAAATTTACTTAACAAAAATTTTTAATCAAATAAGTAAAGGTGACTCAACTTTAGTTAAACAACTAATTTGCTTTGAATTAAATTAGATTTGAGCTTCAATTATATTCAATTAGGTGTTTCAAATGACTTGAATCAATTAATTTTAATTAATTTGATGTTGATTTTAATTTAGGCTCATTATTTGACACAAATTAGTCTTTAACATGGGTTTATTTGGGTTAAATGACCAAATTGGTCAAATTAATCCCAATGACAGATTGATTTATGTTTATTTATGATTTTAAATGACTTTGAATGTTTGACTTGAATTAATTTCATTTTTATTTGGATTTAGGTTTAATAGGGTCCATTTGAGTCTCTTTGGATTAAATAACTTGATTAGCTCATTTAAGACCTTATTAGATTTATATTTATTTAGGTTTATGTTTAAACATATTCATTTGACGATTTTAAGTCCTTGAAATGACTTAATTTGGTTGAATTTAATGGGTTGATCTTTTAACCTGGTGGGACCCATATAGGTCAGTTCTAGGTCAAATGATTAATTTGACCATTCTGAATTTCACCTAAATTTATTTTTAGGTTCATTTAGATTTATGCATTGATTCTATGCTTTTCATTTTATTTAATTTAATTTAATTTAATTTCCTTAGACTTAGGTGATTTTAAGCTCAAGTGGATCAATTGGGTCAATCATCCCAACTGCTTTAGCCTAAGCTAAATTAAATTTAGATTTCAATTTAAATAGACTCCTACTAGATTTTGGGTTTACCTAATCCAAATAAGTTTGGTCAAGTCCAAAAAAAATTTTACTAGGATGGCCTAGACTTCGACCTTATGGCATTCAATTTGATTTTCTTTTAGTTTTAATTTCAAATTTAATTTTTAGTTTTAGATTTGATATAGTTTGTTATTTGATTTTACTTTATTTATACACCTGATCACTAAGTGTAATTTTCTAAGTGCCTAATTAAGAAACTCCTAATCTAATAGGTATCCTAATTATTAGGATTGATGATGATGTTAACCACATCCAAAATTAAGGTCAACAATATGATGGTCTCGCCTTTATCATAGTGGACCACCAAGAGATGACTGATAATAAACCATTACTATAGTTTGACTTGAGGTCTAAAGTAGAGTTCCCTCATTAAAGCGAAAGTCTATTAAGGTTTCCATTATACCACTACCACTTATTATCTCCACCACTAGTTGGGTCATGAGAGTTGAGGCAACATCTAGGATAGCCTGGCCTCCAATGGGAAGGCCAAAGCTAAGCTGATGGTTGTCCCATCTGCCTCATCTATCTTTGAGGTAGGTTCTCCCATCCATCATGTTCCTCTCAATATGGCTCAAAAGAGAAATAAGAATAGAAAATTAAAAAAATAATATGATAGGATGTTTCGGGAGATAGGGTCCTCGTCTCATGTGCTTGAGCATGGGTCCCTGTGAGAGACCTCTCCCCTCCTTAAGGGTAGCAGGTTTCACCTGCTCTCCATAGTTGAGGGAGATGAAGACATCCACCACATGGTAGCTTCACCACATCATCCCTTTAAGTATGATAAACTATCTTCGAAAAGGAGAAAGCCCCAAGCTAGTCTGAGGTCAATTCTTAAGAGGGTTGGGAGAGTCCATGGATAATCTAAGTCTACATAGTCCAAAATTTTAGAGTAGTTATCCCTAGAAGTGTATAGAGCCATATTAAAAAGAAAGGGCCTTAAAGGCCGAGGTGGTAGTTCATGTAGACAGAAGAGATAGAAGGTTAGGCAGTCCACGACCTCAGCATTGATGGATAGATATCTTAGTACGCGATAGTCGCATGGGTAGACTTGACCACAGTTTGCAATAGGTTTGATCAAAGGAGGAGAGCATTTATAGAGTCACAGCCAGTACAATCGCCATCACACTGCATGGCTCATCGACCACCATCTCCCATTTAAGTATTAGCATTTGAAGATCCCCACAAATACTAGCAGCAATCCAAGGATAGGAAGGCCCCACCCTTGATGATTAAACTATGATATAAAGGCCACCCTTCATCTTCTCACACCAATGGTGTGAAACCAAGCTCTCTTATTTGGCATCCCACTTCATCAATGGAGAAAGAGTGGCATCCCAAAAGCATAGTCATTGCTCTGCTACCATTACCTAGAGAAAAGAAAGAAGAAAAGAGGGAGGGAGGAGCCCTTACATGTGACGCACTTGGGTAGGTCAGTGTACATGCAGAACGAGAAGTCAAAAATTGCATGTATATAAAGGGTTAAGCCATGGATGACAGTCACCCCAAATATGTTCCAGTTGATCCTCAAATGGTGGGTGACCTCTCCCTAAAGAATATTATAGTGATTATCTAGCTGCAATTAGACAGATAGTTCAGGATGATCGAGACTATGAGATGGTTGACTTCAATATGGATGAGGATGACCTCTTAGATGAAATTGTAGAGGTTTACATGGTGGAAACTAGGACATCCTTGCATGGGGGGCATTACCATAGTATTAATGTACAAGATTTTGTGGTTGAGGATGGCTAGGAGTTGGACTCCACACAGCGACTGTTGCAATAACTACAAAAAAAAAATGATCAGGTTACTTGCATGGAGAGAAGGATAAAAGAGATAATGTCAATTGTTCTAGCTTTTCATGTCCAAGAACTAGCCCCAAGCCACACCCATTGAGGTTGAAAGGTTAGAGGTGGCACATGTTTATGACAGGACAAAATGCACTGCTCTAATAGAACAAGATACAAGTAATCTGCATAAAAAGGGTACTAAGAGTGTACCATTATATAAACAAGATATTAAATAGTTGGTGGAACAATAAGTGAAGGAGACATTGGTGTAAACCCAAGGGGCCTTATTAGTTTCAAAGGTTAGACTCTACTTAAAGGAGTTTGATGTAATACAATACCCCAAAGTGTTTATGCCACCATCCTTCAAAGTCTATGATGTTAGTGGGAACTCATGACAGCACATTGCACACTTTAGAACTAACTGATATAATGCAGGAGGCAGTGATGCTCTCCTATTCATATTATTTGTAAGCAGTCTAGTAGGAGTTACATTTGATTGGTATGTTGAATTGCCCAATAACTCAGTGAAAACCTTCATCAAGTTAAAGCATTTCTTCATTAAGCAATTGGCAGGAGCCTAGAAGAGGGGATAGTAGGTGACTTGGTAGTAGAGAAGTAAAAACCCAATGAGTCCCTAATTGATTAGATACTTAGATGGAAGAATCTTAGTATGAAATACAAGCCTCAACTATAGAAACATCATGCTATTGAGATTCTTCTCAAGGATATCCATAGTCCACAGCATTAATGCTTAAGGTTTCACAATCAAGACCTTCAAGAACCTAATCAACAGACCGGCCAATATTCAGGAGGAAGCCAAATAGTTACCCTTTTTAGATCAGTCTTGCAAATCCAAAACACAGGTGGTCTTAGAAAAGACATTAGAGGTGGTCTTAGTAGTAAATAAGAAGAAATAGACTACAGGGGTCTATCCTGAAAGGCCTAAGTTCCAGCCACCTCCACTTCCGCCTCCATCTCTATGCTCATATTATCAGCAGTTATACCATTATTTGTATCCACCACTAAGTAGCTACCAACCTCTTACTTTAATGGATAATTTTAATAAGCCATATTCATTCAAAAGGGAGGCAATCAAGAAATCTTCAAAAACCTAATGATTAAGCCTGATTTTTAAATACCCGAGCCCAAGAAGCCTGAGAAGTGGATAAACGTAATGATCTTAATTTTTGCCCGTACCACCACATACTTGGGCATGTTTTAGAGGATTGCTTCACATTTATGTATTGACTTGAAAATAATTATAAAAATCGAGCCATAGTGAATCCCAAATAATATTTCGTGAAAAAAAATTACTTCTGCTTCCATAAAAGTAATCTCTACATAATCATTTCATCCTCTAAAAATAAGAAAAGGTTAGGATCTTACCTTATCCCAAACTTTAAAACTTTTTTTATAGATTCCCAATCAGCTCATACCTCCCACCCACCAGTAGGTCTGCAAGTTATGAAGGTTAATCCAAAGAGGGTGGAAGCCAAGCAGGAGTCATTAGTGTAGATCTGGGATTCAGTGACTTAATCATCTATCATCACTACTATTACCACTAGGATTATTGTATATGCAGATGGGGGTGTCAAGCCACTCAGGTTGCTCAATTTGTATGACTTTTATTTTACCCCACCTAGGGATAAGAAATCAATGAAAAAAGATTATGTTTACATTACGTCTCTTTATAATGAGGATAACTCCGATGCTTCTAAAAATCTTGATCCAAATAATAATAACTCCTCAAACTAGAATAGCAAGCAAAATAATTTCAATCATTCCATTTCTTATGATGACTTCATCTCCGATAGTGTTGTCCCTATCTTAAATATCTAAGATGCCCTTATTGAGATAAAGTTGGAGTCTTTATATTTAGAAGATCCCATAGGAGAAGTATTTGGTTCCCTCGATGAGTAGGTAGACACCACTACTGTCATTAGAAAAAATGTTTGAAATCAACATCTATAGTGATAGAATCTTACTTCCTAAGATGATATCTCAAAATAAGAGTAAACAAGTCATTAGCTCTAGTGAATAGATGACCCTCCATAAGATGTTCCATCACAAGTTAATCTTATGGATAATTAGCCCAAAGTAGACTACAATGTCCTAATCCATCTTAGAAAGCTTCCAACTAGGTCAAGCATATATGACGTCCTCATCTTATCCAAAAAAATGAGGGACTCTTTTGTCAAAACCTTGTTAGAACCTGAAATATGTTTAGCCCAGTTTGCCACTACTTCCATAAATGAAGAAAAAGCCTACTACTTCAAATAGGTCTTGAGGGTCACCTTTCAAATGAAGACTTGCTCCTTGAAACTATCAATCAAAATCACACACTTTATATTTCGATAAACATAGACAACTTCAAATTGAATATTCTTATTGACTTCAGTGCATCAATCAACATCATGAGTTTAAGAACCTTTGCCTACTTGAGGATTGTCATTACTAGACATAGTTCTGATAAGATGATGTTGAAATGATTGAATGAACAAGGAAAGAGGGCATTAGGTCCAATCACATTGTTGTTACAAATTGATGACTTGAAGACTAAGGCAAAATTTCATATCATGGACTTAGACACATCCTTTAATGCTTTACTAAGAATGCACTGGTTGCATGAAAATAGATGGTGGCATCTTTCCTCTATCAATATATCAAATTCATGCATAGTAGTCCAAAGTATTGCATCAAAGGGAATTTAAAACTATTTTCAGTGCATGAGGTTTATATATACGAGGATGCAGCATGTTACCTCCCTAAGAAATAAACAATATACTCTCATGATGTTCAAAATAATATCAATGAAAAAGAGAAAGAGAAACAAGAATAAAAAGAAAAAGAAAAGGGTAATCAAAAGGAAAAGAAAAGAGAAAGAGAGGAAGACTTAGGTAAGGAGGTAGAGTTTGATATCACTTATAAACACCATCTTACCTCTCCTTTCCTACAAGTAGGTGAGATGTACCAACTTCTCATAAGATGAGGATGAGGAAGGCTCTAAAGAGGCATTAGAGGAGGAAAGTTGTTTGATATACCATCGACTCAAAGCCCTCTTCTTATCTACATAGACTTAAAATCTAGCTCAAAGGATGAGTCTGACGTAGTTAGCTCACTAGTTACCTACTTATATCTAAAGACCAAGCTAGAGGTGATAGTAGAGCTGAAAAGTGATGAGGATCTTCAAAAAAAGTAGCAACAAACAAGATAGTGGCAAACACTATAGTGATACATCTGAGTTGTCTTAGTATGAGAAGATCAACCGGTATGTGAGCATGCTAACCTTAACCCCAATTTTCTTATAAAATGTTGAGGGCTTGGTAGTTAAAGTTGAACCATGACTGAGAGAGAAAACTAAGCCTCATAAGTTTTATTTGGGAGCATCATCCTTAAATTAAGGAGTAGATGTAAAACTTAAGGATGAAACTTTTAAAGAAATAATAGAATTTCCTTCTAATTGATATTTACATTATGTTCAAAATTTAGCAAAGCAGGGATTGATACCTCATACATGGTCTAGGCATAAATCAAATTACTTTGAAAAATTATGAAAAAGCAAAGGTAAGAAAGCTCAATCAAGATTAGGGCTAAGATTTGGCACAATCAAGCTACTAGATGACGAGTATTGTCTAGTCATCACTAACCACCTAGAGTCTAATAGGATCATTATGGATGAACTCAGTTTGTTTGAAGGAATCTATTTAAAAATGATTTTGATGGTCTGCATGACTTCTATGTTCGAGACACGCCCTCAAAACTAGAAGAGATAAAGTTAATAGTCAATGAGCTAAAAGAAATCAATTTGGGTATTGAGGATGATTAGTGCCCAATATTCATAAGATCACTACTAACTGAGGTCAAAGTTAATGGCCTAATTAGGCAATTCTTAGAATTTAGGGACTATTTTGCTTGGAGTTATGAGAAGATGTCAGGGTTAACTCTAGACATTGTAGACTATAATCTAGAGATTCAGACCGATGCAATCCATTGAGTAAGCTCATAGATGCATGCAATTAGACATTGAACAATGAGTCATTTTAGAAGTTAAGAAATAGATCGATACTAGCTTCACTCAGGAGGAAAGATATTCCACCTGGTTAGCTAGCAACATACTAGGTAAGAAGAAAATTGATCAAATTCACATATGCATTGATTTTAAGGATCTAAAAATGGCATGTCCCAAAGATGAATTCCTGTTACTCATACCGGAGCTGATAGTTGACATAGCCTCATCGTATGTTATCTTTTCATTTATAGATGGGTCATCTAATCATAATCAAATTAAGATGATACCTGAAGATGAAAAGAATACATCATTTAAAACTCCAATCATAATTTATTGCTATAGAATCATGTTTTTTGGCCTTAAGAATGTCGGTGCCACATATCAACGGGTCATGACCCAAATCTTTGATGTGAACTCACTCATTATTAAGTTGAATGTTATATCAATGTTCTTATAATTAATAGTAAATAAAAGGAAAACCATATGCTTTTAGAGTTATTTTCAAGCTTTTGTGTGCATTCGAGGTAACTACTGGAAAGTTTTAAGATCAAAGTGATTTTAAAGATGTCGCCCCTGAAAAGTATAACTCAACTCAAGTCATTGTAAAGGAAGCTGACGTATCTAAGGCGCTTCATCTCAAACCTCTCCGGTAGTATGTCAACCCTTTGCTACACTTACAAAGTAGAATGCTAAATTATGATGGAATGATAGGTGCTAGAATGCTTTTGAAAGTATCATGCAAAACCTCATGACACCTCCTGTATAGATGCTCATATCCCAAGTAGGCTGCTTATCCTTGTGGCATTGGACAACACTCTCGATGCGCTATTAGCCCAAACCAATGATGAAGAGAAAGAGAATATCGTAAATTGCTTGAGTCAATTCTTGCTGAACAGAACTACCTATCGATTGAGAAGTATTGCCTAGCTCTAATATCCATAGCAAAAAATCTAAGGTATTACATACTCTCTCATAAATTTAACCTAATCTCTATGGTGAATATTTTGTAATATCTCATGACATGGTCGAAACTATCAGGATAATTGGCATGATAGTACAGGATATTAATGTAATTTGATATCACTTTCATCCCACTCCAATGTGTGAAAAGTCAGGTACTACTTGACTTCTTAATAGCACATCCACTCCTTGTTGACTCACCTCTAAACGAAGACCTCCCTGACAAGTAAATCATAAGTCTAGGGATAATAAGTGCCCATCAAAAGAAGCTATATTTTGATGGTGTGGCCTCTTCCCAAAGAGAAATCAAGCCCTAATTTGCTCTCCCAAGTAAGGTGGGAATTGAGTTGATCTTTTTAACTGCTAATCAAGAAATGATGTGATTCTCATATCACTTATCAGAGTTGTGCACCAATAATGAAGCTGAATACCAAGCTCTGATTGTCAGTCTTGAGTTAGCCATCTCTTTAGGAGTGAAAGATATTCACATCATCGAGGATTCATAGTTAGTAGTGAACCAAATTTTTTTAGGGCTTATAAAGTCCTTAAACCAAACTTCATCGATACTACAAGTATATGATAAAGTTACTAAAGCAAATCCCAAAGGTCACCCTACATAGAATTCCTTGAAGTGGAAACTCCATAGCATATGCACTAACGAAGCTCACTAAAGAGATGGCCTATCTAAATGATGGTTTTATTTTTATAGAGATATGAAACTTCAATGTTCTATCTCCTATCAATGAGGAACTCATCGATAAATAAACCCTTAAAAGGAAGGTTGCCCTTACTGAGAATAATGAAGAGGTTGACTAGAGATAGCCCTTTATTGACTATTTGCATGAAGACAAACTACCTCAAGAGAAGTTTCATACTCATCAATTCAAGCAATAAGCCCTATCGTATGCCCTGAATGATGACACACTGTATCAACAATCCATTTACCACATGTGGTTGCGATGTTTAGACAAACACAAAGCAAAAAAAATTATGATTGAAGTACATTTAAGAATGTGTGGAGCGAATCAATCGGGTCTAAAAATGAAAACAAAAATCAAGCGACTCGGGTACTATTTTCCTACTATGATCACATATTGTATGGAGGTTTCTCGTCGCTATCACAAATGTTAGGTGCAAGGTGATCAAACCACCCAATAATTGCCTTATGACCATTCAAGAGCTGGGCACTGACATCATGGGTCAAATCGACCTTTCTTCAAAAGGTCATTACTTCATCCTAGCGACTAAAGATTATTTCTCTAAATGGGTTGAAACAATCCCATTAAAAGAGGTAAAAGGAAACCACATCCTTTAGTTCTTTAAAAACTAGATCATGTTTGATGTGCCCCAATGAATCATACCCGATAATAGTATTGCATTCAAAAGTAGAAAAATTAATAACTTTGCTAAAGGACATGGCATAGATTAGACATACTCAACCATATATTACCCCCGTGCCAACAAAATAACCAAAGTCTTTAATAAAACTCTCATCCAAATCTTGAAAAAGACACTCAATAGCAACAAATGACAGTTACATGAGTAGTTAGTTGAAGCCTTGTGAGCTTATCGCACCACATATCGAACTATGACTTAGTCCACTTCATTTTCTTTAG